>NW_006499897.1:1754552-1767010 GCF_000471905.2 Amborella trichopoda | reverse complement strand
ACCATATACACAGCATCCCTAAAGGTTTGCCTTGAACTCCTCATTTCTTCTTCAAATTTGATGGTTGTGATGAGTTCCTCCAATTTTGGTGTCTTTCTTCTAATAAGGATGGAAGATATGAAAGTCTCCCATGAATTAGGAATATAATTCATTAAATAAATCACTTGCATAGATTCATTGGGCTTCATGCCTGTATCTTCCAAATCTCTGACTAGCGCACGAAATATGTGCACATAATATGCAAACTTGGTACCTTCTATCATTTTTAAATCATTGTACCTTCTCATTGCCATAGTTTGCTTCATGAGAAAGGGTTCAACATACTCACTTTCAAGTTTATCAAAAATCTCACTTGTAGTATAGATTGACTCGTACGTAGAAGCATACAAGTCAGTCATGACACATAAAAGAATGTGCTTGCATATCAAGTTCCTCCTCTTCCAATTGACGTACTCATCATTGATTATTTGAGATGAGTCTTCAGTTGGACGATGAGGTAGGTCCTCAAAGAGTACCTCATGCAAGTTTTCTTCATAAAGCACAAATTTGATTTTTCTTTTCTATGAAACAAAGTTGGTCCCATCAAACCTTTCGGTTTTCAGGATCTCAGAGATGAAGGTACGAGCAACCATTATATTTATATTCTCAAGAAAAAATAAGAAAAGACTCCTAATGGCAATCAAGTAAAACTAGCTCTGATACCAATGAAAGAAAGATCTATGTGATCTTTTGCCGGGGAAATACAATTTTTTTTTTTTAATAATAATCAACCTGCATAATTTTGGCAACAAGATCACTCACAGATGGTCTTATTACGAACAATAGAAATTCCAAAAATAAATAACACCTTAATCAAATAAATCTCAACTACTTAATGCCATTCATACAACCTAATACTGTGCTTGAGAATATAAAATAAAAGAACAAACAAATAAAAGAAAAGATGCCGGAGATTACCTCAACTGGGCTTTTTACAACCCAAACCGAGTCACCATATCCAATAGCGCAAGATCAGCGGTCTAGCTTCAAACTCAAACCGAGAAAGCTAATTTCGGCCAAACTAGGTAACCACCCTTAAATCTCTACACAACCCTAACTCCAAAATAATTAAGCTCAAACCTTAATTTTCCCATTATATTAGATCATGAGAGAGAGATAGTCTCTATGTTGGGGCATGCCCCCTAAGGTCTTTTTAGGAGAGACAGAGAGTAGAGAGAAAGGGACGTGGCCCTTAGGGAAGAGAGAGAGGGGTGTAGAGATGGGAGAAGAAGAGCACCCATATTTATAGTGAAATTTAGGTATAGGGTTTCCTATAGTTTGCTTCTTCCTTGAGATTGAATATGGACCGTTGATCAAGGTGACTTGTGGGGTGAGAGATTGAGCCATCCATTCCATAGATGGGCTATCAACATTATAGAAGGTACATGAACCATTATTCCCCTTTCCTTAAACCATTTTTCCCATCAATATATTTAAATAAGTTAAATCTAAAACATCATGCATTCCATAAAATTGCATAATTCACCTCATATTTTTTTATAAGAATATTTATATAATATCAAGTCAAGATATTCTTTTAATATTCAAGATAAGATATGGTCAATATTTCCCAAACAATATTTGACCTTATGTTCATAAGATGGACTTTCCAAAAATTACAAAACTTGATATCAAAATAATAACAAAGGGAGCAATAGTTGGGGTATGCCACCCATATGTGGCATATGTGGGCCCCCACCCATTTGCCACATGGTGGACCCATGTGCATTATGGTCCCCAATGAAAATTTTATAAATATTTTTTAAAAAATTTTATTTAAACATTATTTGAATTTTATATAATTTGTAAAATCAATAACTTCATATTTATAATTCCAAAAATCATAAATAAAATATTGAAAGATTCATAAAAATTTAAATAATAAATCTAAAATAATTTTTATAATAAAATGAACACAATTAAATTAATATGATGGGAAGTGGATCCATATGGTTCAGGAATTTTATCAACGATCACGGGGTACTCCACCTTCAACTGTGGATTACAGACTACACTTGCTTTATCGAACTGACCCAGTGTTTCTCATGATCCACAGTCCAAGCAGGAACTCATTAGCGGGTAACCAAAGTCTGGTCGATGAGCCAAGAAATCGCAATCCCAGTCTGTGGATTACAGGTCCTCCCCTAGAGACAAGTCAAGGTTACCACGACTTGATGCGACCACAGCTCTATGTTTCATAGGGGTATCTCTCGCATATGCATAGACTTCACCCAAAGGTGCATATCTGGCTTTCCCGAACGATCTATCTATATGTATGCTATGTGATGGATCATGGATGAGGTTTTGGCCCTCGTCTCTGTTGACCTACTATCACACACAAGGGTCACACAGTCCTTCGGCACACTCATCTAGGCATAAGCTCCGATCTCATCAAGGGCTAACCCAAAAACCCCTATCAATTTATTTTTTATGCCCAGGTACCTTGGGTTTTCTAACCGACTGGCTTATATCGTAAGCACAGTCCGGTATTAACAAACATCATTTGCTTAATATTGTCCTCGAGGGACCATACTTCCACTGAGTTTATGTTCACTATAATAAATGTTTTTCATTACACACTCATAAGGCCTTTACCCAAATCATATAGAAATAATGGTTTGGATCATAAAGAGACAAATGCATTGGCTAAAAGCCTAAATAAGCCCTAGAGCTAGGAAACCGTAGGTGACTCAACCTAAATTCTCTACAATTTCAAAACTTTAAAACAAAAATTGGGCTACCAACTCCGGGTGTTGGGCCAGAGGAATTGGATTCCAAGTAAGTCCCCAATTTTTTTTTAATTATCAGTTTATCTCTTTTCTTTTATTACTGCCTTGTTTTTTATTTCTTTATGGATTTTGTATGATTTCAGAAGAGCTCTGCCGGTGGTTTTTAGAGAGAACTAATCTTTCAAGATAAACATATGTCTTTGGACCATAATTCGACATCTCAATTGTTTAGAAATCATAAATTTGGGGAGATTTCATCTAAGATTTCTTCAAATTTGTGTTATAAATAATTTTCCAATAGCAAAGATTAGAAAAGAAGAAAATAAATGGTCAGGAATGTATATAATGTTTTAATTTTACTTTTTCTATTTTTTTTGGAAAAATGACATTGTGAGACTCTCCCACACCAATGTGTACAAAGGATTACAATTAAATTTGGCACAAATATCTACAAAAGTCAAGTCCCACATCCATGTGATAACTTTTTTAGAGATTTGTGCCAAATTTAATAATGATCCTTTGGAGTCCAAGACACATGGGTGTGGGAGGGTCTCATAGGATCATTACTCTTTTTTTTTATTTACATGAAATTTTAAAGGTATGTTCACCACACCTAGGTGCATCTAAAAAAAAAAAATTCAAAATAATAATTTGGCTAAAATAACTTGAATGTTATGGGCATTGTGATGAATTTTATTGTTTGCAAATTAATGTTTATATTTTTGTGGGTTTCAACTGGTTAAAAAATACAGACATTCAAAATTTCATGTAATTTCAACTAAAATTGCTAAAAACCCTAAAAAATATACTTTCTAGACACTCTACCCCCACTCTAAACTTTTCTCACTTATTTTTCTCATAAACCACCTTTTCTAATTAATCCCCCCCAACCTAAAAAAATAGAAAAAAAGATAAAATTACCCTCTCTTTTAACTTTACCCTTTTAATTTTTCCATTTACCCATTTTTTTTTGTGTTTAGTTCAACAGTTTATGTGCCCGGTTCGGCGAGTTGTTTACTGTAATGTGGGCAGTCCGACAATTGGAAGTAGGGCTCCGGTAAGTTACTTATTGGAGTGGGCTCAGTCCGACATTTGTAATGTGTGGTCCGGCATGTGGGTTTGGAATGATGTTAAGTCCGACATTTCATAGCTGCGCTTCGGCATTAGGGTCGAACAATCCGGCATTGGGAGGATGCAGTCTGGCAATATCTTACTCGCGGTCCGGCGTTACGGAGGTTCGCTTCGGTGATTTTGTTACTGGAGATGTAAGTCCCGCATTTCATGGTCTCGGTCCCACGTTTTAGATACAGGAATAGGGTGGTCCGGCGTTAGTAATCTACGGTCTGGTGTATCATTATCTAAATAAGCAGTCCGGTATTGTAGAAATGCAGTTTGACATATATCATAAGTCCGACAAATAATAACCGCGGTCTGGTGAAAGTATTATTGGGTCCATCCAAATGATTTGTTCGTACGGTGAAAGTATGGCAAGGGGTATTTTTGTTAAAATAGATGTAACTTTTTTAGTTGGGGGGTATTAGTTAGAAAATATGGTTTTTGAGAAAAATAAGTGAGGAAAGTTTAAGGTGGGGGTAGACTGGCTAGAAAGTATATTTTTGGAGGTTTTCAACAATTTCCCTAATTTTAATTGGTATAAATAAAATTAAATATTAATGTAACCATGGTCGCTTAAGTGTTGAACGGTGCTTGTGCCACATAACCAAACCGTAGAGAGAGATATATATGTTAATTTACTGTAGACGTTATTGTAGATATGTCTTTTGTTTAAGGCTGTAAAGCTCTTTTACTATTGTTCCCTTTGGCAAGTGTGCTTCTTTATTTATGATTGATACATTCAATTCGTAATGTTATTAAGTAAGTGTCATTTAAGACAATACCTCTAAAATTTAAGGATATTTGATTTTTTTGTGTGTTATATATATGAATATGAGTTAAGTTTATAAGTAAAATTGTATACAAGAAGGTCATAATCACTCCTAGCCATCAAATCGGATGGCTTGAGGTGTGTTACGAAGTTCAAGATTTTTTGTTTGTTTATTGAATTTTGAATCTTGTTCATGACACATTTATAACAACCCAATTTAAAATCTGACAAAAATAATTATGACTCCATTGTACTAAAAATAAATTGTTTCTTTGAATACTTTTCCTTACAACTAAGCTCGTCTCCACATCATATGTGACACTTTGAAAAATATTATTTTGATTATCATATTTGCAAAGTTCTTGTTAAGCATTTCAAGCATCCCATGTACCATACTTGATCATACAAATAAACTGTTGGTTCGTTTACTTGTGGGTATATATATTGGACTTGTATAAATTTGGGAAATTTCCTATTTGACTTGGGTAAGTTTGGGAAATTTCCTATTATTGACGATAGTGAATTATTTTGTAAAGAATTTTTATTTTTGTGATCTTCCATTTTAAGCCTGAAGATTTGTATATTGGGGACTTCTTTGATTGTCTTTGATGTTGCTGTCCTTTCTTTTTCTCCAAGGGTGGCTGTATTATCATTTTTACTGTTTCATTTGCTCCATATTTATCAAAGCTGGATGACACGAATTTGGATTTTTTAGATTTTATATGTTCAATTCCCTTGCTTGCATGTTTTGGTCTAATTGTAACATAATTATTTTGAGCCATAACTGAGACCTTGTTAATAAATTTGTTTTCGGAAAGGTTTCTATACTTCTCTACTATATAGAAAGATATATACTCTGTTGGAATATATGGGATGAGATGGATCCCTAAATTCCCAAGATGAGGGGCTGCATCGTGAGACTGAGGATATCAGGGATCAGACTTTTACCAGAACTATGAGAACTCTATAAATTTCTGTGTACCTCTCTATGGCCATGAAAACCCTTCTTAAAAAGGGATGGAGGAGGCCGTTTTCCAACGTTCGGCTTTCTCCTGAAATCTCTGAGAAAACGTGGCCCTATAATTTTGAGAAGTGGGTGGTTACTTTCTAACCGTTAGATAATAATACTTTCTCTCTCTTAGAAGCCACCCTATTTTTGCGATAAGCATTAAATTATAAGAGAGTGAAAAATTACATGTTTAAAGGCCCTATGGCCCCACACACGTACCAACATCTCCCATTTGGCCATGAGGGCCAGATGTATTGAAATATTATAAAGTCTTTATCACTTAATGAATTTAACATTTATGAGCATATTTTTTCATGAGGCTTTTCACGTAAGTGCGGTTATACATCTCATAACAAAAAATATCCAAAGTCATGTCATAGTTTTTCAAGCTAATGCGGTTTTTCCTCTCATAACCAAGACATAAAAAAATATCCCATTTGGGAGTTCCTGACTTAAATATTTTTAAGTCCCATCAAAGCTACATGCTTTGATAATATTTTTGCACAATCCCTTTGTTAAAGGGCCTGCAATCATATCTGAAGATGACAAATAACTTACAATTATTTCATTCTTTCCGATAATATCATAAATATAATGATAATCAATTTCAATGTGCTTACCCTTAGAACTATAAGCTCAATTTCTAGTTGATGAAATATCAGTCTGATTATCACAAAAAATTTTAACAGGTACGTCGGCTATATCCAGCTTCAAATCATTTATAAAGCGTTCAATCTAGACGGCATAAGTTGTAGCAATGCTAAAAGCAATATACTCGGCTTCCATAGTATACCAAGCTACACAACCTCGTTTCTTAATAGACCAAAAAATACATCCACTTCCAAAGAGGAATACAATTCTTGAGGTTGATTTTCCATCATTTGGGTCTCATGCAAAATCTGCATTAGAGTACTTAATAACCTCTAAGTTGTCAGCTTGAAAGCACAACTTGTAATTTTTAGTTTTCTGAATATATATGAGTATCCTTTTTACAGCTTGCAAATGAGTCATCCCATAATTACTATGAAATCTACTAACAAGACCATATGCATGACTTAATTTATGCATCCTACAGCTTAAGCATATAGAATTCTTTCCATTTCAACTTTGTTACTATCATTTAATGGACATATTTTTTTTGATAACTTAAAACCTTTACAAATAGGTGTATCTATGGGCTTACAATTTTCAATGTTAAATCTCTTTAAAACACTTCCTAAATAATTTTCTTGAGATAAATATAAAAGTCTTGAACTTCTATCTCTTGTTATCTTAATGCCCAATACACATGAGGCTTCTCCTATATCTTTCATCTCAAAATAGGAACTTAGCCATGATTTGGTATGGTTAATCATGCCAATATCATTACCGGCTATCAAAATACCATCAATATATAGTGACAATGTAACAAAATTGCTCCCACTTTTCCAAACATATACACAATGATCTAACATTTTTGCTATATAACCAATTTCAGTGATTATATCATGAAAAGTAAAATACCGTTGTCTAGAAGATTGTTTTACCATATAAAGATTTCTTAAGTTTATATACTTTATCTTCTTGGCCTTTAATTGCATATCCTTTTGGTTGTTTCATGTATATATATCTTCTTTTAATTCTCCATTTAAGAAAGCTGTTTTGACATCCATTTGAAATAATTCTAGATCATAATATGCAACTAATGCAAGGATGATCCTAATAGATGAAAAATTGATTACTGGAGAATAAGTTTCTACATAATCTATGCCCTCCCTTTGGATAAATCCTTTAGCTACCAACCTAGTTTTATATTTATCAATGGATCCATTTGCATTAAGCTTTTTCTTTAGGATCCATTTGCAACCGATGACTTCTCTATCTTTAGGGAGATCAATCAACTCCCAAACTTGATTTCTTTTAATAGAATCAAGTTTATCATTCGTGGCTTGAGTCCACTCAGCTGAGTCATGTAAGTTAATAGCTTCACTGTAGTTTCGAGGTTCATTTAGTGTATCCTCACTCATTGAAGAGTAATTATCTTCATTCATAAATGCATAAAACTCTTTTAAAGTCATATGTGAGGTTCTAGTTCTTTTTGGCCTGTCTGGTATACTTGATTCAATTGAATCATTCTTATTAAATGTAGAGGGAGTCTGAGAAACAGGGTCTTCCAGACCTTTATCTTTATCAATTTCATGTAAGTCAACAGACTTATTTAAAATATTTTCATCATCTATATTTTCTAAGAAATGAACATCACTATTCTCTACTAATGATCTAATATTATGGTTATAGATTCTATACCCTTTAAAATTTTCTGAATAGCCTACAAATGGGCATTTTATAGTTTTACTTTGTAATTTATTTCTATTTTGTGGTGGTATAAGCACATGTGCTCAAGAACCCACCAAACTCTCAAGATAGTAAGGTAATGTCTTCTACCTATCCATAATTCATATGGGGTCAAGTCTATAGATTTAGTTGGGACACGATTAATGATATATATTGCAATGTTAAGAGCATCACCTAAAAAATGAGGTGATAAATTTGAATGGCTCATCATGGACCTAACCATGTCCATTGGAGTTATATTTCTCCTTTCAGCTACACCATTTTATTGTGGTGGATATGACATAATTGTTTGGTGAATTATATCATGCTCCTTACAAAATTCAGAAAATAAGGCAGAGCAATATTCACCTCCCCTATCTGTACGAAGACTTTTAATATGTCTACCTAACTGGTTTTCTACCTCAGCTTTATATTCTTTAAATGTTTCTAATGTATCTGATTTCTTACTAATTAGGTATACATATCCATAACGTGAATAATCATCTATAAATGTTATGAAATATTCCATACCTCTATGTATTTTCACATTTAATGGGCCACATATATCGGAGTGAACAATAATAAGTGTAGACCTTTTCCCTTTAGGAAAATGCTTCTTAGTTAATTTACCAGGAATACATGGTTTGCATGTTTTGAATACAATTTCTTTTAAATTGCAGAGCAAGCCTCTTTTAACCCTTTGATTAATTTTGTCTTTATTTATATGTCCTAATCTTAAGTACCATAAATATGGATCATCCATACACATAAAAGCATCAAAAGAGGCATCAATATAACCAAAAAATGATGAACTTTCATTAATATTCAGTCTGTATAAATTATCAACTTTAGTACCATACACCAATGCTTTAGAATGCTCCCCAATGGTAACTCGACCATACCTGAATCTTATTTGTTAACCCTTGTCTTCTAGCCTAGGGACATAAATCAAATTACACATCATATTAGGCGCATACAGTGTATCAGTCAATAAGATATTTTTTCCTCTTTATAAATACAACTAGAAAGTACTGATACTTAGTACATCGCAGAAGATGTCATTTCTCATGTAAATCCACTGGTTACCGGCTGCAATCTCCTTTAATTATGTGAATCCATCCTTAGTCATTGAGACATGTCGAGTGGAGGTTGAGTTGACCCACCAATTTCTCAGGTCATCTCTGTAACTATTGATTATAGGACTACACAGATCAAATGTTTTCTCTTATTTTGATTATTTCTAGCACGGTTGTTATTCTAGTTCCTATTTTTGTTTTTCAGCTTAGGACAATTAAATTTGATGTGCCCCATTTCCTTACAATAAAAACAAGCCTTCTCAACTTTATTCTTTTGATTTTTAAAATTTATCTTATTTTCCTTATATCTATTATTTTTTTGATAATTGAAAGGTTTCTTGGGGATATGAGAAGATAACTTTAGGCAAAGTGGAGCTCATTTGACTTCTTCCTCATTCTTCTCTCAGCTTCAATACTAAGATGCATAGGAAGATTTAACATGGTTATCTCTTGTGCAGAATGGTTCAATACAATTACAATAAACTCCTAAGATGGAGGGAGACTGTTAAGGACAATAGATACTTGTATGAGATTGGGGATTGGATTCGCGGCTGCAGCAAAGTCCTTTGCGAGCGCTGTCATTTTATTGACATGCTCGGTCACTGAGTCTGATTCTTTCATTATGCAAAAATTGTATTTTTTTAACAACAATTGTACATGGGTCTCAGAAGTGGTCCCATACTTTTCAAATAGGGCGCCCATCATACTTTGAGCTGTGGTGTGATCCTCAAAGACTCTAATTAAATCATCTTCTGTAAAGCTCAACATAGTAGTCCTAGCTATTTTGTCATCTTCTAACCATTTTTCAAGTCGCCAACCGGCTTGACCATTGGCATTAGGATCTAAAACTGGTGGTTCTGTTTCTAGGACATAATCTACCATATCTTGGAAAAGAATATATCCAATTTTTCTTTTCCATATAGAAAAATTGGTTCCATTGACTTTTTCAAGTTTTGACAGTTCTAACATGACTAGCCTAGATGCCATTTAAAATTTTAGATAACACCTAAAAGTTCAAAATTTAATTATGTTTAAGAAAATGATTGTCCGCTAGCTAAATCAATAGGTTTGCCGACTCTCAGTGAGCTGCAACCTCAAAGAAAAATTTTCTCGAATAATTTATGTTCGCAATGCTGTGATACAACAAAAAATCAATAAAGTAAGGCAACAACTACTTTATATCAAATCATGCATAAAAATAAATTTCATAAATATGTAAATGTGTATTAGCACAAGAAAGAGAGAGTCAACAATGATATTAATTATTTTCAACAAAATATATGGCATAACATAATTACAAAAAATGAATTCACAAAATCAAGATCATGAAATTTTCTTTAAAAAAAAGGATAAAGCATAGAATAATTATGCAATGTAATGATAATTATTATGCAAATAAAATATGTAGAAAATCCCTAAATTATAAGCCACAAAAAAAAAAAATGCATGTAATTGATATAACAACCTTTACTTGAATAGTTGTTGTGTGCATAATAATTTTCAAAAATCCAATAAAAATATGCACTAATTTTCAGCAATAAAGTATGGAAGAAAGAAAGTGGCTAGCCAACTGATTTTCAACAATTATGTGTCTCTTTGTCTCTCTATCTAAAATTACAATAACAATTTTATGTTTCTCTCTAAAAATATCAAGAGTTTTGACTCTCTAAAATTCCATCAATAGCCTATCTTTCTCTCTAAAATAAAAAAACGAAAGATCTTTTGATATGGAACAAATATAATAGGTCAAAACAAGCAGTCAACAGTGGTTCAATCTTATTAAGAAGAGCAATATTCTAAGTGCAAGATGGCAAATAAAGAATATCTTAGAGAGAGAGAAAAAAAAAATTATTGCAATTAGGGTAGGGAAAAAGAAAAATTATCAACCTTTTCTTCGATAAAAAAAGGTCTTTTATTTGCTAAGAGAGGGAGATAGCAACTGTTTTGGAACTTACGTATTAAGGTTAAATAGAAAAGCACTAATATTCTGCAAGAGATAACTTTATTGTGCTTCCTAAGAAGTAGATAAGCACTAAGTTTTGTAATGGGTAAAAGACATGGCACGACTGATAGTTCCCAAGATAAATATACTAACAATATGCACGGTTAGAAGATACGCTTTTCACAAAGTTTTACAAGAGATAAATCTATGCGGGAGATGGACGGTAGCCGATGATGGTTTAACCAAAAAAAAAACACAAAAACCATATTTCAGTGAATTTATGTAAAATTCACAAGATTTCTATGAAATTTTCAATGAATAGAGTTGCACTTTGAACAAATAGTCTCGCTAAGTCGTCAACAGTGACTTCTATTGAAAGAGTTCGCCTAAAAAAAAAAGAAAAAATTTGGTTACACACACTAAAAAAATCTAGCATTTTAAAAAAATGTTACTTTGATGATGAGCAAGAAATAAAGGTGAAGAGAGAAAAAAAAAAATATGTGATTTGTTTCTCTCTGTCTTTGTGTAATTAGGTTGTAAAGTTAGATAAAAAAAAAATGATAATCGATGAACACGAATTAAACATGGATATAATATAAAAGAACAAGGATCAAATAATAAATAAATAAATAAATAACGGAACCTGAGAACTGTAGGTTATGAGCCCACTGTGTTTCCACAACCCGCTCTGATATCAATGTTGGAATATGTGAGAAGAGATGGATCCCTAAATTCTCAGGATTAGGGGCAGTGTCGTGAGACTGAGGATCGCAAAAATTAGGCTTTTACTAGAACTATGAGAACTTTGTAAATTTTTGTGTACCTTTCTATGGTCATGAAAACCCTTTTTAAAGAGGGATGGAAGAGGCCGTTCTCAAATGTTCGGCTTCCACCTGAAATCTCTGAGAAAACGTGGCCCTGTAATCTTGGGAAGTGGGTGGTTACTTTCTAGTTGTTAGATAACGACACTTTCTTTCTCTAAGAAGCCTCCCTATTTTAGTCATAAGCATTAAATTATAAGAAAGAGAAAAATTACACGTTTAAAGGCCCCATGGCTACACACACGTATCAACATACTCTCCCCCGAATCTAGCCGTCCAATTTAGATCATAGTGAGCCATTGACCATATGATCTAGATCCGATGCCTTAGCGGATTTTGTTTTTAATTTGTTTTATATAAGTTATATAAATATGAATTCATGACTAATATATTCTTCTTCAGTTGCGTGCACTTTCAAGATCACAAAAGTTTGTCAAACAAGTAAAAGTGATGAATCAAGAAAGCCCAGGTAGCACACTACATGGTTTTGATGTATTAAATCTATCTCATATTAAATGGTAAGATCATATAGGGAAAGATGATTTAATAACTTTGTTTAATGTGCTTTGGTTATATTTTGGCTAATTGTTTTATGAATATATATGGAGTATATGAATATTAAGTGATAAGTGACTAACAAATTT
>NW_006499897.1:1695746-1716278 GCF_000471905.2 Amborella trichopoda | reverse complement strand
GATATTTTTCAAAGATTCACCTATTTTTTATGAACATACATCTAAAATTTTAAGTGATTTGAATTTGTAAAAAAAAAAAAAGCTAAAATTCAAATACTACCGAACATCCGTGATCGTCAGATCGGTCCAGATTCAATCTGAAACATTAGGCTCATATGTTCATATGAGCTATATATGATGTGGTTTGTTTAAGGCTGAGGCCCTAAGCAATTAAAGTAAAACAGATCTTTACTTTATCAAAAAATAAAAAATAAAACACACATTCGAATAGTGTCAAAGATGTTGTTTCAATATTATAAGATTTTGCGATGGCCTGAAAATTATTTTTATATCTAATTATAAAGTTTAACGTTTAAAAAATAGTGTAGATCTAGCAGATCTGTGAACACTTGAAAATTTTAAAATTTGATGTTGTAAAAAAAGCATTACAAGATGCACTATTTTCATGACTTGAAATCCATTTTTTCTTTTATTCGTACATCTTGAAGTTGAGATGATTAATTTAAGGAGTTTCAAACATCGAATCGATGTGTGCCTTAATTTGATTGGCCTCACCCTTATATAACCTTTTTCTTTATATAATTTAGGATTGTTGATGTGTACGGTGGGTATTGTATGCACAACATGTGGACGCTTTACAGTTGCACATGCACCTTTTAACCGTTCAGATTGAACCACACTCATCCGAGAAACAGTAATGAATTTTATTTGTAAATTGTAATTTTTCATTTAAATTGTTGTTAATATGATATTTTGGTTTTAGGTTCATTTTTGTAAGTAAGATTCAATAAAATTAATAAAAAAAATATTTCGAATATAAAATATTGACCAAATTAAGTTTAGAGTATTCTGGTAAATTTTTATTTAAAATATTTTTTAATCATTTTTATTTAATTATATTTATAAAAAAAAGTATCTACATAGAGACCATCTACCATTGATATAAGGAAGTCACAAGTACTTATAACCATCCGATATGAAATTTGATAGCTTAGTCAATGAAATAAATGCAACCATCCAATTTCACATCCTATGGTCAAGATTAATTGTGACGACCTTGTACCAAAAATAAATGGTCACATTGTATACTTTTCCTTTATAAAATACACCTACTTGCCAATAAACCTACGTCCCAATATTCACTAGGAGGGGTTGTTTTGATGGCCAAATATCCTTAAATAGATCATCTCGACATCAAGATGCATAAACATGAAAAAAAGAAAATGGATTTCAAGTTTTGGAAATAGGGTATTTTGTGACGTATTTTTGGAGTGTCAATTTTCAAGTTTTCATCTATCAATCTACACTATTTTTGAAGCTTTAAACTTTATAAATAAAGATAAAAATATATTTTATGGCTATCACAAAGATTTGCAATATGGAAACCAAATTTTTCGATACTATTTGAAAGTAAGTTCGAATTTGATTGTTTAGAGCTTAGGCTCTATACTAACCATCTTACTTTTTTTTTTAATTAATGCCTAAGGTAAGAATACAAACCATCTTACCTGAAGCACAAATAATGCTACAACCACGAGGGCAACCCCATTATCAAATACTAATTTAGAGAGAGAGATATACCAATTGATCATGCATAGTCGAATAGAAGGTCTCTTGGACATTACACATGTTGGGGTTTGTTTATTTTTTTTGGCATTCCATTTGGGGACTTAGTCCATGTTTAGCATTTTCCCCACTTTTGGTGGTCAAGCTGAACAAGAATAAGTCTCCCACAATGCACTTAGTCGTGTTTGCCTTTTGCTTATACTATTATTTTGATCCGATTACCTGGGAGTTTAAAATAATTTGAGCTTCTAGACTCTTAAAAAAGTGGAAAATAAATTTATTTCCCAATACACGTGCAATTTGACCTTGTAATGAGCCTTCAAAGTGATTGACCAGATTGTCACAAATGAGGAGATCGAACCGTTGATTTTCTCACGCGCATTTGTTGGCTGGGCCCGGCAATACTGGGGCCGAGTAACACCATTCGACCGAAGGGCCATGCCTGGCCCGCCCCTGTTTATTTTTCATATTTGTGTGTGTTTTTTGTTTAATTTACACTAGGCCCCACCCGTCCTGAACCGGGACAAGGCCACATAGCTTGAGGACTAAGATTGCGTCTGGGCTACGGCATCCTTGGCCCAGTCCAAACCGGGCTTAACTTATCAGGGCCAGACTTGCGCCAGTCCTGGCTCGGCCCAATCCCATCCCTACCCCTTGCAACAATGCATGCATGACGCGTAGGCTCCTTTTAATCCAACGGCTCAGATCTGATCTCGCATTATTTACAAGTTAATGGCACTCGGGTGCCCTTTCATTAGTTAACAATTATTACGTGCAGAGCTATCCTAAAATGGTGTTTTTTATCTATTCTAATACGTTATGTTATAAGACGTACGAATTTTAAATTTTTTTTCTAAAATAAAAAATGCTTCATTTATAGGTCAACATTACATAAAAAGTCAATCAACACATTTTTATCATTTTTTTAAAATTGCCCCTGGATCCAAAATTTTCTAAATAAGTTCTTGGTTAGTAGGGCACTACCCTAAAGCTCGAGGTACTACCCTGCTAACAAAAAAAGTAAAAAAATAAATAAATTGAAATTTGAATTTAGGATTTCATCATCAAAATCGAGAAACAATTTTGGAAAAAATAGACATGCGGCTTGACTGACTTTCTTTATAATTTCTGTCTATAAATGAGGCATTTCGTATTTTAGAAAAAAATTTAGGGCCTAAACATAAATTATACAATTCCAACATGGACCCAACCTGGGCAGGTGTGTTGCGTATGGGTCCAGGTTCACCAGATTCTCTTCTTGCTCAGACCCTACTGGGTTGGAATCCATCCGAACCTGCGGGTTCTTGATCTCTCAATGGACCCTATTGTAGCCCTAAGTCATCAGAGCGAAATGAAAACAATGTTTACTTGCAATATCATACAAATTAGATGGGGCAAAAATAGGAAAGGTAAACGGTTGCATGTTTGGGGATGAGAAACTTATAGTCCAAATATTTTATAAAAAAAAAACAGAAAACAGAAAAGAAAAATACTAGTCGATATATGATGTGTGGCCTTCATACACATAACCAATGTGCATCGACCGTTTGATTTAATGATGGACGATACCAATGAACTCTAGCTCCATTTGAATGGTGCTGCTCTTTTCTACCTTCAGTTGCACGTGTTGACAAAATGGATCATAACGTGTTTATTATTCTTTGGGCGAAAATTCAATGAAACGCACTTGGTTTCAACCGCACAAAATAAGATAGCACAAGGAGAACAGTGTATATGCGTGGGAAACGTAGCTAGTTGATCTCAACCGTCTGTTGTTGATAATAGAGGGTAAATGGTCCCCATAGCTCACTGTGAGTGTGCTACATGCCGCATCTCTATTCCTAAAAACATAACCTAAAGGATGAGTTTTCTATATGGCCTAGGCTTTATGAAAACAAAGCCTCACCTCAAATCCACGTTTGGAAAGTACTTTTGGTGACATAAATCTTTATGATGGCTTAAAATCAATTTTCAACATCAACATTTAAATTTGAAACTAAAAAAAAAGTAAAAAATCTTTCAGATTTGTGAACACTTATTTTTAAGTCAAAATGGACGGTCTAAAAAATTTGCTATAATATGTACTATTTTTAAAGCTTGAATTTTCTTTTTTTTTTTTTACAACCATAATGTTCAAGTCGAAATGATCCATGTAAAGGTTTTCCAATGTTTGACTTGTAATTTTTAGTTATAAGGTGAGGATTAACCATTTTCCTAACCTGTTAAATCCAAAAGATGTTATACTCCTGTAGGAGTATATTGGCCATTTATTCCTTCAGATGAAACCCACCTAGGACCAATTATAGGAATCCAAATTTTGAGGATGTAACCTTTCAAATCTTAGATTGATTTAAAGAAGAAGAATTTCCTAATTATACCTGTAAAAAGATAATGTCTCAAAATTGAATAGAAACCATCTCATTTTTAGAGGTAGAGATCTAAGCGTTAAAAAAACTCTAAATTCAAAATTTTCATTTAAAAAATAGTAATCTAGTGATCTGATGTTTCTCAAAATTACATGTTTAAAAAATCCTCCCTTTTAGACTGAGGGAGAAGGCGTACACTATGCTCCTTCGGGAGCATAGTATAGGCACTTAAAGTTAAGGGTATGGTTTCTATAGAGCCTAGGCTCTAAACAAGCAAAATAGAGCCTACCTTCAAATAGTATCAAGAAATGTGGTTTCAATATTGGGAATATTTGTAATAGCCTTAAAATATATTTCTATAGTTATTTATAAAGTTTAATGCTTCAAAAATAGTGTAGATCGATAGATCTATGAAAACTTGAACATCTTGAAAATTGACGGTACAAAAATGCGTTACAAAATATACTATTTCCAAAGCTTGTTCATTTTTTTCTCATGTCCATCCATCTTGATATCGACATGATCAATTTGAAGATATTTAAGCATCAAAACAACCTCTTCTAGTGAAATTTTTGTGGTAGGCTCCGATTTGATTGTCTAGATCCTCGACTCTATATAAACTTTTCCCTCAAGTTAAAGGTCTCTCAAAGTCAAGGAGAAAACATACAAATCTAAAAGGAGGCGAATCTTCCGATCCTCTCTCTTTAACTGTCAAAACCAGGAAATGTCATTTCTGTTTACACGGTCCTAACACCATCATCAACTTTAACCAATGAAAATACCTTAAATATCTAAAATGCTCTAAAATGCTCCTATGAGATGCACATGATGGATGAGTATGTAAAATGCCCAGGATTTTCCTTCATGGAAATGACGCCATTATAGAGGTTTCAAAACCATGAAGGGCATCCTAATAATTTGGAAAAACATATTCTCATATTGGTAAATCCTGTAATTGATTATCTCCACATCAAGATGGAGGAATATGAAAAAATAAATGATTTCGAGTCTAAAAAATAGTGCATCCTGCAACACATTATTTAGACCGTTCATTTTGAATACTGTCTATAGATCTACATGATTCGAAATATTTTTTGAGTCAAAATTTTTATAATTAGCGACAAATAGAGTCTCAGAGCATCTTATGAATTTTTACTCCAAAATTACATCTTATTATAAAATTTGATGGTGCACCTTATTTTGATTGTTTAAGGTAGCAGCCTTATACAAACCACATCCTATACCTATAGTATAAAGAGGTCACAATTACTTATAAAAATCACATATGAAATTTGAGAGCTTGGGTGCATCATAGAGTTCAAATTTTTTTTTTTTGAACTTTGAGTTTGGACAATGGAATAAATGTAGCCACCCAATTTCACATCTAATGGTCAATATTAATTGTGACCACTCTGTACAAAAGGAAAACTACAAAAACCCCCCAAAAGTATACTTTTTAGACAACCTCCCCTCAATAAAGTTTTTTTTTGTAATTTTTATCTAAAAATAAGCTTTTGTAGCAAATACCCTCTAAGTCAAAAAGTTATATATTTTTTACAAAAATAACATTTCCCATATAGAGAAAATTTATGTTGGGCCAAACCTGACAAAATCATGAACATAGCGCCCGACCGAGAGAAAAAATTGTCGGACTCGCGTGAAGATAGCCTTAGGCCAATATTGTTGGACCAGGACATGGTTATGCCGGACCACAAAGGGGAGGGGATTTTGATCTTTTTTATTTATTTTTTTAATTGAGGGGTATTTGCTAGAAAAGTATGTTTTCAGGTAAAAGTAAAGAAAAAAGTTGAGAAAAAAAAATTTGATTGGCCCGGGAAGAGGGGGGGGAGGGGGCGGGGGGGGGGGGGGGTGGAATTTCTAACATTCCTAACAAATAAGGTTTACTACATTCTCAAAATTATCTTGAATCCCTGTACTTTCAAATTAAGGAGTAATTAAATGATACTTTCAGTTTTTCATATTTCAACTAAAAAATTCATTATTCAAAGTTATGAATTTAAAATATGAATTTTTAAATTATTATAATTTGATTGGTTGGTAGTAATGGATTAGCAAGACATGTAATGAATCAACAAGAGGCATGTGCCAAACATATTTCTATTATTGTTACCACAATTTTGAGATGGTAAAAACACAATTTTTTTATAGAAAAATTTTAATTTGTAAAATTTGAAAATAAGAATTAAGTTTCCAATAATCTCTGTTTTTGTATGTTTACTGTCAGTTATAGAAACCAGATATGAAACCCAATATCTGGTTTCTATAATTGTCAACAATACTTGTATCCAAATATTTACTTGTGAGTTTCAATAGTTATTTTTCTTTTATTGGGTAGGGAAAGGGACTTTTACTTGTGATAAGAATGAACTTAAGATGTCATATTGTGGCACCCCACCAACCTGACTATTTATAATTTGGGTCCATTCATGAACAAAATTTAAATAAAATACAATATTTACACAAAAAATGTGTGCATATCGTAGAGTCACTCTCCTGCTAAAATTCTCTTTAAGAGTACTTTTAAGACCTCCAAATTTAGGGATATAATCTCCATATATAAAAGAAATTTTTTACTTTACCATATATGTGCCTGAAAAAAAAAAAACATGCTAAGGTCAAGTGAAGGTTCTCCAATTTTGGATGGTCAGGTCTAAGTGTTTGGGAACTCAAAATCCTCCTAATTAGGTTATCTGCTGGTGAAATAATTTTAGCTAAAAAATTTATATTCCAAAAGGCATACTGTTCATTTTCTCCCTAAAACCCAACCTGGGAATAACTTTAGGAAGTTCTGTAGCTACAACCTCTTCAACTTAGCCATCATTTTCATAAATAAAATAAACTTTTCAAATTGCATACTGTATGTGCCTAAGACTCTCAAAATTTTCAGAAGGGTGAGGACCTAAGCGTTGAAAAACTCAAAATCCATACTTTAAAAAAATAATCATCTAACAATTCTTATATGCATCCTTAATCATAAACAAAAAGTCATCCCAAGTAGCTCTTCCACCCGAGGTAGTAAATGCACAGTATGCTCTCGCAGGCCTATAAAATTGTAGTGTACCTATACGGGACCACGCTCTAGTTTTTTCAACTAGACGAAATGTGGGTTCATATTTCCCAATGGCAATTCTGAAATTATTGACCCAATTTTGGAACAAATGCAAGGTGGGGTTAGAGAGGTCCCTGACCATAAATGAAATGAAAATGAAAATTGAGCATACCCCACATATAACCCTAACAACAAAGTCTTCAGTTGGGAGTTTCAAAGATCAAACCTCATGACTTTGACCTTGTGAAATCAAACGATAAAAATAACTCTTCGTCCTTATATAAAGTGCATTATGATCGTAGCATGCATCACACAAAGAAGAAACCAGGCTTTAAAAATCAGTGTTATCCATTCATAAGAAGAAGTGCTAGTGCTTCTTATTTTGAGTAAAGAACACAAGGAGGAGAAGGAAATCAAGAGAGGGGAAAAGGGCAATGGATATGCAGGAAAAGATGGGATCAGAGCCAAATGGTGAGGAGGATTTGATTCTCCCCGGATTTCGGTTCCACCCCACGGACGAAGAACTCGTCGGGTTTTATCTCCGGCGGAAGATCGACAAGAAGCCGATATCGATCGAGGTCATCAAGGAAATCGACGTGTACAAATACGATCCATGGGATCTTCCAAGTATGAATGGTTTGCACCAGTTTTTATCTTAATTAGGATACTCACCATTACCCCTTCATCCTATCTATTAAGGAGAGTTTCATGATTATTCTTATTAGTATTAACATTTTTCTCTCCCCCTCCTTCTATTTACCATTATTAAGATAATGATAGTAATAATTGTGAAAATGGGTCACCTAATTAGTCTCTTAACAATGTTTTACTTCAGTTTTTATCTCCTAAACAATGGTTTTACTTCAGTTTTTATCTCCTATAATTACAAATAATCCTTTAAAGTTTGTTGCTCATTTTTTCATGCAAGCAGAGATGGTTCCTTTGTTTTACCTATTCTTTCTTTTTGAGTTTTTCTTTTCTTTTTTTTGGTTCATCTCTCTTCCACCATGATGGCCTTGGCTTTAAGGAGACGTTAGGGGCTTGAAAACTGAGTTTTGGCTTTCTCAGAGAGATAGAGAGAGAAATCAACTTTGAAGATGGCTTTCCTGAGATTTGCCAAAGTGTTTTGGTTCTGCAAGTGAAAAAACTGGGAGAGTGTGACATCATAGACTTGATATTGTGATCCTATTTTACAACTTAAATACTTAAATATAATTTCTTATCTTTTAATGGTAGATACTTAAGTATGATTCCTTCCTCATATAATTAGATAAAAAAAATTAAGTATGATTCCTTCCTCATATAATTAGATAAAAAAAATTACTTAATTATAATTTCCTTATATTCGTATTAGTAGGTACTTAAATATGTTTTCTTCTTCATATACTTTAATATAAATATTACTTAAATATAATTTCCTTGTATCTGTTTTCTTGCAATTTGCTTTCACGCCCATATTTTTAAGCTAAAAACTTATTCGATCCTCTCTCACTCTAGAATTGACCACTTCCTTGTGTAGAATACCGAAACTTCTCTCTCTCTCTAGAATTGACCCCATATGTATAAATGTACGAGACTAAATCCTCTATCTCTCTCTCTAGAATTGACCCCATATGTATAATAATACTAATTCCTCTCTCTCTCTTTCTAGAATCACTAAATCCTCTGTCTCAACAGTAACTGCGATGGTTACAGGTGGACGTCAGCTAAAGAACCGCCCTTTCCATATGAGGCACTCGCCTGCACAGGACGCATGACGTCCATTCTCATCAATGGCCGGTGGAGATGAGCCTCTTTTTTCACCTAACGACCCAGAAGGTGGAACAATAGCTCATCTCCACCGTCCATGTACCCCTCACTATTATACAACTGTCTCATATATTCCCCTTAATAAAATGCTGATGCTTGTTCAGTTAGCTCTGAGAGAGAGAAAGCAGTAGGCTGGTGCTAGTTATGTCTCTCTCTCTCTAGAAATACATCAAAAGACATACAACTTTTTAAGATAATTTTCGATCTACACCGTCCAAATAAGGTAGTTGGTACCGACCACGAATACATTAAGCTTGTATAAAATTTTTCCTTTGCTAGTGTTAATGGTTGTTTCTTCTATGGAAGAGAGAGAGAGAGCAATGGTGTGTTGCCTATGGTAGTTCTCTCTCTCTAGAAGCTAGAGAGTGAAAATTAAAGAGACAAAGCAATGGGGTTTAGAGAGAGAGAGGGAGGGCGTGGTGCTAAGTACTAATGATATTTTATGTTATTTTGTTGTTTTTGTTAGGATTGAGCACGGTGGGAGATAGAGAGTGGTACTTCTTTTGTGTGAGGGGGAGGAAGTACAGGAACAGTATAAGGCCCAATAGAGTGACGGGCTCGGGCTTTTGGAAGGCAACGGGCATAGATAGGCCGATTTATTCAACATCTAGCGGAGGGCCCGGGCATGAATGCATAATAGGGCTGAAGAAGTCGCTTGTGTATTATAGAGGGAGTGCAGGGAAGGGGACGAAGACTGATTGGATGATGCACGAGTTTCGCCTACCATCCTCAACTGCCTCTTTGCCCAAGCCCGCTCTACTTTCTTCTTCATCCAACAAGAACTTCAATGAACCAGTCAGTCATGCTCTCTCTCTCTCTCTCTCTTCTCTTCTCTCTCTCTCTATATATATATATATAGATATATATCAACAAAGTAACTCTTCACTCTCTCTGTATCTCTCTATATGTCTCAAGTTACACCTATCTCTCTCTCACACAATCTAACTCAAGTAACATAACTCTCTCTCACTCACAATCTCTTCCTCTCTCTCTCTAACAATCTAGCTCAAGTAACATTTCTCTCTCTCTCTCTAAGTAACACATTTCTCTCTCTCTCTCTAAGTAACACATTTCTCTCTCTCTCTCTCAAGTAACACTTGTCTCAGTCAATTTCTCTCTGTATGTCTCTATGTGTCTCAAGTAACATCTATATCTCTCTCTCACACAATCTCTCTCAAGTAACTTATATCTCTCACTCACAATCTCTCTCTCATATGCTCTTGGACACCACAATCTAGAAGAGAAATAATCATATGGACACACATGCATACGTAATTGTATGCATGCAAACAAGAATACATGTGATAAAAACATGCATGGACACACCTTTATGGGTGTATGCATGCATGGAGATATGAATACATGGATATTTGTATGGCATTGGTTTGAAATTGAATTAGTACAATACTTAAAAGTTTGAAGTAGTAGCACTAGCTACTCTCTTGTGATCTCTCAATCATGTTAAATATTGCACTATTTCTCAGATTTGAAATCTATTGTTTTTAGGTCTACATATATCGAGTTCGTGATGATTGATATGAACAACCTCTTCTAGTAAATTTTTGAAATGCGCCTTAATTAGATTGTTTAGGGCCTCAACCTTATATAAACTTTTTCATCTTTTAAGCATAGTGTATTCTTACTTAGCAAAAGAGAAAATAAATGATGCAATCTTTACTTACACAGTTTTATATACTTCTTTGGGTGAAAAAAAATCTATAACATATATAAATTTTTTTTATCAAAATATCTATGAGAGATATATTATTTTGCATTGGGATTGTATACAATAAGACCATTTATTTTTGATACAAAGAGGTCACAAGTACTACAACCATCCGATGAGAAACCTAATAGCTTGGGTGTGCCACAAAGTTCGAGAAAAATTCTTTTGAACTTTTGAGCTTAGTCAATGAAATAAATGCATCCACTCAATTTCACATCTAATGGTCAAGATTAATTGTGACTACTGTGTACTAAAAGTAAATGATCTCATTATATACTTTCCCTTTAGCATTTTATACTTTTGATACTATTCTAATTCATGATCATGTGTTTTTTTTTGATACTCCAAAATTAAATCAAACAATATGGGTAAAATGTTGAATAATGCATCATCTCACACTGATGATGCTTAGCTAGCTTTCTTACATATAGCCATATGCAAATGTAGGAAACATGGACCATATGCCGGATTTTCAAGCGAATCGTATCGCAACGAAAATACGTGCCGGAATGGAAGCAAGCTACATCGAAGGAAACAGTTACCACCGATTCTAGCAGCAGTTTAGAGTCGGAAACCATCAATCAATATAGCGGTTTTGGGGTATCACATTTCGACCATTTTGAGCAGAAGCCCCTTATAAATCAATATGAAGAAAAGACCATAGTTTTTCCTGGCCAGATATCCGATCAATCACCAGTTTCAAACATGTATCAGGGTTTTCAGTCAGGATTTTCAGGCAACCTCCTTGGCGAGTTTCCATGGGATGACGCATGTTTAGTTGTAAATAATTTTGGCATGGAGGCCAATGGATTCTTGTAAATATTGACTATAATATATGCATCTGTATGTGTTTTTGTACTGAGAATAATAACTAATAAGATGTGGGGAGGAGTGATGATACAATGCCAGTTTTGTAGGATGTGGACTGATTTTTAATAGATTTAATTTTGTATTATTTTTAAGTTATGTGGGATGTTGGCTATTGTCAATGGCATTTATTTGCAGATTATTAAAAATAACAAAAAGTTTTTTTATCATCCAAGGGAACTTAACGGTGGCTCCAATAAGTGATAAGATAAGGACAAGTCAACTTAGGTAGTGTCACCATGTGTCAACCTAGAACAATACCGGTTAAGAGGAGTGATTTAGTTCAAGTGAAGAGCATTAAAGGCACAAACGGAAGGTCCACAAAACGTGGATGAAAGTAGTGAGAAGAGCTATGGTGATTTTTAGTCTGCCTGATGGTATAGTTTTCGAAAGAGCAGATTGGTAGAACAAGCTTCACGTAGCTGATCTCAAATAGTCAGGATAGGGCTTAGGTAATGATCATCATCTTCATAATCAAAACCTTTTCCCAACTAATTAGGGTTGGATATACGAATCATGATCCACCATTCTGCTCTATTTAGGGTCGTACCCTTTGTGAGGCCGCAAGTCTACATATATTTTCTCACTAGTTCCAACTATGTCCTTTTGGGCCAACCTCTTGTCTTTTTTCAGCCTTATATTTAAATTAACTCGCACATCCTAACAGTTTTGGACTTGGTCTTTGCCACACATGGCTACCCCACCCAAGTCTAATCTCTCTCATCTTATCGCCTATTGTTGCCACACTTAAATTTTTTTGAATGTAAACATTTCAAAGTCTATTTTTTCTTGTTTTTCACTCATCCATTTCAACATCTTCATCTCCGCTACACTCATTCTATAGATATTTTACAATTGTCCTATAGAACTTGCCCTTCAGCTTTATTGGTATGAGGTGATTACGTAAAATTCCAGTTGCACATCTCCACTTCGCCCACCTAGCTCTAATTCTATGTGCGACATCTTCCTCAATTTCTCTATTTTTCTGGATTATCGACCTAAAATATTGAAATTGCATTACTTTTTACCTCAACCCCTTTTCTATCTTTTTCACCTTTTCTTGTTCCCAATTTACTATATAGATTATCAATGCTTTAAATTTAGCCTTGCTATTTGTTGAGCGATTTTCTTAGTATTTTTATATTCTTCTAAGTTTTAATCATTTCGATTGCACTGTCAAGTTTTATAACTTGGTCGTTTTTTTGCTAATAGCCTTATGAACCTCATCACTCCACCACCAAGTTTTATAACACGATAGAATGGTATAACAGAAATCTAAAGTAAACTTAAAAATAGAATAGAGATTTAGAAATACAAAATTAGAAGTAACAAAGTAAAATATCAATTAAAAATAAAAGAAAGTCTATTTTGAAAAAACATAAATAACATAAAAATAAATAAAATTAATACGTAATTTTTTACAAAAATTCGATTCAAGACATGATGAAGCCGTTGAAAAGGTGTTTTGTATATAATTTTTCCAATATTCAATAACAAAGATTTACCATCACATAAAATGTTAAGGAAAAAATTTATATAAGGTTTCAACTTTAAAATGTAGAATTAAATATGCACCAAAATCCATCGAAAAATGGTGTTTTAATGTTGAAAAACCCTCTAATTGATCATCTCGACATCAAGATGTATGAATATGAAAAAAAAAGAAAAGAAGAAGACTTTGAGGCCCAAAAATAGTGCATCTTGCAACACATTATCTAGACCGTCTATTTTCATGATGCTCATATGTTTATGATCTACTTGATTTTAACCATTGTTGGAGTTTAAAATTAGGAAACTATCTCCATATCCCCTTTTTTAGAATTTATTTTTTAATTAATTCAAAGTTTCAACAAATATCTTTCAACCCTGTGACCACTTTAAACCTATTTTTTAATCTAAACAAATGTGAGAAAGTCATGATATTTCTAAACCCAATCCATTCTCTCTCTTCATTTATATACCTCAAACTTCTCTGTTTCTCTCTCATGTGTTACATTCTGTCTCTCCTCCTTGTTTACCCAAACACCTTTCTCTCTTTCTGTGTTTATCCAAACACCTCTCTCTTATCCCGTGTTTATCTAAACACCTCTCTTTCTTCCTAGTAACCTCTCACCACTAAGCATCTCTCTCGTAACGTGTTTATCAAACACCTCTCTCTCTCATCCCGATAACCTCTCACCACCAAATGCCTCTCTCTCTTCTTGTGTTTGTCAAACATTTATCCAAACACCACTATCTTATCTCGTGTTTATCTAAACGCCTCTCTCTATCTCCTTCCGATAACCTCTCACCACCAAGCATCCCTTTCCTAGCGTGTTTATTCAAACACCTCTCTCTCTCTCTCCCTGTTTATCCAAACATCTCACTCTATCCTCCTTGTTACCTCTCACCACCTAACACACCACTCTCTTCTTGTGTTTATCCAAACACCTCTCTTTCTCTCCATATACTTAGTATGTATTTGGGAGGAGAGAAAGTGAGAGGTTGGAGATAGAAAAGATCGAGAGAGAGAGAAAGGATGCACTGAGAGAGAGAGAGAGAGAGAGAGAGAGAGAGAACTTTGGGAGGATGGCTTTTAAAAAAGACATTTTTTTAGATTTGTTTGGCCTAAAACAATAGGTTTAAAGTAGCTCAGGGGGTTAGAAGTAATAAAACTACAATTTTTAAGCCCAGGATATCATTTAAAACCTTGGGTCTCTTGTGAAATGAAACCTAAAAGTTGGGGGTATCGAGATATCTTCTCTTTTAAAATTTTATAATTAGTTATGAAAATAAATTTTCAAATAATCTTAAGAATGTTTTACAGTAAAATTATATCTAATCATAAAATTTGAAGGTGCACCTTAATTGGATTGTTTAAATTTGAAACCTTATAGAAACCACACCTAATGTTTAATTACAGAAGAATGCATAACTCCAACTTTTAAACAAGCGACTAACTTACATGGAAAATATCATTCATGAAAAGGGTGCAAACTCACATAGGCATTAACTACGAATAAAAGGGAAAGTACCTTGCAAGGCACGAATAAAAGGAAAAGTACCTTGCATATTGTAATGTAATTATATAGTTGATTTTAGAATAGATGATAATTGAGAGGTGCTCTATTTAAATAGGAAATATTACTTTCGGTACGAGAAGATCACAACGGGTATTTACCATTATATATGAAATCGGGTGGTTGAAGATAGATCATTGACTAGGCACAATGTTTGAAATAAAATCTCTTGAGTGTTGTGACACACCTCAATCCATTAAATATCACATCCAATAATTAAGAATGATTGTGACTTAATTGTACAAAAAATAAATAATCTCATAATATACAATCCCAATTAAATAAAATCGATGTTATGCGTATGATATACCTTTACTCTTAGGGGGACGTTTGGACACTGGAGATGCATGTTTGGATTATATTAATATTATTGCATTGTAAATATCAATAACAATGTATTATAATAATAATAATAATAATAATAATAATAATAATAATAATAAAGTATTTATGATACTATTATAAAAACATTAGTAGAATTACTACTAATCAAAATTGTAACAATATAATAATATGTATAATATTACTCAATTATCATATACTTTAAAGGATTGTCTACAAATAGACCATTTATCATTTGTACAAGGTCACAATCATTCTTGTTCGTTAAATTTCAAAATGGGTGGTTGCAAGAGTGTCATTGAATGAACACAAAGTTCAAAAAAAATATTCTTGAACTTTGTGACTCACACTAAACCATCAAATTTGACATCTAATGAATGAGAATAGTTGTGACCTCCTTGTACAAAAGATAAATGATCTCTTTGTAGACAATCCTATATTATAAATGTTGAGAGTAATAAGAATAATAGTAGTAATAATAATAATAATAATATTTATCATTATTATTATTTTGTTGAAATACACATTGCCACAATTTGGCCTCAAAATATGGAGATTTGTAGTCCACCTATTTTAGCGGAATACAGATTTCCACGTTTTGGCCTCAAAACATAGAAATAGATATCCACGTGGAGATTGAGCAAACTGCGGAAATGGCCAATCTCCATGGAAATAAGTCTCCTGGAGACCCATTTCCAAGCTTCCAAACAGAACCTTAGAAAATAATGAAGGAAAACTTTACTCAGAGAATAACACTCATAAAGGAAAGTTATGTTAAAAAATGAGAGTTACATGTTGAATAATCAAAAGTGGTAAAGAAACAATAAAAACAGGGTACCTCATGCTGGGTTCAGGCCAATAGATAGATGCTTTTGTCAGTGTATGTTCCAACCTCTCTCGGGGTAATTTTAGGATAATTATTTAGGGGTATTATTAAGACCCCAAAGTTCAGGGATATAAGTTCTTAAACTTACTCACAAACCTAAAAAAGGTGGTACTTATTCTATATGTGCCTAAAAAAATAATGACATGAGGTTGAATGGACTGTCCAATTTATGGATAGTCATATCTAAATGTTTGGAAATTTAAATTTTATGTTTTAATGAAAATAATCCCATGATTTTAAAATGGATCACAAAATTTTACGTCCAGAAAATATATCAAAGTCGATCGTTTGCCCGAGGGGGTAAGTATATATTGTGCTTGCATGAGTATGCTATATGGTCAAATAAGGAAGAAAAAAGAAAAGAAAAATGGAAACAAACGCTATATTACGGATAAAACAAACACTAAGTAAATTTTTCAACCATCATAAGGGCATATGATATTGTAATTGCATATTTTAGCACGATTCAGATGTGTGCTTTATTTTGATTGTTTAAAGTTGATGGCCTTGAGCTAAGAGCTAAGAATTGTATAAGTTAGCCCATAGCCAAACACCTACGGAATGAATCTACGGAATTTGATTCATTACAAAACTCTAAAATTATTTTTACTCATCTCTAAATGTAAAAACCACGGTGAATTCTCTCTCCATGAATAAATTTAGACCGTTTGTTTCTTGAACCACGGGATCTAGGTCATTTTATCTCAGTTACCTTTTTTCTTTTTGAAATCCTTCACAAGGTAAAGATTAATGATTTACATTTTTTTGGGTAAAACAAATCCCCTTAAGAGTTTGGCTATTTGTCTAACATTTACAATTTTTCTTAGGGATTATATACTATGAGACCATTCATTGTTAGTAGAAGGAGGTCACAATTATGTTTTAGCCATTGGATGTGAAATCCAATAGATGAAAGTGTGTCACAGCATTTGAGAATTTTTGGAACTTTAAGTTTTATAATCAAGGAGAAAACAGATTTTTAGGCAATCAAAATGGCTTCCAACACCTAGATTGCATCTTTTAGCAATATTTAGAGATGTGCTTTACTTTAATTGTTTAGGGTTGATACCTTATGCAAACCATATGGGTGCGGTTTGCGCAAGACATCACCTTTAAACAATTCAAGTAATGTTCAACCTTTAATCCTTGCCAAAAGATATAATTATGGTGTCAAAATTTCAATGATGACCTGAAAATCTGTTTTACATCTAATTGAGAAATTTAAAGCTAAAAAAATAGTACAGATTGAGCAGATTTGCAAACACTTGAAAATAGATTGTTGAGACAATATATTACAAGATAATTTTAGGACTTGAAATTCTTTTTTTATATATATAACTAGATATCTCGAGTTCGATACAACCAATTAGAGGGTTTTTAGTATCAAAGTAGCCTTTTTGGATACATTTTTGAATCTTGTCTTACTTTACATTATAAGTTTAACACCTTATATAGGAAGGGAAATGTTTCTATACTTCTCCTACATCATAAAAGATATATAGCCCCCCGCCCCCATCCAGCCTTTCAATTTAGATCAAGTGAGCCACTCATCATTTGATATAGATCCGACACCTCAGAGTATTTTATTTTTAGTTTTTTTATACAAATTATATAAATATGACATTACGTACATGCCATCTTCTCAATCGGGGCACCTAAAAAAAATATTAAAAAGAATATTTTGATAAAATATAATAACCAAAATACCGCTTGAATCTTTCAAAGGTATTTTCGTTATTTTATTTTATTGAAAATATTTTTTTTATATTTTTTACAATTGTGAGTTGAATAGAGGAGTAGAAGCCCAAAATTTGGTGGCAAAATAGCTTGTAGAAAAAAATTAAAAATAAAATAGTGTGGAGACGTGATATTGTAATTGGGGCCATCTCAACTGTCCATTTAGAATGGACGGTTGGATAGGGAGAATTATAGAAGTTTTATGCGGTAGGGAAAGCATAGAAAGCTTGCCCATATAAGAAAAGTATACAATAAAAATATTTATATTTGGTACATGAAGGTCACAATTAATCCTAACCATCAGATATGAAAGTGGGTGGTTGTGCTTGTTCGATTCACTAGGCTTAAAGTTCCAAATAATTTTTTTCAAACTACGTTACCTACCCAAGCTGTTAATTCACATCTGACGGGTATATGTGACTGTGACCTCCCTGTATCTAGTAATAAATATGCATTCCATGACTATCATGGTATTTGACATGGATCAATATCATTGGTTAAGGAGATATTTTCAACAATTGGTTCTCAGAGGAAAATACAAAATTGACTATTCTGTTTTTATAATAAAAAATATGAAAAGTATATGTAAGATTCAATTTTATTCCAAGGGAACCTTCAAAAACCCACTCAAAATGGTTGTTCCGATATGATGCATGTATCTGAAGAAAAAAAAAAAGAAAAACAAAAAAGAAAGGAAAGATTTCAATCTGAAAAATAGTGTGGACTATTCATTTTAAAAAGTTTGAAATGTTTATATATCTAATTGATTTATACTATCTTTAGAGCTTTAAATTTCATAATTAGATGCGAAAGCATCTTATTAAGCTGTTGTATGCATTTCCGATACCGGAACTATATCTTTTAACATGAGTTAGAGGTTTGCCTTACTTTCATTGTTTAAGGTTGACAACTCGTACAAATCGCACCTTAAAAAACAAGTTTAAAATGGTAATAGCTAACGAGTTAGAGGTAGGCCATTGTAGGCAGTTTTAGCTCTTGATTCGGTGGTTAAGACATTGAGATCCGCAACATGATGTCCAAGGTTCAGATCTCAATAAACTCTAAAAGCTAACTACTGAATAAAACTCGTATCGATTCAAAAAACTCACCCAATTCAACATATAAATTCGGGCGTGTTTTATCAATGAAAATTTTTGGATATCTTTTTTTATGAGAAACTTTCCATGTAAACCCATCTTCTTTTTCTAATTCTTCACATTAAAAAAATTAAAAGTTGTGGAATATTTTTTACTTAACTATTTAACTTTGCTATTTGCATATCTACCCAAAATAATAATAATAATAGCTTGCATGTTGACTCACTTTAGCATCAACTGAACCAGTCATTGAGTTGGAGTTTTTAAACACTGGTGGGAGCCTCCTAAGAAAATCATCCTCACTTAAGACTAAATATTGACATTTTTGCCCTAGAGTTGAAATTTTCTTGGGAAAACATTTAAGAAGGTAGTGACATTTATTCCCTAATAATAATCATTAAAAATTGAAAATTGTAGAAAGAGGTATTGAAGCACTGGAATGATGAGAGAATACCCAAGACTTAAGAAGGTAGCTGTTGTATTCTACACAAAGGTTACATTTTAAGGTTATATTTTGGAGGAACTTTCTAGAAGATTGTATCTTGTGGTACGTACTATCTTACCTCAAATTTGGTCTTTTCTTTTTCAAAGTTCAATTTTATATTGATATCATTTTCCTTCCTAATTATTTAAAATTTTAATTTTAAAGTATAGATAAAAAGTCTTAAAACCCCTCTAATTTCAAAGACACGTAACCCTTGCCTAGAATTATTTAATATTAATTTAATATGGCACAATCAAAAAATTTATTTCATATTATAGGAGTTTCCACCGAGTAATCTTTGAATTTCTAAAGCATTGTTGTTTGTGTGTGAGAGTGAGCATTCACCCTCTTGTGTTCTGGCTTTGAGAAAATTTTAGAAGATGGAGTCAATAAATTAGTTTAAAATGTAGTTTACTATTCCATGAAAATTGTGATTGAGACAAATAACTTTTATTTTAAATCATTTGTTGTGAGGTTATGGTTCTTTTATAAATTCAAATTCAGTCGAGTTCAATTGATGTAAACAGATAACTTGAGTTTGAAGACCCAATAAAAAATTATATTTTTTAAGAAAATAATGTAAATCCGGCAGCTATACGTATCAACAACTTTGAAAGATTGAAAATATCCATTCATATTCATAATGGTATCATTATAATGATTTGAACTTTTGAAGCACTGAGTAACAACAAACAATTTTATCTATTGGGTGTGGTTTGTATAAGGTTGTAACCTCAAATAATCCAATTACGGCGCGCCTCCAAAATTTATCCGAACATCTAATTTTGGTGTAAAAAATTCTAAAGATTATCCAAAAGTCTATTTTTATGTCTAATTATAAAATTTTTAACTTAAAAAATGGTTAAAGTCAAGTAGATCTATAAAATTATGAAATCTTGAAAATAGACGGTCTAGATAATATGTTGCGAGATGCACTATTTATGTGTGCTTGTCGGGGTCCCTCCAAAAAGGGCAAAACAATGGTTTAAAATTTTCTTTCAAAAAACTGTTATTTTTAGTTTATAAAATGTATTTATTTTTTTATATATTTATAATTTCTCCAGGTTGGTAGGACCCAAAAGAACTTAGTTAGAATTAATGAGAAAAGATATGAAGGTAAAACCTTTAGTAGATCAGAATGACAGACCAATATTCGTATAGCCAATCCCAACTAGTTGGAAAAATGTTCTGATCATGATGTTGATGATGATGATTTCCATGTTAAAGATTATACATACCTGAAAAATTAGGTCCAAAAGCCATCTAAAAATGGATCATGAATAGGGGAAGCATATCTACATATAAGTCCTTGGGCTCATAAAAACATTGTCTATTTAGTTTATTTATGGTAAAGTCTTCAAATCAAATACTTTTAGCGAAAGTGATTTATTTCAGGAAAGGGAAAACATCATGTAAGGGACTAAAATATTTGGGGGATCAAAAAATCTGAGTTGACATTATAATGGTTGTTATCAATGGTTTAAAAAACGGATCGGTGACCCGGATCCGGCTTCTAAAAAAAG
>NW_006499897.1:1623734-1683755 GCF_000471905.2 Amborella trichopoda | reverse complement strand
ATCCGGATCGTCGATTCACCGATCCGGATCGGTTTTTTGGAAGCTCGATCCGGGTCACCGATCCGTTTTTTAAGCCATTGGTGTCGACCATTGGATGTGAAATTGAGTTGTTATACTATTCTATTGAATAGGTTTAAAGTTCAATATAAATTGTTTTGAGCCATACGATGCAACTAAGCTGTCAGATTTTATATCAAATGGCTATAGGTGATTCTGACCTCCTTATACCAAAAATAAATAGTGTTGTAGTATACAATCCTTTTGAAAAATCTTCGAAAAGCTATGTCAATTAAAATCTTTGAACAAAGCATGACACCTTGGGGATACGGGGCATATGCCTTTATTTTATTATTGGGAAAATATGAAATAATGTCCTTTATGTTGGGTTTGTTGGGAGGGCACCAATAGAATTGTTTTAATTGAATGGGCAATATCGAAAAGTGAAAAGTTGATGCATCCCACACAAATAAAACATATTTTTTTTATCTTTTTCTAAAATAACATACGTACACTTTTAAATATTGTGTTTATTCCTTAGCCCATATACAAAAGGAAAATGTGGGAGACTATTTTGCAGAGTAGTTGTTGTATCTTCTTTGGAAAAATATATGAAGCATTTTTTTGCAAAAGAGGAAAGAAGAGAGATAAAATCATCCTTCTCCTAGAGAGAAAAAGAGTGAGGGAGATCTTTTTTATAGAGAAGGGGCCTATAGAAAGAAAAGAAACATTTGAGAGAGAAAAAATTATCAGAGAAAAATCTTAGAGAGATAAGTTTCTAGATGAAATAGGTGATTCAAAAAAAGTTGTTTCTTGAAAGATTATTATAACATTAAGTTAATAGTAGATTTGATCTCTTTCTCTCGTGGATGTAGCTTTTAGAGGCTTTCTTTTTAGAGAAATAAAACATCTAAAGAAAGAGCCTCTAGAAAGGAAATAAGCCTATGAGAAAGAAGATCAGCAGAGAAGAAATCCTAGAGAGAAAATTTTTCTAGATGAAATCGGTGATCTCAAAAAAAGTTGTTTATTAAAAGACCATTGTCATCATTGAGTTAATAGTAGATTTGATTTATTTCTTTTGTAGACCTCGCCTGAAAAGGTGAATCATATAAATTCGGTACCAATAAGTTTTATTTTTTTATTTGCTTTATTGCTTATTTTTATTCTAAAAAACACATCGACTTTGACATATTTTTGTGTTACATTTTTTATGGTTCCACGGCGCAAATATCCACATTCGTACGAGATGGCTCGATTGGGTGAGCCCCATAAATTTACATTTGCTATAAGGTCACAGTTACTTTGGTCATTCAATGTGAAATCGGATGGCTAACAATTTATCACTAATCACGCAAAGTCCGTCGAAAGATTGTTTTTAAGCTTTGTGACACACCCTATGCTGTAGAATTATACATCCAACTACTAAAGCTAGTTGTGACGTAATATCACAAATATATGATCTTACAGTATGCAACCCCTATTTTATTTGCTCTTTTTTCTTTAATTTTACTTTGATTGACATGACAGAGTCATCCACTTTCTCTCTCTGTACCCCAGCACCCAAGGAAGAAATTTTGGAAAATGTTTTGATTTGATGTAACTTGCCAAATATTTATTTATTTAAAAAGCTGATTACATAACTTTGAAATTTTAATATTTATTTCAAGCACCCAAGGAAGAAATTTTGGAAAATGTTTTGATTTGATGTAACTTGCCAAATATTTATTTATTTAAAAAGCTGACTACATAACTTTGAAATTTTAATATTTATTTCAAAGGCTTAATACTTAATTTTGAAATTTAGAAGGCACTATTCCTTTCATTGTGCTGTTTTTAACGTTTGATAATTTGGACCTGAAATTCAGGTGACTTTGGGCACCCTAAGCCCTCCTCCTGTCAAACCTTCTCTAGAAGGAATCTAGGTAAATTCAATGAGGCAACTTCTCATGTGCAAAAACTATTTAATTCTTTTGGATTAGTGGTCAAAAGTCTGATTATTACATCTGTAGTACAAGTATAGGTAAATTCAATTAGCTAATTTCCTTGTTCAATATCTGATTAGGTCATTGAATTCATTGTCAAAATTGTGATTATTCAATTATTATAGCTGTGTAAGACATTTTGATGTTTCTTTTTCTAATTAGGTTATCTTTTTCTAATTAGGTCATAGTTATATATCCACACCAAAGCATCAGGTTTAACATTATTATTATTACATTTGAAATGAATCTCTTCTTTTTGTTTCTTTAAAGTTAGGTCTTTATTTCTTTACGGTTAGGTCAGCTTTTAATGCGTACATGCACGATGAACAAACTCAAAAGTTTAAATCCTCGTGTCTCTTGCAATAAGATTTAGGTGCGGTTTGCATAAGGTTGCAACATTAAACAATCGTATTAAGGTGCACTCCCAAATTTGGTTGTGTGATACACTTTTGGTGTTGAAAATTCTTAGGATGGTGCGGCGATCAATTTTTATCACTAGTTATAACATTTTAAACTCTAAAAATAATTCAAAACAAACAAATCTATAAACGCATGAAAATCTTGAAAATGGACGACCCAAGAAATATATTGCAAGATGTATTATTTTTAAGACTTGAAATATCTTTATCCCTTCATATCTATACAATTCAACGTCAAGATGATCAATTAGATGTTTTTCCAACATCAAAATAAACTTTTTCAAAGGATTTTAGATGTCCACCTTAATTCTACATTTTAAGGTGTCAACCTTATATGAACTTTTTCCCTAAGTTTTTTGTAACTAAATCTCGACGTTTTAGACAATACTTAGAGATTGATTTACATGAGTACACAGTTAAATTGAAACCTGACACCATTAAACTAAAGGGTTGGGCCTTGGTGAATTAGACGACACATCTATTCAAATGCATACCCCTTCTAAAATTCATGTTACAGATGGATTTTGGATCCAAAGCTTCATAAGTTAAATAATGTTGACCCCTGTCATGATTTTGGAAAAACATATGCTGAACAGTAAAAATAGAGATTGTATACAATGGGACAATTTATCTTTGGTACATGAAGGTCACAATTACTTACAAACATCCGATGTGAAATCTAATAGCTTGGGTGTGTCACAAAATTCGAAAAAATTTCTTTTGAAATTTGAGTTTGATCAATGAAATAAATGCAGCTACCCAATTTCACATCCAATAGTCAAGATTAATTGTGGTCACTTTGTACCAAAAGTAAACGGTCTCATTATATACTTTCCCTTAAAAGTAATCTTAGATATTGAACATTAACAACAACTTATCTTAAACTTTTATTAGTGTTGGATATGGTGATATTGAAAATAACCCACATTAGGAAATCCCATAGTATGTGGGATTGTGATTGATATTGATGAATTTCTTAAAAGAAATAGAGATCCAAAAAGGGATTGTGATTGATATTAATAAGTTTCCTAAAACAAATAGAGATCCAAAAAAATTAGTACTCTGGAATATATCTTTTAGAAGTTTTTTATTTGATGCGGATTCCTAATCTTATATATATGGGATGAAAGTGTAGAGAATTTGTATGTCCTATTTGGGTCACCATATGGGAAAGATGACTTCCACTAGAGAGAAAGAGCTCTCTAGAGGCACGGGCCTCCTGTGCATGACAGGCAAGAGCTCGCCTTCAAAGAGAAGAGAGCTTCCTACGGAAGGAAACACCACGATGTGCCTCCTGTAGATTGAGGCTAGCTTTTTGTAGAGAAGTGGTTTTTATAAAGATTTTTGGTGGTTTCCCATTTTAGTGAGTGAGTCTCGGTTGCTCTTAAGGTTCTCCTCCTGGACCGTGGTTTAGCGGAAGGTTATCCTCCTGAACAGTGGTTTAGCTGTGGAATGGAGAAGATCTTTTCTTGGATGTGAAATAAATATGAGAGATTGGAGATGGTTTCAATTGGGAAACCGGGTTTAAAAGGTTCACTCGATTGGATTTTGTCGACAGTTAAAAACATAACACTTATCCCAAAATTTGTGATGTAACTTTCATTGGTATAGTAGATCATATCTGATGGATGTAGTCCTCTTGGGGTGAACCATGTGTATCTTTGTATCTTTGTGTTCTTGTGGCGTATGTGTTTTACTTTTTATTTCTCATATTATGGCTCGTACTCTCTCCTATTTTGTTTCTAGCGGGATAAGTACACGATCTTAGTCGGATCCAACCTTTGGGATTCTTGTTTTCGTATCTAAGAGGGTTCTTAAATCCTAACTATTAGATCATTCATTTACGGAAATATAATTTTAAAAAACCCATTAAAATACCTGACCATGAGTTGAAATAGTTGGAAATGAATAAATTGAAAAATTGAAAAACTCAGGTGTATCCTGATAAATTTCTTTTTATTTTAATCTTTCACATATCATCAAAATTTTCACTATCCTTAGAGATACAGAAATATGGATCTAAACCCGAATGTGTTTGAAATGTCCAAGTAAATGTTTCATTTCCTAAATCCATGAAAACCAAAGTGGGCTAAATGCGAAATAAACATTTTCTTAAGCTAAAAACTATCAATTTCGTGGTATTTAAATTAATTTTTTCTAAACAAGCAGGAGTGACTTGGAGTAGGAATAAACCATGAATAACCAATAGGATTTATTAGCTCCAAATTATTTTCTAGGCATAAAAAATATATCTTAATTTCTGTCTAATTAGAAAAAAAAAAAAAAACCAATCAACATTCATAAACCTCGTCCACGCCCTTTTTCGTCACTTTTGGTATTTTTTTTTACTAAAATAGCATTCACGGTAGTCGTATTACCGTAATGACCAGGCTAAGCATTATGGTACTTTTTTTTTTTTGACAAATAAGCATTATAGTACTTTAAGTACTATAATAATCAGGTCGAGCATTACTGTACTTTAAATACCATAATACTCAATGCGTATTACGGTACTTTAAGTTCACAAGACATTGAGTATTACGTTATTTTAAGTACTCTTATTCATAAGACATCTTATACGGCACTTAAAATATTGTGAGGAGCCAAGACCAGTAGTTTAAAGGGCGCATGGGATGGTATTGAAGGAGGCGCCTTCCATGGCATCCCCCACCAATGTGAAAAAAATAAAAAAAGAATAGCAACGCCCTTATAATATTTTAATTTATCTTCTCTTTCATGTTTATCTTACAAATTAGAAAGATATTCTTCTTCTTTTTGACAAATAATTAGAAAGATATTCTTTTTTTTGACAAATAATTAGAAAGATATTATTCCTATATTTTATTTCTCATTGCATAACTCTTTTCTTTGTCTCTTCTTGGATCATATGTGGTATATCTTTATATTATTTTTTATTTGTCTTCTCTTTATCCTTTTTAATTTTAAAAGATATGTTTTTAAATCTTTCTTTATTAAGATTTTAGGGGATTTTAAAAAATTGAAAGCTCTCTCTCACTCTCACGTTAACTCTCTCTCTCATACCCTTATATATCTCTCCCTATCTCTTAGGCATTATTTTTTTAAGAATCACCTCCTATCCTATTTAAAAGGCACTAAAAATTTTAGAGGTCTTTGAAAAACAAAGTCCCTCTCCCTCTTTCTCACATAACTCTTAGTCACACACCCTTAATATCTCTCCCTATATCTTAAACATTATTTTAATTTAAGAATCTCCTCCTATCCAATTTAAAAGGCACCAAAGAATTTAGAGGTTTTGAAAAAAAAAGTCATTCCCTCTCCTCCCATCGTAACTCCCTAAATCATTATTTCCCTCACGCCATAAATGAAATAAATATATAGGAAATCCCCCAACGGTTCTCTCTCTAGGAGTAGAGATAAAAGACGAGGAAGAGATGATGTGACTCTAAATATAATGATACACATCGGGAGGATGCAATGGATTCGGTTGCAATGTTTATCTGATCACCCTCCCTATTCTTCCCCTTTCGAACAAGGGGAAATATAATTACCACACTTTAAGTGCTGTAGTAAATGATCAATTAATCACAGTACTTAGAGTAGCGTGATGCGAAAGACGACCTTCATGGTAATGTGACTACCGTGGAGGTTATTTTAGTCCAAAAAAACTCAAAATTGAAAAAAAAAGATATGAGCGAGCTTTATAGAAGTTTGGAATTGTTTTCTATTTTGGTGAAAATTATGGTATATTTATGATAATTTTCCTATTTTCTATCTTACGAAATTGATCTTGAGTGACTAATGACCATTTGAAAATCTTTAGGAAAAGAAAAAAAGAAATGAACCTAAACCCTTGGGTGTCACATCGTGTTCAGGGGGTGGATTGTCAGTCAACTAACCCTCTTCCTTATTTTTTCAGGGGGCGGATGTAAAACATCCTAGTTATATCTTATACTAAAGAAACAAGGTGCAAGGTTTGTATAAGGTTGAGGCCCTAAACAATCAAATAAGGTGCACCTTTAAATAGTGTCAAAATATGTTGCTTCAGTATCATACATCTTTGTGATGGCTTGGGAATTTATTTTCATATCTAATTATAAAATTTAAAGATTAAAAATTACTATAAATCGAGCAGATCCATGAACACTTGAAAATTAATGGTCAAGATAATACATTATAAGATGCACTCTCTCCAAGACTTGAAATCTATTTTTTCTCATATCCATACATCTTGAGGTCAAGATGATTGAATCGAGGGTTTTTCAGCATCGAAACAACCTTTCGTATTGAATTTTTGAGGTGCACCTTAATTTAATTGTTTAGGACCTCATCTTTATATAAACTTTTTCCATCTCAAAAATCCAATGATAAAAGTTCTTTTGAGGTCCAAAAACCCTGAAATTGATCTTCTTGAACTCGAGATGTAAGGACCATAGTTAGTAAGTCTCCGTTTAAAACAAGATTTTTTCAAAAAACTCTTCAATTTTTTTAAGTCTGTTAAGAACTCCGCATTTTTCAAAAGATCTTCAAAAATCACTTTTTTTTAATTGAGCCAATATAGACCAACATTTTATCCTTTTTCAAAAAACTTATTCCCTATAAATTTATTTCGTCATTGACTTAATATTATTGAATTTTGATTTAAAGATAAATACATTAATAGTGAGAGTAAATTAAGAATCTTGATTTAATAAAAAAATTCCATAAAAATCTTCACCAATAAGTTCCCTTAAAAAAGGGAACAAAAAACTACAAGCAATATATTACCCAAAAGTTAAGATATCCCAAAAGTTAAGATATCAAGACAATCGTATATCTCAAGATAATAGCTAGACTTAGAAGAAGAGTAGCTCAATGAAAAATATATATATTTTCTTTAAACCCAGAATGTGCTTATAAAGAGGAAGACATAAAGTCAATAAGATTAAAGATTTAAGCGACTAGGATTTTATCGTGAGATTTGGATCTGCTTAAGCATTTTGTTGCTTTTTTTTATATATAAAGAAGCTTGATTAATTTTTTTTTTTGTTTTTTATTTCATTGGCATATACAACATAGCAATTTGGATGGACCACTATTTTAGATATTTGGGTCTTTGTGTTTTGTTTTAATTAACTGCAATATACCTTGGTTTATAGTTCTTATTATTTATTAATGTAGTTTTTGTGTTTAGTATTGTTGTTGTTGTTTCATCTTATGCTTCCAATAGATCTTGAGGGTCTTATATGGACGTAATAAAAGTTCAATTTCAGTTTCATTATATGTTTTATGTTGTGAGAACAATAAGCAATGTTGTTGGATTTATTGAAAGTTTAAATAAAAAATTATCAAGTATTACTACAATGACATTAGGTAAAGGCCATAAGATTATTGCTCAATAGATTTAATGTATCTAAACATTAATTGCAAATCATAATCCCATAGTGTCATTTTTAAATATCTAATTTTTTCACTCCATTTTTTTTAACCAAATCCAAAATATTCACTATTTTATGACTTACTTTTTTTTTCTACGATCTGTATTTTTTAACTGATTTTTTCCTCCAACATTTTGAAATAAAACCAATTTATTACCGATGTTTTGGTTTGATTATTCCCCAACTTGCTAACTAAGGCAAGGACAGTCCAAAAAAAAAAAAAAACATAGGACTTTGGAGTCATAAAATGACTGCAATCTTATAGTACATTATCTGAACTGTCCATTTCAAATTTTTAAAATGTACATGGATTTGATCTATATTATTTTTGGAGCTTTAAGTTTTATAATTAACGGTGATAGATTTTTACACCATCTGAGGGTTTCTAGCACCCAATAGATTTTTCAACTTTTCCGACTCAAGTTGATATACATTTTGATGGGTATTTTAAAATTAAAGTAAAAGATATAGATAAATGTTTAGTGAACCCTTAGTGTATTTTGATAAATTTTCCAAAAATATAGTGGAAATTTCTTAATTATTCAATAGTAGCAACTCTGAACAAGCAAATGTATTTTGATAATTTAGTTCCATTTATACCCAAACAAATGACAAACCCTATTAAAGAAAAAAAAAATGAAAAAGAAAAAAGACTTTACGAACCCTAGTGATACTTTTCATCATTTGGCAATTCCATGCTGCTAACCCTCAACAACCAAGAGTATTTTAATCAATTAGTTATACCAACTTGTGTGGGCTAAACTACCAAAATGTCCCTAATTCAGATATCCCAAATTGATTATTCTATGGAAAATTGTTTCTTGCATGGACCGCTTTTCTATAATATGCGGTACAAAACATCCATTTTATAGATGGATGGAAATAGGTGGTCCATTTAAAAACAATTGTAACTAACCATTCAAATGTTTTTTTAATATAATTAGTAGTTTTAGTTTTTAATTTTTATTTATTTTTCATATTCATGATCTCCATGTTAAACATTATATATTCTCAAAAATTTAAGACCAAATTATATTTAAAAAATATGTTTATTGTCAAGCCCGCATTTCTACAATATGCTGGCTGCCGCATAGAAACCGTGTTCTTATTTTATTACCATATTTTTTAAGAGGTGACTCAGTTAAAAAATAAATAAATAAATAAACAGCAACACCCGTGATGTTAAATAGGATAATTTGACAATTTTGATGATTAAGTGAACAGATATACAGTTAACACCACTTTGCAAGCAGAAACACCATTTTCTGGCTCACAAACATTTGTGTCCATCTTACCCCTGAAACACACCAAGTACGCAAACCCCACACATCGATGATCAGCAACCCAAATGACAAAAATCCCCAAACTGCCCCTGAACCGCCTCCGCCTCCACCTCCACCTCCCACCACCAAGCCACCACACAATCTCCACCTTCAGCTCTCCCTCCAGATTCACTCCAGGCCACCACCCCTTTCTCTCTCTAAAAGGACCATGCAAAAGCCTCACAAACCAGCCCATTCTCTCTCTACCAAAACCACGCAAAAACCTGCAAGAAAACCCATTTCTTTCTCAATGGAAACCGTGCAAGAACTTTGAGGACCACCCCATTCTCTCTCTCATCAAACCATGCAAAAACTTCAAAGACCTTCAAATGCTTCACTCTCACACTATCACCACTGGCCTAATTCAAGACCCATTTTCCGCGAGCAGAATTGTTGGCTTTTGTGTGGTTTCAAACAATCTTCCATATGCTCGCAATGTCTTCGATCGCATAGAATCGCCCGATGTCTTCACATATAACACCATGATTAAAGGATACTCCGAAACCCATGAACCAGAAAATGCAATTTCTTTGTACTTTCAAATGCTATTGAATTCTCTACCACCCAACACCTTCACTTTCTCACTCTTGATCAAGGCATGCACCTTGAAATGCTTACTGAGAGATGGCAAAAAGATTCACTCCCAAATTTTGAAGCATGGGTTCCAATCAGTGCCCGTTATAGGGAATTCTCTGATGGGCTTTTACTCTATGTGTGAAAACTTGGTAGATGTAAATCTACTCTTTGATCAAATGCATGAAAGAGATTTGATATCATGGAACACCTTAATCACTAGTATAGGCAAACGTGGTGATTTTGAATCTGCACGTCGAGTGTTTGATGCTATGCCTGATAGAAACTTGGTTTCTTGGGCGGCCTTGATTGATGCTTATGTTAAAGGTGGTCATTTTCTAGAGGCCTTGAGACTATTCTGTGAAATGCAAAAATTTGGGATGGAACCTGATGAGGTCACAGTTGCTAGTGTCCTTTGTGCTTGCGCTAACTTGGGTGCTTTGAATCAAGGGAAATGGCTCCATTCGTATATCGATAGGAGTGAGATGACGATCAATGTGGTTCTTGGAACTGCATTGGTAGATATGTATGCAAAATGTGGGTGCATCGACATTGCTCTAAAATTGTTTCGAGAGATGAGAGAGAAAGATATCATTTTGTGGAATGCGATGATTGGAGGGCTAGCGGTGAATGGGTATGGAAAGCAAGCTTTGGAGCTCTTTGATCAGATGAGAACTCTTAGAGTGGGGCCAAATGAAAGGACATTCATCGGTGTTTTACGAGCTTGCAGTCATTCAGGACTTGTCTCTCAAGGTAGGATGCATTTCCATAGCATGATTAGGGATTATGGAATAAACCCTAGAATTGAGCACTATGGTTGTTTGGCCGATGTGCTAGGTCGAGCTGGGCTTTTGAAAGAGGCTGAGGATGTTCTAAACAACATGCCTATGAAACCACAGGCTTCCCAACTGGGCGCCTTATTGGCTGCCTGTAAAACCCATGGCAATCTAGAGATAGCTGAACGAATAGGGCAGAATCTAATTGAATTGGAACCCAATGATGGTGGTCGATACGTCCTCTTATCTAACATATATGCAGCTGCAAATCAATGGGATAAATCTCAAGAGTTGAGAAGAAAAATGAGAGAGAATGGGCTTAAGAAAGATCCTGGTTGTAGCTTCATTGAGTGGAACGGGGTTGTTCATGAGTTTCTTGCTGGGGATATAAAGCATCCTCAAACTACAGAGATATATGCAATGTTGAATGAATTGGAAGTAAGGTTGAAGTCTAATGGATACTTGCCTCACATTAGGGAAGTGTTGGTTGACATGGATGAAGAAGAGAAGGAAATAACTCTCTCCTATCATAGTGAAAAGCTGGCGATTGCATTTGCGTTCATAAACATGGATCCTAAGACACCCATCCGGATTATTAAGAACCTTAGAGTTTGTATAGATTGCCACATTGCCACTAAGCTGATATCCAAGATCTACAATCGTGAAATCATTGTGCGAGATCGGAACCGTTTCCACCATTTTATAGAAGGGGCCTGTTCTTGTGCTGATTACTGGTGAATTTGGAGGTATGACTTTGGAGAGAGAGAGAGAGAGGGTGTACAACTCATTTATAAAATACAAACTGTTCTACAACATCAAAATAAGCTGTAAAAAATTATCTTGATATATATGGCATATATATATGGATTACATGGCATAATGTAGAGAAACATATCAAGTTTGAAAGCTTCTGTAATCAGTAACGATTTCTAAACTCTCTTGAAATTGATTCAAATTCAATTCCTTTACATTCTTTCAGGATATATTCTTGTTCCGACCTGTATTGTATGCTCAGTCTCTTCCCCTTTATCCACCACTGGAAACGTCTCATATCTCAAGAGGACACCAAATAAGATCTTACCCTGCATTTCATTTACATGATCATCATCATCATTATGATTATTATTATTGTTATTACTATTACTACTATTATTATTATTTTTCGTCATCATCATCATTATTATGATTATGATGAATTTTGCACTGCTGACAATCAGAATCTGCGTTAGAAGCCATGGCAATCAAGTCGTGCAACTGACCTGCACTCGCCTAAAAGAGGCTAGAGTCGCCAAAGGTTCCTTGGACATTTGGACTTGCCCTGACCATGGGCTGATATTGATCATTTGACAACGGTTGCATCCGCCTAGTGCCTGTAAAATAATAGATATGAAAGTGTAAAAATCTAAGCACCACCATGTTTATATAAGAATGATTGCAGACGAAGAAACTTTGAGAAAATGATTATTGGGTTTCTTGTTTTTTCAGTCTGTAAGTGGGGTGGGACTGAAACCTTGGTATCATGCTGTGGTTTCATCACCTGACCAATGAAGCAAGATGCCAAGCTTACTTTCAAATAACAAAAACAACCACTAAGGTGAAGAACTAATGGGCAGGGTGTATCCTGTAGCAACAAGAAAAATATTCCTCCTCATAAGAAACACACATAATGACAACTCAAAGATGAGTGAGATTCTTACAGTGAAAAGCTGCTTTCCTATATTGACACTTCTCCAGTTGTCTTCATCATATGAATTGGCTCCTGATACAACAAAATTGGGACGAAATCTCATGGGGTCCACATAAACTGATTCTGTGGCATGTGCAAAACTTCCCTTTTGTACACCTGTCACAGTCATTGTTTATCACTACAGTATCTCAAGCGTCTGTTATCTCTGAAACATTTCATGTTCTATGCAGACAGCTGTTTTCAGGACTGCACAAAGTTCACTATAAAAAAGATTGGTAAAATAATCACGAAATCGCATTACAAATCCTTGATGACATGATTTAAGGATTCTGATGCCCTTCGGCAAGAGCCAACTTGTCAAAATTTGCTTTTACCCCAACACGATGAACTGAGAGAATGCTTATACCAGTTTATATAACTAAATCCTTGAAAATATTGCTAGATACTATCAAGAAGATGGCTATAGAAATGAGAGCTGGGAAGTGACATACGTGAGTTTATCCGGGTGTTAAGGTCACGAACACTAGCCTCGGAAATCAGCAAGAGTTGAGCTTCATTGACGAAGTTGAGTCTACTGTTTACATCTCTACATCTTCCTCTGATGTCATTTTCCCGTATGCAACTTGTAAACTCAGCACCATGGCATCTCATTAAGACACAAGGCCGGCCAACAGCATCTGTGAACCACTGATTGACTTTGCTACCATAAGTCTGCACTTGATATCTAGGACATTCAAATGGGTCATCAGTTAGTTGCCAAATCAGTTTAAAAATTGTCCACGAGCTTTCATATAGAATCTATCATGTAGTAGGTATTTAGGTAGTGCTCAATTATTCCAAGCACTGGATTTAATATTTGAAATATTCCAATACATCCTGTTCAGTACATAAGTGAAAGCAGACCATATTTTTCAGATTGAATATTTAAAGATATATTAGTGTGCATGTCTAATCAATCCTATATGTAGATCTTGCATGTACTCTATTACCAGAAAATATCCACAATTGATCCCTGCCAATATTCATTAGCTTAACATATAAAGAAAGAAGAGAAAAAGGTTGTGTCATAAGGTTACAAGCATAGACAATGTTCATTATTAACAAATTGCATTTGGTTGCTTAAGGCAAATAATGATATGGTCAAATAGTGCATAAATCTTTACTCTGATATCACTTATTACAAGTTGTGATCTCAATCTCTCTTGTACTTAAAAGAAGACTCAAATAAGAGTAAGTCTCCTCCAATTTCCTTTTTATAAACTTGGGGGTAAGGAGGACCATTGCAATCTATCAGAATGTGAGGCATTTGTCCTTAGCATGGTGAAGCCTCTGTCACTGTAATTTGACCACAGTTAATAGCTGTTGAAACTTGTTGACATACTAAGAACATGACATGCATGTCCAACAAGATGCTTTTGCTTAACCTCTTCAGTTGATATGTCGATATGAAATACTTAATGCCACTTAAAATCTCACCATCCTCCGTTAAATGATGTATGGATGTCTGGCATCTAAAAGTTCAATTTTTGGGGATGGAACTCATATTAGTGCTAGATGCTGACATGTCTTTCTGTGTCTTTTGGAACATCACATCTATCTCCTCACCCATTTTGTCATCTGTCCATTTAGTGTATTGTATCTAGTAATCTCTGCTGTATATGTTTTGCAGCTATTAAAGCACTAGTATTGAGTTTGTCTCAGAAATGGTTCAATTCAAATAATTAAACTCTAGAGTTATACAAGATCTGAAAGCGCATTAAAAGATAACACAATGGTCTGCCAATGGTAGAGGCTTTCAATGAAGTAATCTTGCACCCCTTCCATGTCTTTTGCAAAAATACTTTTGGACATTGGCATTTACTACCATTTGTTATGAAGAAAAACAAATAATACGGGCAGATAATTCAACATGTAAAGATGATTATTTCTAAATATACACCCTTGCTTTATACTATTTATTTGTAATTGCCTCAGACAAATAACAAAAGATCCCTACCATTTTTTTTAAAAATAACATGTGGTTAATGGCATTCATTTTTGAGAAAAATCTGGAACACAAACTGTGAAATAGAAGATCCAACATACATACATGAGCGTAAGCACACACACACGCGCATAGAGAACAAAAAATGACAATTTGATGAAACCATGATCTGAACTCTTCATGCTTAAAAATTATAGAAAAACGTGCATCAATTTCATTAATATTCCAGTATTTAGAACTATTGTACTGACTGAATATAAATCGCACGGGCTCCCAACATTATTACAATTATTCAAACCTGCTGATCTACTGAGTGGCGATACTCAATTGCATTATATTACCTAAAATTAATAGGAAATTCTCAATAACTTATATGAGATATGGAGCATACATTTTGGAAACAGAATTCAAATATATACTGAATCCAAAAATCGCAAAAGGGTGACATTGGGAGGGATAAAACATTGAAAAGGAATGTTTTCAACTTTAGCTGTCATATAATAGTAAAGAGATGTATACCTTCTCCCATATACATCGGCTTCCTCTGTGAAACTTCCAACAGTATTCAGTTCAAGAGCAATCTGCAGCGGCTCTGGGCAATTGGGCGATTCAACAAACAACTTGCCTTTGGTAGAGTCAATGAACGTGCTAATTGAACACATTCTTGGGACCTATAAATCCATATTATAGTGTAATTAAATAGAACATGACACTGCCCATTTCTCTAAATAAAGAATGCATTATTAAATGGCCCTGGGACCTATAAAACATTATCAGTGTTACACAACATGCATAAAAGTCAAACTGTAATCAGAGGCTAATAATCTATCACATGTGGCATATTCACAAATGATCAAGTCTGTTTTGGTTAGCTGCATTCTCATAAAGGAAATAAAAAACACAAAAATCATAACATATATAACATTTAACTTATGAGCCCCTAGAACTTTTAAATTGAACAACTCATATTTCATCTATGCTTGTCTTCTTCAAGCTTGGATAAAAATCAACACAAGGAGAAACCAGAAAATTTGGAGAAATAACAAAAATATTAAACATTACAAGAAGAATATGATACCTTCAGTAAATCATAAATCAACCTAACTTTGCTTTTAAAACAATTTCAAAGACACCACATGGTGATGTTGCACCACCTCTCTCACTCAACAACACATTGAGAGAGAGAGAGAGAGAGAGAAGCACCAAGTTTGCTTCTCTAAAACACAAGCACACACACAAAGCCACAATCTTGCAGCCTCCACATACACACATAAAAACATGCATAAAGAATCTATGATTACAAGTAAAGTGCAGTTCCAGTGTTTCACATTTTTCAACAAACAACAGGGTCATTATGTGAATTTTCAAAAAAAAATTGAGAGATGACTGCTTCAAATCTAGTTGCATTATAACAGCTTCTACAAAAAATTCGTGACTTCTGCGTTGATTCCTTAATGATTTTACTGAACACATAATGATTTCAAGTTTGAAATTTGTAGTTACCTTCTTTTGAGTTAGAACCTCACCATTAATGCTCCTGAGAAGCCACTCACGATCATAATGTAGGCCTAATAAAATATCAGAGTAGAAAGTAAATAAATAAACCAAAATGCACTACAGAGCCATAACAAATTCACAATCTAAGAGCAGTCCAGATTTAAGAAAAGTGAGCATTACATTTACAAGGTGACCAAAAGTATTAACATAGATGCTGGTTTGCCTTGTCATGAAATGCAATATCAAAACTGTGGGCATTCAATCAAAAGGATGTGTGTATGATAACCATTATTCTTTCCACATATGGTATATGCCCTTTCCTGAAGTCCGGAAGGACGAAAAAGGTTTGGCCTTAGGGATGATTTAAGTACTCAATATTAAAAACAAGACAAGCAAAAGGAGGTTCAACAAGGACTCGAGGAATAAAAAGAATAGATGACAGATGACAAAGATGGGATAAAATAAATAAATTATTTCAGGGAGAGGAGGTGTGGACGCCCCCCCAGAAATTCTGGCTAATAGAATTCCCATAGACCTTAGTTCCGAGTCCTATGGACCACAGTAACCCAATGAGCCCTAGTAAAGCACTTAGAATTGTCTCAAGATCACCCAAAACCTATCCTAATACCCTCAAATAGTCACCTTAGACACCCATGAGTCTTATGAACCCAGAATACTGACCTGAACGCCAATCTAATAACCAGAAACCTAAAACTGAGACCCTGAGTCCTAGCCTGGTAGACCCCTCAAATAACATACGAGGTCACAAAGTTTTCAAGGGTCCAAGATTTGCCTGAATCCGACTTGCGGTTAGAAAGATATGGCCCGGGGAAAAATTGTTCAGAAAAATGACATTTTAGCCCCCTGCACGACTCAACACATGTTAGGCCGTGCGACAAGCCATGTGTTGCATGGTTCAACCGGCCCGAGACAAGCCAAAACATGTTTAAGTCCCATTTTGACTGGATTTTTAAGGCGGTTTTTGATCGAAATATTCAGGAAAAATTCGAAAAATACCCTGATCCTAATAAAACTAGTAGTAGGACAATAGATTAATTAATTTCAAGCCTAACGTTACCTCAAACCTATAAATACCCCCTCTAAAATCCCAAAAAAAAGCACTAAAACTTCCCTAGAAAATTAGTTAGGAAAATTCCTAGATAATTAGGAAATTCTCAGAAATTCCAGATAATTAGGAAAATCCTCAAGAAAATTAGGGAAAAACCCTAGAAAATTAGAATAAACTCTATAAAGCCTAAAAAATTCAAAAATTCGTCTAAAATACCTAGAAAAATAGGCAAACTCCTAAAACTCCTAGAAAAATAGGAAAAAAACCCTAGAATGCCTTAGGCTAAAGCTCCAAAGACCCAAATCCTATCAAAATCTCTCCAAAATCAAGATCAAATCCTAAGAACAAGTTCTCCTAGATCTTAAAACCTTAGAAGCCATACTTCAAGAAAGCAAGAGAATGCATCAAAAGGTGTAAATCAACCCGCGGTCCTGATACGAGGCCCAACTCTGGATTTCTCAAGTACGCAATCTCTCTTTCTCTTCTGCCAATAGACTCACAAGAGAATTGGATATGCATAGATCTGCGATGCTTCTGAGCCTATAATTTGAGCGACCCCACTCTCTCTACTGATTTTTAAAATTAGCTCGTTCCACAAGAGATTTGAGCTGATCTCGCTCAAAGATCGGTGTGAATTCAGGCGTAAACAGGAGGTTCTCAATCTGTGAATGATGATGACACAATTTACCCCAAAATTTACAATTATAATATGGCGAATGAACAAAGTGCTCCTTATATCATGCCAGGGAGCACTTGTATAATTCATTCGACATGGGGAGAAACTAATTTATAGAAAAAGTATCTTTTTACTCCATGGTATACTCTGCATATTTAATTTCTACTCATGGGCTTGTTTTGTATAATTCATTAAGTTCTAATCAACTATAACATTAAATGAAGATATGCATTTCACAACAACTCTGTCCAAACCCATTAATATAGCATGTAGCAGGTTACCAGTACTACTGAGAGGCCATTTCTCCACACTGAACCCAGCACATGATTTTATAGGATAGATAGTAATTGACTTCAAATAAATTTCACCCTCTGAATGACCTTTCCACGTGCCTGAAATTGAAATGAAGGAAAAGCTGAGGATAATTAGAAATATTATTCTGAATGATATTATCCGATACTAATCAATGATTTGGAATAAACAATGATGCCTTTTCATTGACACGTTGGCCAACAAGAACAATTAGGAAAGGCCAAATATGAATTGATAATAGAAGCAAACAAATGGCATGCTTACTGCCCTGAAAAGAAAAGAGTATTACCTGCACAAACAACAATGGACACATTGCATTCACCATGTGGTTACATCTCATGGACTCTAACATGGTTTCTTTAGAAAAAGCCCTAATAGACTCAAACAAGTCTGTAATACCTAGCTTGAGAGTCCATATTCCGTACGAATCTTAGAAACACTCTTACTCAGTATACAGAGAAACAGCTCAGCCAAGGTACTTGGCCCTTGCCAAGTTATTCAGGTGAGTCCAAGTAACTCCCCTGAGTTCGAAAAATAAAAATAAAGACCAAAAAATTAATGGAACAAGTTTATATAAGGTTGCAACCTTAAAATGTAGAATTACATATGCATGTCAAAAATGCATCGGAAAAGGTTGTTTTAATGTTGAGAAAACCTCTAATTGATCATCTCGACATCGAGATGTATGAATATGAAAGAAAAAAAGATTTTGAGTCCCAAAAATAGTGCATCTTGCAAAACATTATACAGACCATCCATTTTCAAGATTTTCATATGTTTATAGATCTACTTGATTTTAACCATTTTTGAAGTTTAAACTTTTATAATTAGATATAAAAATAGATTTTGAGATAATCTTAAAGAATTTTTCACCAAAATTATAAAATTTGAAGGTGCGCCTTAATTGGATTGTTTAAGGTTGCAACCTTATAGAAACCATACCAAAAATTAATATATATATATATATATATATAAACTCCCATTTTTTACCATCAAACCTAAGATGGCTTATCAGTTAGTCGTGCCGCTATTGTTATGACTCTTTACCCGAGAGGTCTTGGGTTCGATCCCCAAGGTTGCTCCTTTTGGAACTCTTGCTTTCTTAACTCCTTAAAAAAGGATTAAATTTAAAAGGAGGGAGTGTTTGTGAGAGGGTCGAACCCTCAACATAATGCTACCCAACAAGCAATTTGAACGTTCTTTATTCAAATAGACATATTAATGTATATAGGTTATACATACATGGCGTACAACAAACTTAGGAGGAACTCGTCGTGCCCATAGGGCGAGGCCTAGTAAGGATTCGGCGAGTCGGGACCATTGCTCTTACTACTATCTAATCCCCGAAGGGATTAGGTCCGTTTGGGGGTGTATAAGACTACTCTTACTTCTAGTTAATCCCGTAGGGATTAGGTCCAGGTTTGGAGTTTATGGGCAACAATCTGGAGGCCCGAGATGGACTCACTTTCTTTAAAGTGTTCAATGCCCTCAAGTCAGTAAAAGTCCAAGATGCAATCGGTCCTGGTGCGTACACTACTAGGATACAGCCAGATCAATAAAACACTTGCCGAATCTCTAAGAAGCATGTCCAAAATACTAGCTTAAAACCACAGCCAAAGATATTGATTTCTTCCAATCAGTAATATGCCAGAAAAGCTTTGGATGGGAATGAAAATCAAGAATAGATATTCCTTGTATCTGTCACACCAAATGATATAACCAAATATATTAAAGGTTTCCTACACACAAAATGATACATGAAAGCCTTCTAAGAGGTGTGAGATGATAAAATATTGGGTTTTTGGTTGGAGGACAAAAACGAGTAGAGAGAGAAACAACATGAAAGCTGGGGTTTTATGAGAGAGAGTAAAGAGCATTTTTTCAAAAATAAATAAATAAATGGAGATTATAGGTGTTATAGATGAGAACACATGGGTTTTACCATTAAAATGTAGCATGACATGTGTCATAACAAAGATATTAAATGTCATAAAAGCCCTACGTCATATCTTATATTATAATAACTCACATGACACTTACCCAAAAAAAAAACTCACATGACTCTAAATTGTAATACATCATCTTACCGCATGACGTAAAACTGCTTGGATTTGGGTGCAAACTCGGATTGGCCACCCATGCTATTGTACAAAGGTGTGGAAGGCGCAAAACAAAAATGGTTAACTTTCTCAAAAAAAATAACCATACACATTTCATTATAACTGTCCACTTCATTAAATGTCATATAGCACCTATCCAAAACATCCCACATCATTAAATGTCATATAGCACCTGTCCAAAGATCCCACATCATTAAAAGAAAAACACAATGTTCCAAGTGGTCCAAATGGACCACATTATAGACATAGGCTCTCATGAGGTCTCATAACCACTAAGAAAAGGTAGTCTAATCATCGTCATCACCATTAGTGTTTTAAAATGCAGGATGCGGCCAAAAGCGTTGGGGGGGCCGATGCGGCTCGTTGCGGTCCAGATAAGGGTGCATCGCGATGATGTGATCAATAAATATAAGAAAATTCTAAAAAGTCTAAAAAAATAGGTTAATGCATAGAAAAAATATGGAGGCGCTATATATGCTAGTAGGTATTTAGATTATTCATTAAGTCCAAAAGTATTAGATTTCGAAGATTCTATACTCACTCTCTCCTGATAGAAATTAGAAACTAGCTTCATAAAACATTCAACAATCAACAACCATAAGCACAAATCTGCAACCAAAAACTTTAAAGTTACAAATTTTATAAACTCTTAATTTTGAAAAGAGTCCATGAAGCTCTTCGACTCGACTTGTAAACTTTATAAATTTATAAAAATGTTGTAACTTTACGATATAAAAGCATTTATGAAGATCAATAAATTTTATAAACTCATTAACTTGTAAGTTTACTGTATTAGTCCATGAAACTCTTTAAAGATGCAAATTTTATTTGAAAAGTACTGGCAAAAGTTCTTTGATTTGTAACTTTTAATATTCATGAACTTTTAGTTTGTAGTATCTTGTATTACCAATCGAAGGACTTCAACAAATAAAATTTATGCCCAAAATTTTTTTTGATTCAATCGATCCAATAAAAGCCACATATGTGGCTCTAAAAATGTTGTTTGGGTAGTTAAATACCCCCCAAACCCTTTCCCCCCAATTTCAAAGGTCAAAATGACATTATTGCCCTTGCCCAAATGGTGGACAGATTATGCGGCCTGATACGGTCGATGTGGGATGCAGCTCTGATGCAGGCGCATCTCTCCAAACCGCATATGCGGGAAAGTGCGATGCCCTGGGTGGCACATAGTGCCTGATGCAGCCGCATATGCGGCAACACGGCCACATTTTAAAACACTGATCATCATCCTTGGAGTCTTATCCCAACTATTTGAAGCCGGCTACATAAATCATGTTCCATCATTCTGTTCTATCAAGGGTCATACCCTCAGTAAGACCATAAGTTCCCATGTCTTTTCTCAGCAGGTGCAGAGCGTCACTTATGGCTTTCTGCCCTAGCATGAGTAAATAACGTAGATTCATAATTCACAGAAACTTGCAGCAAAGTTTTATGCTGGCTACCTATGTAGCAGAACCCTCCTCTGCCTAGGCTTGAGAATACTTCAGAATAAAAATTTAAATTAAAGTTAATTTGGAAACACCAAAAAAAAAGAGAAAAATTTAACAATCCCCTGCCTGATTCAAAATAACTAGCCAATCCCCAAACATATTAGAAAAGACAATGCATAAGTGAGGGTGTCCTACAGACTTAGTCTTATGCGGAAACTTATCGGGATAGCGAGTTGACAAACTTCGAATTATATGCATTATTGATAAGCTTCCCACATACCACACATTTTCCTTCAGAAAGATGTGGCTTTTTTAAAGGATTGTGTGTTACAGGCTCTGCGTCAATTTCTAGTTTTCATGAGTGCTTTAAAGAATACCCAATTCTCATAGGAAGCAACCTCCAATTCCACACTTATAAGTGAATCCATGGAGGATGCCTTGCAGTATGACACCCTAGCATAAGCTTTATATAATCTAAGCAAGGGAAAACTTTATATAGAGCCGAGGCTCTAAACAATCAAATGAGAGCCTACCTCAAATAGTTCATTAGAAGAGGTTGTTTTGATGCCCAAATATCCTCAAATTGATCATCTCGACATCAAGATGCATGGACATGAGAAAAAACTGGATTTCAAGTTGCGAAAATAGTGTATTTTGTAATGCATTTTTGGATCGTCAATTTTCAAGATTTCCAAGTTTTCATAGATTTGTCAATCTACACTATTTTTGAAGCTTTAAACTTTATAAATAAAGATGAAAATATATTTTAAGACTATTACAAAGATTTTCAGTATTGAAACCACTTTTCTCGTCACTTTTTGAAGGTAGGCTCTAATTTGATTGCTTATAGCTTAGGCTCTAAACAAACCGCACCCTCTAAGCAAATGGACTCATTAACAGCAAATCTCAACCTTTCCATTGAGCCATTTTGGATGTCTAATGAAAAGAATGTTCACATCAAAAAAATTTCAAATTCTTCTCACCATGAAATTGAAAAGGATGCAGTTTCTGCAAGGACTAGGCTTTATGAAAACAATGTAAAGCCTCATGTTGAATCCTTATCTGGAGAGCACTTTGGACATCAGAATCTCCACGATGGCTCTAAAATCAATTTCCAACACCTATGAAATTTAAAGCTCAAAAAATGGTTCAGATCTTGGGGATTTGTAAACACATATTTTTAGAGTAAAATAGATGGTTTAGATAAGGTGTTACAATATACATTTCACAACCACTTGGTCAAGGCCAAGATGATCGATTTGAAGATTTTTCGACACAAGAACTGTAATTTTCGATGAGTTTTGAAGTAAGGATTTACTTATTTTAATAGGGCTGGAGCCCTATCAAAACATTTTAAACATCCTTTCATTTTGTTTTATTGTGCAGGTAGATTGTTTGAAAGTTTGTGAAAATATTAAGCAGATTTTATTCGCTAGATGTGTTTGTTTGTCAACTTCGCATAAATTTCTTTCTTGATTTTTTAGCTATTTTTTAACAGGCTCTTCGAGGTGGCACCTAAATGAAAGGATTTTTAAAGACAATGGGAGACCCGGCAATGCTTTTGGTCAATTCTTTCAAACTCAGCTTCGCAGCAGAACTCAGCCACCGACGTGGCCGAGTTACTCCGACGAATCTGAGTCGACTCACCGAGCTCCAAAATGGCCAAAAGAGTTCCAAAAATCCTAAACATTCTGTTGAATCAGGAATAAAAGAAAATTATAGAAAACAATAGAAGATGTAGATAAAAGATGCGAAGTTTTCAAAAAGTAAACAAAAAGAGAAAGAAAACTGTTCAAAGATAACTTCATAAAATGAGAAAAATTTAAAAAAAAAATATTAAAAAATGAACAAAACTAAGTATGCTTTATAATTGATTTAATCAAAGATTAACTGAAGTATAAATTATTGTGAATGAAACTAAGTATGCTTTATAACTGATTTAATCAAAGATTAACTGAAGTATAAATTATCGCAAATTATATTAATATAAATTTATATTGATAAATAAACCCTAAGTTCTGGGGGGGGGGGGGCTTGGGCAAGGCAACCTTCCAAGACCGAGTTAGGGCAAGTCCAAGTCGACTTGGCCGAGTTGTAACGCTTTGATTTTGGTAGAAAGGCAAGAGCATTAGAGTTACTGCTTGCTGAACTATAATTGCAAGGCAGCAAGCATATATGGCCATCAAATCATACATGGATGTCCTCACAACAAGCACACTATAGAATACGAAAGCAACCAAACCAAGCTTGATACTCGAAGAATCAAGGCTCATTGCCTCATTATGCTGCACTTCTTTCCAATTTGGGCTTTCAGTTGTTTCCGATCCCCTATTAGAAGAAAAACCAATTCCTTGATCAATCTAAGGGTGAGATTCCTTAGACCCAGTTTCAGTAACTCAATTACCAGTATACTGTTTCATGGGTTTCTACTGTTTCAGATTCTCTAGAAAAAAACCCAAGTCCTGGAGCACCAGTTTCAATAACCGAATCACCAGTAAATTGACCATCTCTGACTGCAAGCAAGCAACCAAAATCTAATTCCAAAACATTAGACTTCTGTCTCCAAAAGCTTATAGTTTTCCTAGAGTTGAATTTGGACTAGACCCAAAACCATCAAGAAGTCTCTTCTTCCGTGACCAACACCATCTCTCTTTGTGAATTTGAAATATTTGATTGTGAATTTGAAATATTAGCCCATGGTCCTTTGAAGCCAACAAACTTGAACCATTATTGGTATAACGAGAACCAGAACCAAGAATCTCTCTCTCTCTCTCCCCAACCCCCCCCCCCCACGGTAAAAAAAAGAATCTCTTAACAAAGCAAGCTCAAGTTAGGACTCAAAGGACCGCAGGGTACCAAAACAACAAAAATATAATAGAGCACCATAGCATTTAACAAAACCTAAGTGGTCCGTTCAGGTAAAGGACATAACCAATAAGCCACAATAATCCCATTCGAACAAGGTAACCTTGTGTGATAAAAATTTGGTTTTCTCCCATTTAGAGAACCAACACACCCACAATGGAGAAATTGAACAATAGAACCCTAAATGCGATGTAATCTATCGGAAAGATGGGTAGAATAAGAAGTAACAAAGTCCCACCACCCGTGAAACAACAAAAGCATAGAAAACCATGCAATATTTATTTAAGAGGGCACTAATGAGTTTGGCCAATCTGAACCGAAGGTTTTTTCATCATAGATTAAGGTGGCTATGGTTGTGACTGAAGTAGAATAATCAGAAGTTGAAAAAGATGGTTTAATGAAACATACCATTAAGAGTACAAGGAATATGCATACAGAAACAGTGATAAGGGAAGAGTGAGAAAATAGAGCGAGTTTTGTGAAACAAGATAAGGAAAGTCAAGCCCTTAAACCACCTGCAAAAGATCGATCCTCAAGTGATCTATGGAGTAAATTGAAACCCTCTTTGTATATCAAAGTTCAACGGCTTTTCCTTATTGATGCTCATGCAAAGCACACTATCCCAATAGATTTGAGGCCCCTTATTTCAATTTCACATGCCCAAAAGCAAAGCTCAAAGATAATGCACAGAGTTCTTACTTATCTCTCTAAAATGGACAAATTGGAAGACCCCTTCATCTCTCTTAAGGAGCAAACAAATCTCCAAAAAAGTTCTTTTCCTCTCTCTAAACACAAAGTAAGCTCAGCTCTGCCTTCCTATCTCTAACCACAGCAGTTTGAAACCCTTATTCTCTCTCTAGAAACAGAGCAAGCTCAGCTCTACCTTCCTCTCTTTGAACAAGGAGGTTAAGAAAAAGGTTTTTTTATTGTCCTCTCTCTAAAATTAGAGCAAGCTCAGCACTGCCTCCCCCCCCTTCTCTCTTTCTCTCTGAATAGGGCAGGGTGTCCAAAGAATCCCTTCTTTCCCCCTTAAAGAACAATTAAACCCTTTATTTCTCTCTCCATGAGAATACAGGGGTAGTGTTCTCTCACTTCTCAACCAAGGATGGAGATAGCCACTGAAAGTAGGAGGTTGGAGCGGACCTTTCCTGGAGCTTGCTGTGGAGTGCGGAAAAAGCCTTGCCATGGCACACTGATATACTCTGTGAGAGTGAGAGAGAGAGAGAGGGAGGGGGGGGGAAGGGGTAGGGGGGTTTGGGTTGGGGTGAGAAAGGGAGAGGTATGGAAATAGGTGGTCATTTTTCGGGGGCAAGGGATGTGCCAAGCTAAAAATATTTCATTAAAAGAAATCTGCCTTGCTCAAATTTTTTATGGCTGACGGACTTTCATTAGGTGCGGAATGTTTCAGATGGAGGGGGAAAAAACTAAACAAACCCAAACTGCCCTAAGCTCTCAGTAGCATCTTCTTGGCATTCAATCTAATAATCCTGACTTAAGCAGTACAAAGAAAAAGAGGGGGTCTGAATACCCACACATGGGTTCCGCCCAAAAAATTGGCTACCCACAGACAGGTACCCTATACAAGGAGTCTATAGAGGCCAAAAAATTTTATACATCGCCATTTTGCCCATCATTGGTTGGTCTCCAAAGGGAGGATCAAGGGGACCTCTGAGGATTGAATCTGAGAATGGGGTTCCAACTGTGGAGGAAGTCGGAGAGGGAAAGGCCACTGAAGTGTTTGTGGTGGGTTGCCCAAAACATGACAGCTCCTTTGATCTTATCTAATAGAGCTTCCGTGGAATTCTGGCATTTCTTCGTTTCAGATTACCCACAAAGTGGCAGCCACCAAAGCTCTCCACAGTAGAGTTCCAGCCTTGGGCCATGGGAATGTTGAACTTAGAAGCTGCGGGACGTTTGGTGGAGTGACCCACTGCCATTGGAATATCAGTAGGAGTTGAGCCCAAATAAATGAGGCCACCTTACAATGGACAAAGAGATGGGCACTTGGTTTCCTCTACTTCAGTACACAAAATACATCTGTTTGGGATTTAGAATCCCCTTCTTTGCAGTTGGTCCACTGTGAGGGCCCTCTCGGACACAGTTATCCAGCAGAAAAACTGGATTTTGGGGCGGAAAGGGGGGGGGGCAAGAGAGATCCAAGCTTTAGACATTGAGGGAGGGCATTGATTGGGGCTTGGGGGGTGAGCGAGAGATGAGTAGAAAGAGGCCACCGAGAAGTATCCCAAGGGATTGGGGGCCCAAATGAGGCTGTCCTGTCCCTGAAGCGGTAGAAATAAGGAATCTAGAGTGTTGGAAAGGGTTGAGAAATCCTGAAATTCCGCTTCAGAAAGAGGTCTTCTAAAGATGGGGCTCTACACCCCTCCTGTTGCCCCCAACTGAAAGTGGGATTCCATTGTTGCATTGGGTTCTCAGGCCAGTAGGAACAGGCTGTGGTAGAGTTCCTTAAGGGGAGTATCATCATGCCAAGGGTCAATCCACAATAGAGTTTTGTCACCATGCCTGGGCCTATATCCGATCTTAGACTGAAAATGGGTGTAAGAGTGCATGATAGATTTCCAGATTCCAGAGGAGTTGCTGTGGGCACGCCTAGACGGGACCCAAGAGGGGTCGCTGCTACAGTATTTAGACTTTATCACCTCCTGCAATAAGTGATTACTTTGGGTGGCTAACCGCCACCACCATTTCCCAAGTAAGGCAAGGTTATTGTCTCTGAGGTTACGTATGCCCAGCCCCCCAAGAGACTTCGGTTTGCACATGTTAGCCTATGAAATGAGATGAATTTTCCTATCCCCGTTGCTAGACCACAGAAAATTCCTCATGAGCTGCTCCAATCGGTAAGCAACTGAGGCTGGCATGTGGATAATGACATCTGAAATATAGGGATGCTCAATAGAGTGGCTTTGATCAAAGTTTGACAACCAGCCCTAGGATTTGAGGTCAGGTCAAAGTCGCAAGTATTACAGGACACTGGAACACAGTTTTAAAGTTTGGTTAGTCAACCTGGAACTTGCCTGAATCGAATCACCTCAGGACTGCTTGCTTATGTATCTTAGCACTTGTCAGAGTCTAGTATTATTTGATGAAACTTAGCCGATTCCTAGCAAAGCGACGCAGATCCAGACATTACTATGCCCCAACCCAAGCCCATGATTCTCTAATCTTGATCGCACATGAAAAATCCCAAATGTAGAAAGAGATGAAAGTTCTCAGGTTCATGTTGTAAAATCAAAATCTGAAAATATCTAGCCAAGAAGCACAAATCAGTACCCAATCAATGATTTTCAATTTATTAGTTCACTACATTACAGTATGTAATGAATGTTGTACTAACTAAAGCACATAATGCTCATAAAGGATGAAATTACTCTAAGTATATAAAACAGAAGGATAGTACATATATTTCCAAACATGAACATATCCTGAACTACCACTAAGTATATAAAACAGAAGGAAAAGCTTGTCATGATGTCATACATTATGGATCATCAGGAATGCTGCTTAAGTCATTGCAAAATTTCGTATTTTAAGGAGAAATGTTCTTCTGAATTTTGGACAATACTCAACACCAACAACTAACTAAAGACTCTAAATGCATTACAGCAACCCAACACATAAACCCGAAGATTAAAAACTATCTAAAAAGAGTGTCTTTTCTTATGCAGTACAGTAAGTGCTAGGGTCCAACAACAAACCTTCAATGGAGGACTTCAACTTGGTCCCGCATGTTGTCTTTGAAACAAATGAATTTACCAGAAAGCTAATAAATTTCTGCACAGAAGAATATAGATCAGCAAGAAACATCATTCCACCACATAAGAAATTCCAAAATTCCGACTGAGAAATCCATAGCCACAAAAAGGTCTACAATAAACAAAAAGAAAGGTTTATTGAAGATAAAAGATAGCATAGACAAATGCAGCCATGTATGAAATCAGCAATTCTTTAGCCCGTTTGTGCATGTGGCACATACACATATGTAAATGTAAAAATAAAAAATAAAAAAATCAATTCATCACAGTTGCACAATTCTCATGTGTTTTCTCAAGTTTCAACAAGCAGAACAGAAAGATCCCAGTGGGGAGTCGTCGTGAATGTCACATAGCAACAGCATAAAATAGAGAAAGAAATTTATATTTTATGCAATGGCATAAAACAGGATATCAAAGGCATTCTTTATTAACAGTTTTGGAAGTGCATTAGCTGGTTCATGATGTGGCTTCCATCTAATATTTAGAACAGAGTAATTCAATAGTTGTTCCAATAGTTGTTCCTGTTAAGATCTAAAATCCCCTCCAAGATAACTGAATTGATGTAGATGAGCACAAGATACTGGGGAATCATATTGCCAGCTACAAGGAAAAATAATAAATAGAGAAAGAAAAATCACATATGATAAAATAAAAGGTAGATACTATTCTGGGCATTTATGCACTAGATGTAGATAAACATCATCATAACCACAGGGCACAAAATACATTAAATACAAACTTCTAGGAGAAAGCACAAAAAAATAACTAGGTTGTCTCCAAAGTTTTATCACCTCATTGAAATGCATCCAAAAAAAAAACTTATCATTTGTTCAGTATTGCAGTTGCTGTAGGACCAGGAGTTAAGTTCTTAAGAAAGCATGTCTCCAAGGTGAGGGACTTGTTAATAAGGATAGATTTCTACCTTTGCATCTTCAAATGTCGACATATAACCAAAGGATATCCTCACAGCTCCTGTTGGTTTCCCATGCAATATGTCATTATCATCCCAGCAAACATGACCTGCCTGATCCAAAAAGCAACAATGTGCGAAACCACATGCATCATAAACATGATGGAATTGCATAAAAAACTGCAGATTATATTTAGAAACAAATCTGTAATATCATCTTGTAAAGAAGTAATCATAGAGCAGAAACCCAAAGGATGACATACCTCAAAGTTTAAACGCAGATCGGTTTCAGATAAACCTAGATATTTTGAACATGCACCTGGGTTGCAAAAGCATCCAGTCTACAAAATATGAGTAGCAAATAAGAGGTCAGCCAACTACAGAGAACCATTCTAAATGTATTGCATCTTTAATATTGCAGCTATAAGAACATTCTGCCTTCATATGCTGATCTAACAAATAAGCCTTCAAATGCAGATCTAACAAATAACTGAACAGAGCAGACATTATGTGTTAATATTAAGTTCATGTGAAGAAGGTGATAACTGCATTCAATTTATAGTTCAAATTGTTTTCGAACTGAGTCGGCCAAAGATCATTCTGATTAATCCAACCAGTGACCAAACAGGTTCAGACCAACATGAACTTCACCAGACCATTTCTCCTTCATAGTTTTCTGTTGTTCCTTAGTATCACTGATGATTTGTTAAAGAACATAATAGAAAGTACAAGGAAAAACTATATTTTAAGAGGTTGCAAAATCTATGAACATAGAATCAATGTTATTCGACCATGTTTACCGAGCCGTCAACACTAGAATGTGACAATCTTGTTAGGTTTCATCGATTCTGGTAGGTAAATAGGCTTGGCAACTCCTATACATCTCGACTGCAAAGGGATATTTCAATGAGGGACACCACACCTGATTGTATTAGGTGTATCATAATTTTATCTGCAATGATTAGAACCTCAAAACTTAAATATTAAGTTAGGACAAGATGTTGGTCTAAAAAAGTTACATTCAAATCTTATAAAGTAAATTCCTCTAGGGAAAATAATTATCAATTATTTTATTAACATATAAAACTTGTCAATTTCATCATCATCATCCGAGCCTTATCCCAACTATTTGGAGCCGGCGACATGAGTCTTGTTCCGCCATTCAGCTCTATCAAGGGTCAAACCCTTAGTAAGGCCATATGTCACCATATTTTTTTTCATTGTTTCTATCCATATCCTCTTGGGCCTTCCCCTTGGCCTTTTAGAGATTTCCACTTGAACCAAATGGCACCTCCTAATCGGTGTTGTATTAAGTCCACACTGCACATGTCAACCTCATCTAAGTCTACTTTACCTCATCTTATCACCTATTGAAGCCACACCTAAATTCCTTCAAATGTATTCATTCAAGATTCTATCCTTTCTTATCTTGCCACTCATCCATCTCATCATCATCCTCTCAGCTTCATTCCTCATATGGATATTTTGTTTCCTGACCGCCCAACATTCTGTCCATAAAGCATGGCTGGTCTTACAGTTGTCCTCCAGAACTTCCCCTCCAATTTCATTGATATGCAGCAATCACAAAAAACTCCAGAAGTACATCTCCACTTCGCCCACCCAGCTCTAATTCTATGTGCGACATCTTCCTCAATCTTAACTACTTCCTCGTTTTTACTCCTACTAATACTAAACTTGCATTCCATATATTTTGTCTTAGTCTGACTAATTTTAAAACCTTTAGATTCTAGACTATCCCTCCAAAGTTAACGTTCTAATCTCATCAATGAAAACTATATCATCCGCGAACAACATACACCATGTACCTCGTCTTGTAGGCTTAACTCGTCCATAATCAAAACAAAGAGATATGGGCTCAACTCTGATCCCTACTGTAGGCCTACTGACACTAAAAATTCACTTGTCTCTCCAATTGTTGTCTCACACTAGTTAGCGCTCTCATACATGACTCTAACCATGTCAATATAACCTCTAGAGATTTCTTTCTTTTCCAACACCAACTAAATTAAATCTCTAGGTACCATGTTGTACGCTTTCTCTAAATCAATAAAAACCATGTGGAGGGATTTTTTCTTCCCTCTAACTTCTCAATCAGTTGCTTAAATAGAAAAATAGCTTCAATTATTGACTTCCCTGGCACAAAACCAAACTGATTTTCTGATACGCTCGTTTCATGCCTTAGTCGTTGCTCAATCAATCTCTCCCACAACTTCATAGTGTAGCTCATAAGTTGGATCCCTTGATAGTTCGTATAATTATGTATATCTCCTTTGCTCTTATAAATAGGTAGCACAATATTTTTCTCCATTAGTCTGGTATTTTCTGTATTCTCAACAACTTGTTGAACAGCTTGGTCAGCCAGCATATGTCAATCTCCCCCATGCACTTCGAAACCTCCATTCGGATACCATCTAGTCCTAAAGTTTTTCCTATCTTCATCTTTCTCAAAGCTTCTTATCCTTATCCTGCGAATGTATCTATGACCTCCGCCCTTATTTATGTCAAAGTTTCCTCCTAATGTTGTATTCTCATAGCGTTTGTCATTTAACAATTCTTAAAAATAAATTATCCACTTTTTGTTGACCTCGTCATCTTTCATCAAGACCCTCTGATCCTCACTCGTAGTATTTAATATACACTTCTCCTCTCTCCTTTTGCTAATTTGAAGACATTTTTTCACCTTCTCTTGTCCCTGATTTATTGTATAAGCACTAAATTGATACCCAGTATCCCACCTCTTTACATAAAACTCACATATTCAGGACGAAAAAGTCCACCATGCAATATGACCAGCTATAATCTGGTTTTTAACAAGTCGAGACCATCTTAGAACCACCCTTTAAGATTTTGTTGTAGTTAAGACCTACTTCCTTGACCCCTTGAATCCTCGATCGTGCATAATAGCTACTGTTCAAAAATAAATAAATAAAATATTTGCTTCCTTTGGTCACCATTTTCTGGAACTTTTATTTTGGGAACTCCTTGTGCAATGAAACTCAGTCTTAATGAATGTGAAAATTCGGGAAATATATATTAGAAACATAAAAACCAAGGACCAGCACTAGTGAAATCACATAATTGGCCTACTGATCAAACCTCAAGTAAGCCCAAATCATCGCCTCATCAAGTCAATATTATTAGTTTGTAAATGATGGTCAGATCTTCCGATTATGCCCAACATTTACAACTCAGCTTTAGGACTTGGGCCTCACCCGGGTTTATTCGGGTAAGGCAACTTTTGAGTCTTAAAAAATTGGACTTGACAGGTGTAAAAGATAGGTTACTCTTATGAGACTTTTGGAGCTTTGTCTAAGACTTGTAATTCTTAAATTTCATGCAAGTCTTACTCAACTCTTCTTAGAAATAGGGAATCCAGAAAAAAGCCAATTCTTACAGGATGAGATTCGTCAAATCATTTCAGGACTTGACAAGCTGATTCAAAGGAGTCCTGAGCAGAGACCAACTTTGCAACATTAATTTTGTTTCGACAAATTAATCAGGTCTATCAAACTATCAATAAACCTAACCTGTCCACATGGGCAAGGTGAAAACATGGTGCGTAAATTTCCCTTACCTGCTTACTGTACATAGCCACAACATTCAAATAAATACACAAGTCATGCTCATAAAACAACAAAAATGGTAAGTGTTTATCGATTTCTCCCACACAATCTGATTTCTAGAACTATTTAAGCACAGCAAGGCAATTATATTTGAGGTCAGTATAAAAGAACCCATAGTAGCATATGGAGAAGCATTTACTACATTAAGGATACCAACAGCTGTATATATGAGATTACCCACATACATGACTAGCAATCTGCAACCCATCATTCCCAAAGCATATCACGTAGGAGGTAAAGTGGAATGCAAGAACTTGCAAATCTATCAGTTTTAGTGTGACATAAAGTAAACCAATAGGGTATAAAAAGTTCATTAAAGACACAATAGCTTCTTTTGGAGTAGGGAAGCCATCTTTCTTTAACCACATTACAATATAAACACCAAGTACAACTAGTAGGATATAAGAAGTACAACTGGAAAAACAAATCGCCAGAGGTAATTACCCTCAACTGAATCATAGAGAGAGAGGCCAATTTTTCCACCTCGCGATAGCCAAACCAAGAGCCATCTGGTCTTTTCAAATTGAATGAAATTGTAGGACCCTGCCCCGAAGATAATCCCTAAACAATTTATTGAAGACTACCATTAACCATTCAGTATTGAAAACTACCATTAACCATTCAGCTAGAGTAAGTATTATGCACAACATGTCAACATAATTTGAACCTTATGCATATAGTTGATGAATAGTATAAATTCCAAAATAGCCAGATGCATGAATCAAATTACTGCAGAACAATATGAAAATGAATCAAGATGGAATGAATAAATGAATATCACGAAACTTGTAAAGTTCACATCACAAATTGTCCATGGCCAAACTTTGATGCAAGTTAAGACAAAAAAGCTGCATTCTGGAACTTGGCCTAGTCACTCAAACTCCGCCCCTGCTGAGCCAAGTGGTTGTGTACAAACTTGGGTGTCATATAAAGATCTATTAAAACATATAAAAATTATATTTCTGTAAAATCAATGTATACATATTTTACATATAATTTTTATGTTTTCATAATTTGACCTGAATATATGACGGAGTTTTCGCTCGGTAGTTGTATTTTGATATATAAACTACAGCTATTTTATAAGATGATAAATATGCTAGGTAACCTCCTACAATATGTAAACTTTAATATTAAAGCATGCTTCACATTTAATTTATACCTTCATCAACCAAAAACAAATCATGCATGAGGTATGAATCTACATATTACTGTCTAAATTTACTTTAAGAATTTGGCAAAAAACAACAAGAAGGCCACTCAGAACTGACGAGTGCAAATAAGCAATAAGGTGACATCCAATGAAATGCAAAAAATTGCAACTTCCATGAGGATCCATAACGTTAATGATTCGAAAACTCATTGAAGAAATTAGAAAAGGGAATTAGAAACTACATTGCAATATCGATCAATTCGATTAAGAAAAAAGAAATCAACCTTGGCTGCATCGCTTCCATAAAGTACAGAGACTGCAGTTCCATTGACATGCCTTAAGCTCAAAAGTGTCTTTCTTACGTAAGCAGTAAGTGCTGCCGTATGCCTGGAAAAGTAAAGAAGAAACCAAAATCCCATGAGAATTCAAACACACTAGAAGATTTATGCAGAGGAATAAATCAAATTGCTATAAATTACTAAATATAGAATAAAATAAAATAAAAACTATGATTCTCTAAAAATGCTCCAAACTAGTCATCAAGGTGATGTTTTTTTTTGGGGGGAAATTCAAGGAAATTATAGAGTCAAGGTTTTCATCTCAAGGACCCTAATAAGTGGACGCTCCGAAAAATGCGCTGTTTATATTGATTGAAATGTTTAAGCAAACATTAGACGCCAAACAAATGACCAGAGGACATCACACACGGGGCCAAATTTGCTAGTACATTCCTCTATTACAATTCACATCAGTCTAAACCTAGACGAAATACCCTTGATTCGGGTATTGAAACCTATACATGCGATTCTAGGAAGGAAAATATACAGATGCACTTGAATGAAACACAATACCAAGGGTATATTGACCCATATACCTGAACTGAAATGCAGGGGTATTGTTTGTGCAGCCTGCTCCTTCTTCGAAATCGAGCTTCAAGTGGGCTTAAATGAAACAAGATAAACTTTTCTCTCTCTATCTTAGATATGTTTCAAAAGACCGTCATGTAGTGGACTGTTTCTTCACACCCTGTGTACAAAATCACTTCTCTATTTCTCTCTAAACGTAATGATTCAACCTTATCGGAGTCCAATAGAATTGAACCAAACAAAATCAAGCCCTTCTCTGATCGAGAGCTGAGTTTATATAGTCTTCATCAATAAATAACCATCAATCTTCACTTGATAAGCATGAAAATCTTCAACGTCTATCCGTCTGCTAATCTGCATCTTGGTTTTCACATTGATCTACATCTTCACACATTGATCTTCATGATGATAATCACGTTGTTTATCTTGATAATTACAGGGATTAAAATGGATTTGTATTTCCGCACAGGTGTCTTCTAATGATAATCACATGTTTCAATTAATGCTCATCTACAAAACATTCAAATTTGAATCCATGGATTCGAGATTCGACGAGGTCATCGCGTGAGAAATATCAAGATTCTGTTACTTCTCATCACTGACAGTTAAGCCTTTGCGACTACAATTTGACGCATCTTCGTATTTCTTCAGTTGCTTTTTGATGGCCATTCCTTTGATCACGAAACTTGGAGAGATGAAAGAGGACTCAAAGACGAACACAATCGTTCAAGTCTCACTTACAATGGATCACAGATGAGAGAGATCTCGTCCATTCAAGTTACAGTGTTTCTCCTGGATATCGCGTCAGCAAAACCAGTGAATTACAGATGCAACCGCTTCCAACATATGAATCAAATGATGCTACACCTTGTAAGGGTGATTGGGCATTGAGTCAGGAATCCAATGGTCTTGGTCCCATGAGAAAATTCTTCATATCGAGATAGAATTCTCAATTTTGGCGACCAAGGGTAGTCCTGGCTGTTAACAGACGGAGTATAAGACTTTTAAGGCCTCAATTGCTGGGGCATGCGGATGATGGGTTAATTCACCTCTGGATGATATGAAACTCCAAGAAGAGGGATATGATGCCTCGAACATGATTCCCTAAGAGTCTCGGCTCAATTCCAAAATGCAAAGTTTCGAGGTGTCGTGCATATCTTAACTGACAGTGAATACAGACACTGGGTCAAGCCAATTCCGAATATTGCCCAATTTGTATCATTCTTGGACGCAAAGGCTTATAAGGCCTCAATATATATATCTTTAAAGATTTACCTCATTATATCGTCACAAGGAGAGGTCTTCCTTATGCCCCGTCTGTTAGTCCCCATATCCTTAACGGACAATGAATTAAAAGAGTCATATCACATCTCATCCAAAACTCCTCCAACATTCAGTGGAGAGGCACATATGGACCATGGGAGTATATGTATCCCAGAGTTTCGTCTCATATCTAATCGTCTTCATGATCTCTTATCATTACACTGTAAGTAATGATGTACATGCATAACTGCAGATGAATCAGGAAAATATCTATATCAAACCGCATCAGGTTCTTCCACATATCACATGGATAGTTATATCGGGGCCTTAGGAGTATATGTATCCTAGAACTTGTTTCACAATGAGATAGTTTTAATATCTTTTATCATCAATTGCAAGTCAAAGATGAACACGCATGACTAATGAGTCAATGGTCGTAAGTCATAAAAAGGCTGACTGACGAGTCAAGATTTCGAAGTCATATTGGGGCCTTCATATAATAAATTTTGGATATGTCATATCTTTCATATCAATTCATCTCTTCATATCACGGACATATCTCAGTAGGTTTTTATCAAGAATCACGCTCATAATTTATCGACTGTCAATTAAGAAAGCTATCAAGTGTGCATCAAAAGACATCGCTATATATCTGTATTCCTTCAAACATATGTTATAGCGTACTTAGTCTTGCATATGGTGGCTAAGAATTCATTCAACATCTCAAGCATATCTTCGGGGGCTAAGCTATCCAGCTTACATATTTATCCAACTGTGACTCTATCCAGCGTCAGTGTTTTAAAATGCGGGATGCAGCCAAAAGCAATGGGGGGGGGGATGTGACGATGCGGCTTGATGTGGTCTGGATGCGAGTGCATCGCAACGATGCAGTCAATAAATATAAAAAAAGTCTAAAAAATCTAAAAAAATAGGTTAATGCATAGAAAACAATATGGAGGTGATATATGTGATAATAGGTATTTTAGTTTAATGATTAACTCCAAAAATATTAATTGTCGGAGATTCTGTATCCACTATCTCCTAATAGAAGCTAGAAACTCTAGCTTCATAAAACATTCAACAACCATAAGCACAAATTTGCAACCACAAACTTTAAAATTACAAAACAGTGATACTACAAACCAAAGGTCCATGTCTCCATGAAGATTAAGAGTTTTGACTGGATCATACATGCAAAAGGAGGAACAAGTCTTGAGCCATATTGCCCAATTGCTTGGACCATACATGCAAAACTATTGAGAGTTATAGTATTAAAAAAAATGTCGGCCATGTAAATCCACTTTGCAATCCACTTACATACCGACTTCTTATGTTCTTTCTTGTATCTATTTTCAATTGTAGTTTGTTTTGTTTCTTTCTTTCTCTCCTGAACCACAATTTCGGGGCTAGGGGTGAAAAAAACATCCATTGGCCCCTTAGAGAGAGGTGTTATTATTTCAAAACTACCACCAATATTTGTAACTCTCTCTTGAGATTCCGAGTACCCCTTTGCCTCGTTGCAACTTCAGATATATCATCATCATCATCATAATCATCAACATCATCATCAAATAATTGCATATCATCAAGTAATTCTTTTTTTTTCATTTTTTTCTATTCTTTTATCTTTTTTCAACTCTTTTATCTTTTTTCAATCTATCCATTTATTCTTTAATCTACTTTTTTATTTCATCGGTAGCTTGTGGGTATGCTCATACATGCCCAGAAATTCCGACTAAGTGTTCTTTTTGTCGAAAAATACCACCCATATAAGTATTTCCACAGAGCATGCAAATCACACAAAATCCAGTTTGGCATATTTTCAAGCTGGATCCTTATTACTAGAAGATTAGGAAGAAGACATTGCCCCAAAAATAAGTATTACTATACAAACAATAAAAAATTACCGGTTCTTGAAGAAGTGCTCGATTTCTTCACGGCCTTTGAAACCCCCGATTACTTGTCACAAATTCACCTAAACTTTCTCAAATCAACAACCAAAATCTTCAAATCAAGATCCAAATACCAAACAATCCCCAAATCCAAGATCTCAATGAAAAACAATTTCCGCATTTTTTTGCTCGATTTTATCCCAAAAAAGCCACAAAAGTGGTTGTAAATGCTCGTTTAGGGCGTTTAATACCTCCCAAACTATTTTCCCCAATTTTTTATGGTCAAAAAGACTATTTTTCTCATCCTTGAGGAGCACAATCGAAAATAACATCGCGGAACAATATGCGGCCAGATAAGCTATGCGGCTCTGATGCGCTCTGATGCAACGTCAAAGACTGTCCAGCGTTCGTCAAAGACTTGTGCATTCATATTGATATCTTCATCAAGCACCAGTTGAAATATACTTCGTCTTATATGACGACTAAAAGCATAACCAACCAAGACATATCTTTAAGGTCTTAAGGTTATCAAGCTTATCCGCCATTAAAGCATTTATCCGACATTCATTAGACCCTTGCCTTATAATCACCTGAATCTTTATCGAACATTCATCGAAATGTATCTAGCCTTGTATGTGACTAAACATACACCCAACAATAGGTCATTGAGTTCAATCAATGGGTGTTTTGGTTAGTGGAACTGTGTCTAGGAGCAGATATATGTTCATAAGCATTGTCAAGCAGAAAGAACAAAGAGCTACCAGAACATCTATAGGAAGAAATGGCCGAAAACATTCAATGGTAGTTGGAAACAACAGAAAGAGGAGTCAAGCAAGTTAGAACTTGAAAGGAGGTTTGAAAAACACTAGATGATGTTCAGAATAGACACAACACTCCAGATTAGAAAAGATGTTGCATGCATGGGCATTCCACTGTCCCATATAAATATAAGGAACTCATAAAGTTGACAACAATGAAAGTGCAATATATGGCATCCAACTAGCATAAACAGAACACAAGCAATAAGTTGAAATTCCTCAAAAGGATAAAAAAAAAATTCCCTATTGTCTAAAGGCTCTAAACCAACAAAAAATAAAAAAAGATCACTCCCAATATTGATGCAAATCACATCCGAGATGTTATTTTTTATTTATTTATTTTAGGAATTACTGAATGGGGGTTACAATGGAGTTTTATATATTACTGCAAGCAGGGTGTTCAATTTTTATTTATTAGGATTAACATAAATTTTTAGATTTTATTAGCAAGTTTCCTATCTTGTGGGGAACCTGTTTGGTGGGATTAGATCACGTGGGGCTCTTATGGGGGTCCTATTTTCATGGGAAATCATATCGGTTCCATAGCTTTAGGAAAAAAGGATGGGTTGGGCATTGGGTCTTTTCCTTTCTTCATTTCATTGTTCTCCCAACTTAAATGGGTTTTGTGGGTATGTGTGTGGTGAGAGATTAAAAGGGAAATCTTTCTTAAGTTATAGGATCTGCAAGAGAAATAATAAGAGGTACAATAAGAGAGAGATGGGCAATGTGGTAGTTGCGTGAGATAAGGGAGCCAAAAGCTTTAGAGAGAGAGTTAATTTTATGGTTTCTTTGCTTTATTATTGTTTTTTTTTAAGAGTTCTATTTCATTTTGTTTTATTTTATTTTATTCTATTTTTTTATTTTTGGTTTGTATATAAGGTGGAATTTTCCCCTTAGATGGAAGACATATATTTTTTTGTGGAGCTTTTTTATGAGAGTAGAAAGACTTACTTCTTCCTTTTGGCATTATTACAACTATATTTCTTTCTCTATAGTTGCTAGATTTTGCTTGCTTTAGGATCGAAAGAATACCAGATTTAATTTCACGGGCTTCTTTCACATTATATATAATGATTGATCTTAAAGATTTTTGAACAATAGCAATATGCAATGTACAGTGATATGCCATTTCTCAAATTTTATGGATGGGTCAGCTCATTAATGGATTTTGACAAGATCTAAAAAAAGTAATTTCCTTTCACAATGAGTAAATGAATAGCAACAAAAAATATGTCCACTTAATAACCTACTAAATCTTGATACTCATGGAGCTAAGACTCTGTCAGAATCTAATTGGTTTGTCTGTAACAAGGATATCTCCACCCACATACGACATACCGAGATATTGCAGATACCCTTAAATCATTGATCAATTTGAATCCGTGATGAATAGAAGCTATGCTGAGGAAAGATTGTGTGCCATCCTCAAATGATTCCTCAACACCCTGTCTTCTACTTACAAAGTCAATGTTTGCTATAGATGCAGCAACCGTTCCTGACATATTGTGATTTTTTAATTTAGGAACACTCAACAACGTAAATGCCAAAGGTAAACTATATATTTAAAAAAAAAAGGAAAGACAAGAAGTTCACTAACCTCCACTAAAGTATGCCTTCTTGAGCAACTTGGCAGCTTCTGCAATCATTTGTCACGTAACATTATTTTCGTAGTGACTAATCAATAAACTATTCTAGTGGCATTAGCAAAAGAAATCTTTCAATTGTATCAGAGCTACCAAAAAAAGGAAAAAAAAGGTTAATTTCCATATGACCAATCAGGATCATAAAAGCAAGGTATGAACTCCTCAATATTTTCTTTACGTCCAATACAATATAGATGCTGAACAGAAAGGAAACATAAAAGCAAGTTATATAGTCCTTAATAATTTTTGACGTCCAATAAAAGCTGAACAGAAAGGAAATAATGGAGAATCATCCACTTCACTCCATAGATCTCAACAAGCAGTTGGCAATCTTCTCAGAGAAAATTTCTTGCAAAGAGTTATCTAGATAGATCATTACATGAAAAATGTCCATACCTGTTCGAACAAGGAGAGCACCAAGCCCAGTAGGATAGCCAAAAATCTAACAAGATATAATCAATATTAGTGCAAAGTCACAAATGTAAATCATGAGAAAATATTGAGAGAAACAAACATATGAAAAGGAAGTTGCTGAACGACACACCAAAAGGTGATTTGCACTTGGAGGTATTCTAAGGCAATACCTTGTAAAATGACAAAACAACGAAGTCAGCAGGAAATTTAGAAAGATCGGGAGGTTCTGTCGCACAACCTTTTGCAGCATCAATCAACACCATCCAGCATCCCCTGTTGAAATCCATGATTAGAAGGAAATGGAATAAGGTTCTTGATTTCTTGAGTACTTGGCTGGCCTACACAGCCAAGAATTTGTATTGCATTCTAGAGTGTAACACATCACCTGCAATTATGAGGCACTTCTAGAAAATTCTACCCACAAAGAAAATGCAATTGACAAACTGGTATGTGACCTCATGCTGGTAATCAAATACAGTGTTATGATGCAGGAAAAAAGAACAACTATTCCGTGCTACAGAACAATTTCCATGTGAGATCATGAAGTTGGGAACATGTCTAAAGCAAGAAGAAAAGCCATTAAAACTAGTAGTCAAAAAAATGCAGAGTTTAATATATTCAAGACCAAGAATGCAATAAATTTGGATTTCACAAGAGGATCGGTGCCTTTGAACTAAAAAGATAATGCGAATGTGAGCCTGACCACCAAAGCATCTTACATTAATCATACATTTGTAGAACAGTATCTCTAAAAATTTCCAATCAATTTCTGAAACTAATGATCTCTGAATTTCTCAGTGATTAATTTCCGAAATTGATTCTTGACATAATTATATTTCCTCAGTAGCTAAAAATAAAATATACTACTTCCAAGGAAAAAATAGTACAATGTGATGTTGATTCGGACTCTAGGTGATGGCAAAAAATGAGGCTATCCAGAAAATAAATTTCTGACATGTATTCTCACAAGAGGAATCCTGAATTTAAGTAAGCATTCAATTACAATAATTATTTCTCAAGAATCGCATAATGCTAGTTGCAAAGGTATATGTATGTATGTGTGTGTAAGAAAACACTAAAAAACACTCATGAGTGAACTTCTACAGTATTTTGCTCATGGACCATCCAAAGTTCATCAACCAGTCACGATTGTCTAATATTTTTGAATTTTAATAATTCTTTTACAAATCGGATTAACCTCAATTTCGTGGGTGTATTTTCCTTAGTGAGGAACACTTAAATAAAATATAAAAAATAATTCACATAATAAAAATGGCCAAATTGTTGGGTTTTTGGTGGCCATTAAACGCCTTGTGAGAGAATGCAATTAATTTTAATATAGTCGAACAAAGAACTCCAATGGGAGTATGGTCCAGAGGGATCGAGATTGGCAAATATTATTGCCGAGAATCAAACTAGGCTCGAGCTAGGCCAGTCAAGTTCCAAAAACCCTAAATACCTGGTCATAGAGCACAACCGATAAGGGTGAGCAAGGTTATCCCTTAATGAAGTCAGAGTTGCCAAGGGTAGTGAGTCAAGGGACTGTGTGACCCTTATGTGTGAGTGGTGGGCCTGTAGGGACGAGGGCCAAAGCTTTATCTGAAACCATCACACGGCATATACATATGAGAGCCATATCGGGAAGCAAATCACCATTTAGGGTAATACATGTCCATGTGCAAGAAATAACCCCATATGCACCATATACGTCGTGTGTACACAGGTTTGTGTGACCTTAGACTTATCTCTAGGAGAAAACCTGTAATCCATAGACTAGGATTATGTCCCTCACCTATTTGCTGACTTTGGTAGCGTAATCATGAACCCCTGTGATGGACTGTGGGCCATGGAAACTATTGAGTCAGTTTGAAAAAGTGGGTGTGGATTATAGTCTCTAGTAGAAGATGAAGTGCTTCAATAATTATGATATTCCTTAATATAGTTGGATCCAAATCCCATCAAATTAATTTAGAATTAATTAATTTGGCCTTAAATGATTTTTAGATTGATAAAACAAATTTTAGCAGTCTCTAGGTATTTTATTTTCCCAAAAATTGATTTATAAATAGTCAAAAACTGAATTTTCTGTAAAATAGATAGAAAAATAAAATAGCAATCATTTTCTAAAAATCATTTTTATTTTATAAATAGTAAAACACATGGGGGCACATTATGGCCCATAGGCCCCGCCATAAAATTGCATGTGGGAGGGGCCAATTGTGGCCTCATAAGAGGCACACCGCACTTAATGAAGCTTCTTTCCTATTTTGGGGCACACCAAATCAATCAATCAATTATTGAAACTTTAACAGAAAGTTTTGCAATAAAAGAGATTTGATTTTTCAAATAAAGAATGTGTAAGAAATTTATGGAAAAGAAGCAAAGAGAAATATATTTTCCATATTATGTATATTTGATGGGATTAGGTTAAGGAAACTGAATAATAAGCTTCTAGCACCGTCTTTTTTATCATGATGGTTAATCTAAGGATTGTAAAGCTGTGATCTCTCACCCCACAGGTCTCCTATGATCAATGGTCTGGATCTATTCTCCATAAAGATAGTTAAACCTAAAAAACCCTAACCATGAGTCTGAGTCTATAAATAGTCTCTATGGAGGGGTCCCAAATCTCTACACCTTTACCTAGCTCTCTCTCTCTCCCTCACAAGGTGGCACATAATCTAGGCTTCCCATACTTTGAAGATTTGAGATAGATCTTGACACCGTGTGCCATCGAAGGAGGAGACCCAAACTGCGGTGTATCAAGTCCAGTTAAGGTAATCTTCTGGCAGTTTATTTTTGTGTTATGCAATTTATGTTTCTTGCTCCCGACTAAGTCCATGTAATTTTTGGTTATTAAATAAAAAAATTTTATTTAATGGCTGCAAGTGAGAACCTCTTTGTTATTCATATATATTTATTTTCAGTTTATTTTATTATATTTGGACCTTTGTAAGTGTTCTAGCAGGTAGAAAAGAGAAAAATAAAAAATCGCGTATACCGTGTTAGTGCACCCTATTTAACTTTCATTGGTAGTAGAGCTTGGGTATTTGGCTGCCATTAGGTTGATTTATTTTTGTTATTTGGGCCTTTTATTTATTTGAGACAAGAACATATGGCTGCACGTAGTTTTATTGCCGAGATCTTAAAGACCGAAAGGTTCGATGGCACAAACTATGTCTCATGGAAGCACAAGATTGGCTATGTGCTCTATGAGGAAGGCTTGAGCGAAATACTTACTGAAACTCCTTCATCCCATCCTAGAGGCAATGCATCTCAGGCTACAAGAGATGCATAAGCCGAGTGGGAGCGCAAGGCATATCTTGCTCGTAGCCATGCATGACTCATACACGTCTTGAGTATGAGTCAATTAAAACTAAAGGGATACATGATCGGCTCTAGAAGTAGTATGTTGATCCTTTTCTTATGAGAAAATGCTTGGCCATGAAGAAATACAATGATCTGAAAATGGCCAAGGGTGGAAAAATGGCAGATCATGTGCACACCTTCAAGAAGCTTATTCGAGAAATGGATGCGATTGAGATCTGGCCTCCGAAACCCATGCAAGTGGTTCACTTGCTGAATATTGTCCCTACTTCTTGGGAGATATTCATATCTTCTCTTGTTGCCCGAGAGACTGCTCCTTGGCAAAGGAGCTCATCATCTTACTCAAGGCCGAGGAGGAGAGGTGGAACGCTCGCAGTGCACCGGCACCCAAAGATGCGATGCAAATTGTAAACTCTCAACCCTATTTAAACCAAATAAAGGGAGAGGGAAAATGAAAAATAGGAAGAGGGGAGAAGAAAAGAAAAAGGGAGAGAGAGAAAATTGGCCATATAGACAAGAGCTGTAGGTTCAGTAAGAACCCTGGGGGTAATAAAGAACTTACGTGTGTTGCATTCAAGACCTTGCTAGCCGACCCCAAGGGCGCATCTTGGTGCCTAGACTCCAGAGCTATGGCCCACAGATCAAACACCAAGGATGGCTTCCACAACTTCAAAACCGTAGGGCCAGGTGAGCAACTCATCTACATGGGAGGAAACCAAAGGACCGAGGTGTTGGCTATTGGTGACTTTGCACTAGAAATAAAGAATGGTAAGGTCATGGTACTAAAACAAACACTTTATGCTCCTGACATGAGGAAGTATTTGGTTTCGGTCCCAAGGATTACTAAGGCCAGGTTTATCACGACATTCTCTGGAAATAAGGTCATAGTGAAAAACCATAATGAGATTGTTATGACTGGTCCACACAAAGACGGTCTTTATTCCATTGAAATAAAAGAGGTGGTTGCTTATGTCTAGCCTTCCTCCAATGATGTTGATGCTTTCCTATGGCATATGCAATTATGGCACATAGGATTTAAGAGAACGGAAAGATTAAGAAAAGATGGAATTATGGAAAATTACAAAGGAGACTTATCAAAGATGTGTAAGTCATATGTGCAAGGAAAATTAATAAGGAAAAATTCTACCGGGAGCTTCTAGCATTCTAGAAATCATCACAATGACATTTGCAATCCTATGAATGTGGCTACCAAAATCCACAAGGGGTACTTCATCACATCGATTAATGACCCCTCGTGATATGGCTGTGGACACAAAATTCGAAGCCTTAGAGCGATTCAAAGAATATAAGCTGAGTAAGAGAACCAAACAAACTAGAAAATCAAAGTCCTAAGAATTGATAGGGGCAGTGAGTACTCCTCACATCTCTTTAGGGACCTGCGTGTAGAGCATGGTATTATTCACCAATGCCTCATACCTTATACACCGAAGCAAAATGGAATTGCCGAGAGACAGAATAGAACCTTGGTAGAAATGGTGAGAAATATGATGGAGTATGCAAAGCTCTCCTTGGATTTTTGGGGAGAAGTAGTATTGATAGCAGAATCTATCCTGAACCGTGCACCCACTAAGGTTGCCCCTCTTACTCATGAATAGGAAGACACATGTGGGCCATTGTAGTCCATGGGACCCACCATAAAATTGCATGTGGGAGGTGCATAGGGCCCACTTGTGGCCTCATGAGAGGCACACCCCACTTAATGGAGCTTCTTTCCTATTATGTGGCACACCAAATTAGCCACTCGATCAACTGAAACTTTAAGGGTAAATTTTGCAATAAAAGAGATTTGATTTTCAAATAAAGCATGTGTAAGAAATTTATGGAAAAGAAATAAAGAGAAATATATTTTCCATATTATGTATATTTGATGGGATTATGTAAAGAAAGCTGAAGGATAAGGTTCTAGCACCTTCCTTTTGATTATGATGGTTGATCTAAGGATTGTAAGGCTAAGATCTTTCACTCCACAGGTCTCTTATGATCAATGGTCTAGATCTACTCTCCATAAGGATAGCTAACCCTAGAAAACCCAAACCCTGAGTCTAAAGTCTATAAATAGTCTCTATTGGGGTTCCCAAATGTTTACACCTTACCTAGCTTTCTCTCTCTCCCCCTCACAAGGTGGCATGCCACCCTCTCTTTGATCTCTATCATCTCTCTTTAAACCTCTCTAAGAGTTCAAAATATTTTGTGGGCGCATGCCCCACATGCAAAAGCTTGAGCCTATTTTGTGTTCCACCTTGCTCTCTTATTGAAGGGTACATAGCCTAGGCTTCCCAACCTTCGAAGATCTGAGATAGACCTTGATCGCATGCGCCATCGGAGGAGGAGACCCGATGAGTCCATATAAATTTTGGTTAAATTGAATAAAATATTTTTATTTAGTGGCAGCAAGTGAGAACCACATATACCGATGAGTCCATGTAAATTTTGGTACATAGCCTCTTTTGTCATTCATATTTGTTTATTTTGAGTTTTTCTTATTGTATTTGGACCTTTGCAAGTGTTCTAGCTAATAGAAAAGAGAAAAGTTAGTTCACCCTGCCCAACTTTCACAAAATACCCTATGAATATTTCAGGAGTATTTTTATCATTTTATTTTTTACATTCTTTTTTGCGTGTGTGAGATGGTTGGCATGCCCCAAATGTCAAATTAATCAGATTTCTAGAAAAAAAATATTAAAATTTCACTTTGGATACCTTGGAAATCCCTAGAGGTGCTGAGGTGCCTAGGCACCTCACCTAGGCTAAGATGGGCTCCCCCAAGAAAAGAAAAAAAACATGGTTTTAAAATGTGGCCACATCGCTGCATCATGCGGTATGCGGTGGGCTCTGCATCAAGACTGACCGCATATGCGATTTTGACCTATGTGGCCACATATGCGCCGCATCGTAGCCACATCCTGCATCACACTGCATCCCCTTCAGCCGAAATTGTTTTCGATTTTGCCTCTCGAGGAGGGGCAAAATAGTCTTTTTGACCATCCAAAAATGGAGGAAACTGTTTTCGGGGGTATTAAACCCCTTAAACGATGATTTCCAGACACTTTTGTGGCTTTTTTTGCATCAAATCAAGGGAAAAAAAAAATTTGGCGGAAATTTATTTTTCATTCAAATTTATTTATTTTATGCATTAACCTATTTTTTTAGATTTTTTAATTTTTTTTTACATTTATTGACCTCATCGTCGTGATGCACCCGCATCTAGGCCGCATCGGCCCCCCCACCGCTTTTGGCTGCATCCCGCATTTTAAAACACTGAAAAAAACCCACTCCACCCCTAAATTTGTCTAGGCACTACCATCTGACTTTTACCACTACTGCTTCTATTGTTGTTGCTGCTACTGCCACTACTGCTCCTACAACACTTGTTATTGCTGCTACTGCTGATCTTTGCCACTAGTGCCTCTACTACTGCTCGTGCCCTTGTGCCGCTGTTACTACTACTACCACCACTCATGTTGTCAATGCTCCAGCTCCTAGTCCGGTGTTGCTGTTGCTGCTACTACTGCACTACCACTACTATTAGTACCACCACACTATGCTACTACTCCTACTCTCATTGCTGCTGCTACAACTGCAGGCTGCTACTCCTGTTCATACTGAGGAAATGAAGATTAAGGCTGCATCGCACCAGCCAGAGCCCCACCCCAAAAAGCTCAAACCAGGCTCGGGCCTCCTTTAAAAATATTTTAAAAACAGCATTGGAAAGAGGAGTAGGCCCCACCTCTCGCTTCTCTCCTCTTCCCCCCGCCAAATATCCTCTCTCTCTCCCTCTCTCTCTCTCTCTCTCTAACCTCAGTCTCGTCCATGGCCGCTTGCTCAGGCGTGGCCTCTCCGCCATCCTCCACTCTAACCCTCCCAAAACCCTTGTCTTCATTCCCTCTCCCTCCAATGAAATCCTAACCGACTGGCCCGTCTCTCTCTCTCTAACCTAAGCCTCATCCATGGTCGCTTGCTCAGGCGCAGCCTCTCTACCATCCTCCACTCTAACCCTCCCAAAACCCTCTTCTGTATCCCCTCCTTTCCCACCTCTGAAACCCTAACTGACTGTCCTGCCTGTCAGAGATACTCTTGTCCTGCTGTGGATGGGAGAGTGTGATGATTTTCACAACAAATTACAAGGAGACATTGGACCCTACTCTCTTGAGGCCAGGGTGCATGGATCTGCATATTCATTTATAATACTGTGAAGGAAAAGCTGTTAAAGTTTTGGCAAGGAATTATTTAGGGGAGAGGTTCGAGAGATTGGTGGGGAGTGGGTGAGAGAGAGAGGCTGGTTTTTTGGGGGAGATTGGAGGGAGAAAGTTTGGGGAGAGAAAGGCCCATGGGTAATGGGTTGGAGATTGAAAGTTTAGAGAGAGAGAGGCTCACGGGGGGAGTAGACAGAGAAAGGGTGGGAGAGCAAGGTTGATGGAGGAGATTGATGGGATGTTAGAGAGAGTGAAGGTAACCTGATTTAGTAGAGGTTCTCAGGCTTTCAAGCCAGAGAGAGGGGGTGTATGTTATGTTTCATGTCACAGAGAGAGTTTCAGGCTTTTGGGCTATGTACGGCCTTGCCCAGCCCAACCCAGAAAAAATGGGCTCTTTTATGCCCCGGCCTGGATCTGGCCCGAAGCCCAAAACCAGCCCGAAGCCCCCGGGCCCAGCCCCAAATCCCGAGGCCAGGCCAGACCATTGACAGTCTTACTGATGATATAACTGCAACTGCTATGACTATTCCTACTGCCACTGCTACTACTGTTGCTGCCACTACTATTACTCCTGCCAGTGCTACTACTAACACCACTACTACTGCTACCAATGCTAGTACTGCTATTAATGCTAATTCCTGATATTGCTTCTGTTGCTATTACTACTAGTATTACTACTGTTGCTACTGCTGCTATAAGTGTTATCGGAATTGGAACGCCACCAAATGGGTGACGCATAAGAACAGGAAACGCATCTAGTCCAATCAAAACCAATCCGATCGTCAGTTGATGTAGTTAAACTGAAGTTTAGAACAATAAAGAAAAAAAGTAATCGTTTAAAAAACTGAAAATATAGTACAAAACAAGTTGCCTAACTTTGTTTAACTAGTCCAATCAGCCTATCCGACCAGTCAAACAGTAGTTTTGACAAGATTTTTACCAAACCTATTTTACTTTGGACTAGACAGAAATGGTACTATCTAAAGTGTTACATGACATTGACACAAGTTCTAGTATCTATAAGTGTGAAGGTGTCAAGTACTTTGCCAAAAAGGCCGATAGAGCTAGACGCCTCCATACATCTATTATTGTATGAGTTATTATATTTCTACTATAAGGATATATATATATATATATATATAATATTTTCCTATTATACAACAAATGTAGTGGATAGAGAAGTGGTAGAACGATGGCAAGCTTGAATAATTTAAGTTCTACTCCCACTATGGGAGCCTAACGAAATTTTTTATATTTTTTTAGATACCAAGTGTCCACAAGTGTCAAGATGTGTCTAAATGTCGAAATATTTCAATAGGTGACACCAACCCAAGGCTTTATTGGGCTGAAACTGCCAATCGGTGGTCTAACTAGCAAGACCAACCAGTCTGGATCGGTCTTAACAACTACAATAGTTGTTGTTGTTGTTGTTGTTGTTGCTAATACTACTACTAATACTATTGTTGGTGTTGCTTCTGTTGCTGCTACTATTGCTGTTGTTGAAGTTGTTGTCTCACTACTACTACCACCACAAGGGGTGTCCAAAGGTGGAGTTTGAGCATGGCCAGACTTGCCGCAACCCTTGCCCAAAATGCTATAGGTTAGGGCCGAGACCAGAAAACTTAATTTCAGGCTGGCCTAGACCTGGCCCAAATTCATGACAACGAGGCCAGAGCCCGGCCTGCAAAGTAAAAAATGGACTAGAGCAAAAAATATTTAATATATGTAAAATAAAAACTTTTCGGCCTAGGCTGGTGCTGACCATCAAGTGCGGCCAGCAAATATTTTGGGCCTACCAAGCCTGGACGTAGACTGAAACAGTGCCCAAACCGCAAACCACCAGGGTGGCCCGAGCCCTTTAATTGCCCTACCAACCACCGCTACTACTATTACTTACTACCACTAATAATAATAATAACAATAATAATAATAATAATAATAATAATAATAATAACAACAACAATAATAATAAAAGAACAATAGTAATAATAATAATAAAAGAACAATAGTAATAGTAATAATACTCATAATAACAATACTAATAATAATAATAATAATAATAATAACAACAACAACAACTATAACAACAATAATAGTATGAGTAATAGTAATAGTAATAGTAATTCTGATAGTGATAGTAATAACAATAATAAGAATAAGAATAATAACCACGATGACAACAACAACAACAACAATACTACTACTACAACTACTTGCTTCATAAGATGCATGGATATATGAATATGTGTTTGTTCCATGTCTAGGACATTGGAAGCATGGTTCAATATTCAAAAACCTGACAACATAGCCATATATATGAAATCACATCTTTCTTCATAAACAATGGTAAGAAAAAAAAGTCCAAACGGAAGGTGTTCACAAGTAGTACCTGCCATAAGGCGAACCCTTGAAAAACGATTGAGTGTCCTCCTTAACATTTTTAACCAAGGAAAGATCAAATTTAATACCAGAGAAATTGCACTCGGAGGGAAAGGCAAATAAGTTATATAATGTCTCTGCGAACAGAAAAAAATGCACCAAAACATCCAATAGAAATTAGATAACATAGGCTAGTGACTACAAAGATGCAACAGAAGAAATACAGTGCCACTGTATTACCATTTGACATTTCTTTTGAAAGTTTGGGGTCTCGTCTTTGTGGGGGATGGAAATATTTACGAGTGGAATAGACATCAGCATCAGACTGCCCACCACACTCGTTGAGCTGTTCAATATCGACAGCAACAGCTTTGGATCCTTGATTTAGAGCATATCTGTAGATATTAAGGGCCAACATAGACAGTGACGATGCTGAGTTCAAAAGACAAATGTGAACTTAAGATTTTCATATGACAAGCTTGCATGACATGTAAATATTTCCCAACCGCACACCTTATTCATTTGTATTTTTCCCCTTTCATGATTAAAAAGATTTCGAAATAAAACTAAAAACCCAAATCCATTCAAGAAAAGCTCTCCTCTGGTTTTCAAATCAAACATCCTGATAAAGAGGATACTCACCTACGAACCAAATAAAATAATACATCAGATGCACCTTTTGCAGGGTAAATATGTCAAATGCACCATAGAAAACCTTTTAATACATATTCATCACTATCAGCCCTCAAATTCAATCTCTAGAATAGGACTCTGATTGCAGATGCACTTTCAGCCTCATGTCCAAAGTCATATGTTATTCATGTATATTGTATCTTGAATACAACTGTAGTCTTTTCTCATCATAGGAGAATAACAACCAGTGCCCTTGAGAGTTGAAAGAGTTGAAATTGTGAATTTCAAACATATTAGTTTCAAGGATATGATAAAGATGGTGCTGATAGCTCATTGTGGATGGGTAGATTAACTTCAAAGGTCACAGAAAATCTTAAAGTGAGGAAAGGGAAGCTGAAGTACAGAACAGTTAATTTTGGGAGAATAAGGAGGGATTGCCCATAGAGACAAGAGAGTTTTCAAAAGTTGAACCAATATTATTAAGACTGGACCAGAGATCAGAAAAGTAGGGGCACCGTGGGGTCAGACTGTTTGACCGGACTGGTCCACCCTTCCGGTCAAACCGCTCAAATTTTTAAAATTAAAAATTCATAATATACAAACAAATTGGAAAAAATAGAAAAAAAAAAAGGGGACAAACGAATAAATAAGAAACACGAACAGGTTCAAAAAATATTAGGAACTGATGTTATAAAATGGATCTGAAAGAAATAAACAAAATATATATAAAAACATTGGTCAAAATTGGTCTAAACCAGCCAATTCGGTTCAGACTGGTTTTGACAGATTCAATGCCCACCGGTTTGGGACCCCTAAAACCGCTGGTTGGGGCACCAGGCCACCAGTTCCCAGTTTGAACGGGCTGCTCTGGTCCAGTCTTAATAACATTTGTTAGCACTAAAGATCTGGTGTCCCTGCCTCAAGAAGAGATAAAACATACAATTCACCTGAAGAATACCTACCAATGCAGTGACGCATGGATTGGTGGACCGCTATATGTGCTTGGTCCATGTGATGGCCATTTCTCATACGAGAAATAATTCAAAATCCAAGAAGTAAAATAGATGGATGATAGGCTGGCTAGCAAGGTGTAATTAGAAATATAGCATGACTTAGTGCATTGAGATTTGGGGTCCAATTTGTATCCTTTTTGTGCATAACAATCTTCCCATACACATACATTCCTAATTGACCAATGCTAAGTTTAAACTGTTTAGCAGACATAGAACCTAACTTCAAACATGTCAACAAAGTATAATATGAACCAAAAACAAACAATAGACAGAAAAGAATAATTAAATTAATTCAAGGGGTCTAATAGAATAGGTTTTATCATAAAAAAAATAGATCAATTTAAGGGGCTAATAGCTCACTCTCTGATTCCAAGGACACTGTTATGATTCTCCATCGTATACATGTAGGTGCTCTCTGTGCTCCAAGGGAAAGCCTCACCGACAAGTTTAAGGGCAGCTGTTGCACCAGAAGTGAATATACATTTGTAGTCCTTCGCTGATGCATTAAAATAGTCCAGGACCTGTGTAACGAAAATAGTGATCAACACACAAATGAGCAAAAACCTGACTTCAACAATAATCAATACACCTTGAACTACGTGCAAAGAAAATAGAACAGAAAACCTAGTAGATACAATACAGACTCAACTAGTAAAGAAATCAACAGCAATAATAACAATCAGGGTTCATGGACTCAGCTGAGTCCACTCAAACTCATCCTAGTAACTCGGCCACAGGCAAGTTTTACTGTCCAACTCGCCTTCTTAAAAAAATCAATAACTTTGTTAAAAAATCGCTAATATAAACTTAAAAATATGTTTCTATATAATTTGTGTGGTTTTTATGATGATTTGTAAACTTTTCTCATTATTTTCTCTAATTTTTTATTTTCCTTTTTATGTTTTCTGAAAATTTTGAAGGGAATTTATCAAAGTAGCTATCAGAGATCTACTTAGCACTTTACCCATGGAGTTTGATTTAATTTCAAGATGCCCATCAAATGATACGTGATCATGAGTTGGAGTAGCCGCACCGGTGGAAAATGTTAAATAGTGCATCTCTCATGGTATTTTTAATTAATTTCCCATATTTTCAAAGATAAATCAAAATTTCTAGTAATCCATCTATTATATATTTTTGTCAACTAGTATAGAGTTCTAATCAGTGTTTTAACAAGTGAACTGCCTAGCACCTGGCCGGCCGCTGCCTAGGTGATCCACAAGGCTTGGACGCATTGATATCCGCCTAATTTGGCCGCCTAGGCACCCACCTGAGCCCGCCTAGGCGGTCGAGAACCCACCTAGGCAGCCAAGAACCCACCTAGGCACCCACCTAGGCGGGCGGCCGCCTAGGGCCTGCAACCGGCCCAGGGGCGGGAATGCCCCTCGTTGAAGATATTTTTGGGCCATTTTTTAAATACGGTGCAAGATTATGTATTTTTGGGTCATTTTTTTAATACTAAATGTACAAAATTGTGGGTTTTACATTCATTTGAAATCTAAAATCCATTAGAACCTATTCTAGAGAGAGAAAAACCCAAAAAAAAAAAAAAAATTCTACCGAGCCACTTAGGTTCTGGGCGCCTGCCTAGGCGCTGGGCGGCCTGGACCCCCCGACCTCCTAGGTGCTGACTAGCGCTTTTTGAAACACTGGTTCTAATGATTCCTATTACTTATTTCAGTGTTCCCTGATTTTCTTTATTTTTAACAGTTTTTTTACATTTTATTTTTGGATTTTTGGATCTCTGTTGCACATGTGCAGGACTCGGCCAAGTCCACTACCGAGTTTCTCAGCTCGGGCCAGGGCCAAGTTACAGAAGCCTTATAACAATGGACAGAAAAGTAACTTCATGCACAGAAAAGTAACTTCATGCATTGTACAATATAAGCACAAAGTATTCTTGAATTTGCAAATGAAAGTACGATAGAATATAAGAAAGACATAATCCTGAATCTATAAATGAAAATGTAACAGACAAATGCTTGAGGTGTAAAAATTCAGGCATTTGCATCGAGATAGAAGTAAGGGTTACTTGTTGGCGTGCCGAATTGATACGCTCTGATGCAGCCAAACTGGAATCACTCTGGCTATCTGATAATCACCAAGTTAAGTTAAAAATTGAAAAACTGGTCCCAAAATAGTGAAGACTGGTGTTCAAATTGATACTGAAACAGCAAAATGTAATGTGATTACAATGAAGAAAGAGTTCAAGTTGAATATTTCTCAGAGAACAAATGACCAGAAAATTGGAAAAGTAAAGGATACGAGGATTTCCATAGACATTAAATTTCAGGTCATTGAAAATGGCTTCCATCTGCAACTCTGAGTATAGAGTAGCGCCAGTATGATCCAAGTACACAAGTCCTGTTTTAGAGAGAGAGAGAGAGAGAGAAATCATCAATAGCTGAATTCGGTTTAAAATAGAAAGAGAGAAAGAAAGAGAGAGAGACCATTCAATCTCTTGAATTCTAAAGCTCTGATCTCATCAATGCTTTTTGAGCCTTCTGGGTAACCATAATCCCTACCAAATTCCTTCAAAAACTCTGCCTTCTCATCATCCATTCTGCAAAAATTAATAAATAAATCCATAGAAATTACTTTTCCATGACCAAACAACACCATATAGTAATACGAAAAATTAACAAAATAAAGGAAGAAGAAGAAGAAGAAGAAGGAATACCGTTCATTCTCGCTCATCATCTTCCTGAATATTGAAAAGCCAGAAATGAGGAAAATTGAAGAAAACCAAGAAGTAAAAAAATCCCCAAAAAAAATTAAACCTAACAATAAACCACAAAAAATAAAGATGAACACCAATTCTCTATATAGCGAACCCTAATTTAATAGCAAACCCTAAGTTTCAGGAGTTGGAATGGATGGTGCTCGAGTTTTATGCACTACTTTCAAAAATGGTGGGAGAGAAGGAAACAACTTTCAAAACACGTGGAGTTTAATATAATCCTGAGGACTATGTGATTGAAATAGTCTTTAAATCATACCCGTACACAGAGATAAAAAATGTATTGTTCGCGGTGATAACTTCACTACGAAGACCGACCTTTTTCGTGGTTGTAACTTGTTGGTAATATTTATTATGCCAAAAGATCATGTGCCCCCGCGGGTAAATGCTCGCTTGCGTAAACACCAAGCAGTATTTTGGCATTTTCAAGACCCAAAATTGAAGGTAATCTCCTAATCTTAACAACCAAATTCTGAAAAATTAAGGAGTAAATGTATTTTTATTTTTTTTTTAATATAGAAATTAAGCCAATATTGAATTTTAGATGATTATATCTTAGGTAATCAGGTCTTTCATAAACTCATGGTCCAACTTAATGTGAGAATCGTCAGATATTTAATTCTAAGACACATTCCAGGTAAGTGAAAAACCAAGTAGAGGTGGCAATGGGTCGGGCGGTCCAATCTGGTCCCGCCTTTTAAACCAAGGGCTTGGGCCATAAGATGTAGCATGCAGTGTTAAGGCCGGGCCAGGTAGAGGATCATGACAACCAACGAGGTTCAACTGACAAACTCTTTTTTTTCTTTGTTTTTTTTAGAATATATTTGGCACGACCCAGCTCGGCCCGAGTAACAAGCTGGGGCAAAGACGTAAAGAGGAAGTAAGTGCAGACGATTGACGATGCTTCATGGGAATACATTTATGCTCAATTATTTATTGGATATTTTTTAAAAAAAATTAATCAATTAGTTATCAATTTATTAATTATTATAGTCGATCCCTAAAAAAAAAACTTTGACGATAATAAATTTATTAATTACTATCACATAGAGATGGGTCAAACTTACTTATTGAGTTGGTAAGCACTTACGTGGCTTGTGTATCATTTGAATGCAAGGAATCAAAGAACTGAGTCCTTCGCGCACCGTCATATAGGAAGCTGGGGAAAGGAAAAGCATGCCATACACCACCTGTGTACGGATTTAAGCTGCACCACGTGTATGATACAGGTTTAATATCTGCCTTCAATGGACGATAGAGATTGCACCACCTGTCATTATGATGTTGCTCTACCCATGTCAACCCATTCCCTCTTATGCATTTCTTTATACGTTCGTGATCCGGGAATTATGGAAGAACAAAAGCATGTGCTACAAAGGCAAAGTATATCAATATTCACATGATCACATGGGGTATGTAGTCATGGTGATCATCACCGTCCAACCAATGGGTCGGATGGTGATGGGAAACAGCAAGCCTCCGGCACAAGGCATGACTTGGATGTTGGGTCTTCCTTTCACCTTACTACTAGCCCACGTTTTGTAGCCAGCATAGTTAATATTGAAAGGCAATATATTGTGTTTAAAAAATCGGTGATCTGAATCGTAATTGCCTGAATCAAATAGGGCTTGCTTATACATAAGACTATTTGTGGATCAGAGTCAAGAACTGGGGTGATTGGTAAACGCGGCGATTAATCGGTTAAAATTAAGAATTCTCCAAATTTTTGAAAACCATGCAATTTTTTGGGTTGTATTATTGAAATCAATTTTGCCCCATCTTACATCCATTTTATCATTTTGATACTCGTTGATGTTGGGAGGTCAAGAAACAATATATTTATAGAATAAGTATATCATACATGATGTTGACATAGACGAGTGGCATGACAATAAAAGATAGAATTTGGAATCAATATATCCGAGGGAACTTAGTGGTGGCTCCAATAGGCGACAAGATGATGGAAAGTACACTAGGTAGTCTGATTAATGTAGCGTCGACTTAAAACAACACCTATTAGGAAGAGCAATTTGGTTCGAGTGAATGCTCTAAAAAGCAAGGAGAATGACCAAAAGGATATGAATGGACGTAGTGAGAAGAGATATGATGATTTATAATTTGACTGAGGGTAATGACCTTTAATAGAGCGAAATGGCAGAACATGATTTATGTAACTGATCTTAAATAATCATGATAAAGCTTGAATGATGATGATGTATTTGATAATAAGGTTTCCTATTGAAAAAAAAGAATCTCAAGTTTATCTTTGTTAGTATTTTTACACTTGTGCGCATTTAAATAAACACAAGGTTTTATTGTAGTTTTCCTATGTTTCATATAGCATTAAGAGAGAAATGTGTGGGTTTTAGTCCCACATTGAAGAAGAGGGTGAAAAATGAGTAGTACATATATGTAATCATTCTCATGGTTTATATTTATTTATAAAACAATGGTGCTAGAGTAAAAGGGTGCTTGATGACGCACTTTGTATTTCATATGTTCACATTGGTGTTATAAGGTGCCCCTCGCACGCATGCGGGTTTAGGCTTGAGGCTCAGTCTAATTTTATATGACGCTACTCGCGCCTGCAAATGTACACGGAGGGGACGCAAGCATAATGCGTGTGAGATCCAACCTGTATAACACTAGCTAGGACCAAGTGGTGTGCATATTGCATCCAACGTTTATAACACTAGCGGTGTGCATATTGTGACAAAGGGGTGTGCATTTTGCATCCATCTGTTTGTAGATCTGACAGTTGATAACTGTTGGATGGTGTTTTTTGAACAATTACAAAACTCTGACCCATATATAAAAGGTTTCTAGTTCTTGTGCATAGAACTTAGAAGGAATTTTTCAGATCTTCATGCTTTCCTGTATCTTGAGGACAAATTGCCTGTTTGATGCTGGCTGTCTACTGTTAATGAAAAAAACAAATATTGTTTTAAGAAAACGCTATTGCATGCTTGAAATTAAGAAGGTTTTTGTAGATTTTTTGCCCAAGTTCATTCATCTTTTTCTAACCATCTTTTGAATCTCTAATAATAACTTCTAATACAATTAAGGATAGGAAGTACTTAGGGCTCCTTTCAGTCTTTAATCTTTTTATAGTGGCGATCCCTTTCCTAATATAAGACAAATGCCACATTCTTTCTTATTTAGTTAGTGGGGTTTAAGGAGGGAGGTGCCAAATTTTAAAGGGATTAAACAATCAAAGTAAGGCGCCCGTCCAAATCTTATCATAAAAAAAAAAAATTGGTGTACAAAATGTTTGAGATGTCCTGAGAATCTATTTTTATCTCTAATTAAATATTTTGAACTCCAAAAATTATTCAAATCAAGTATATTTATGAACACATGAAAATCTGGAAAGTGGATGGTCCAGATAATGTGTTGCAAGATGCACTATTTTTGGGACTTGAAATCTTTTTTTTTCTCTCCATAAATCTCAATATCAAGATGATCAATTGGAGGGTTTTCTAAATTCAAAACATCAAAGGGATTATTGACGAGCACCTTATTCTAAAGTTTAAGATTGTAGCCTTATATAAACTTTGTCTTTATGTAAGTATTTAATGTATTTTTTGAAATTTAAAAAATATCTTGAATTTTCTATATTGTGTTTATGTCTTATTTTTAAGAGCACTCTAGTATTTCAATTTTATATTTTTTTTACACATCGGATAAATCTCAAATTTCATCTGTCCATAATTCTCACTGTTACCCAACTGTAAAAAAATACTACTTAAATACGAGTAATGATCCTATAGGATCATCCCTCACCCATGTATGTAGGACCCTAAAGGATCACCATTAAATTTAACACAGATCTCTATAAAAGTTATCACATGGGTGTGAGACTTGACGTTTTTAGATACCCGTGTCAAATTTAATGGTGATTCTTTGAGGTCCTACACACATAGGTAGGGGAAGATCCTATAGGATCATTTCTCATTGAATAAATATGAAGTTACCAAAATGTCTTATACAAATTTATTGTTGTTATTCATTTTGGTCATTTATGTATTTAAATTTTTTTTATTTTTATTTTTTTACAGCTGTAATATGGTGAGAAGTATAGACACCAAAAAATTGTGCTTAATTAGATTCATAGAAAAGAGATAAAATTGAAAAACTGATGTGCTCTTAAAAAATCGGGCTTGAATGTAAAGTATAAAATATTGAGAATATTTTTGACATTTCAAAAAGTATAAAAAATATCTACCTAAATTTCCTAATTTACTTTTGATAACAAAAACACTATCATTATTTTCATGAAAAATAATCAATTCTGACCCTTTGCCAAATGCACAGGTACTTAGTATTTGCCAATACAAAGCCCCTTCTTGCACCAAGGTCTCTACTACATACACTAATGTTCTCAAGGATTGCATATTCCGAGCCCTCCTTTAGAATTAATAATAACCATTGGTTTATATTGAGGACTTTTTTTTTTATGAGCTTCTAAGCGAAGTGAGTTAGTATAGACACCAAAAAACATTTTATGGTTTTTTAATAAGAATTTCCCAGGTTATTATTTCTTTCATTGATTTTAAAGTTCATAAGTAAAAGGTTAGTAGCATAAATTATCCAACAATTTCCTTTTTTTATTATATATTTTTTATTTCTTGACAAATTAATATAAGGATTTGTTTCTATAGTATTCCCCAAAGAATTATGTATTTATCTATATGGGCATTATTAATTTTTTGTTTAGCAATATGAATACTATTAGATAAACTACTTTTTTAGAAATTTAATTTCTACTTTTCTCAGTTAGGGATTCATGATTTTTAAAAGTTAATTGAAAAGAAATTTTTACAATAATTTATATTATTTCTTTGATTTAACTTTTTTTAAATGTTAGAATAACCGGTCCAATGGCCGAAGTAAAAGCAAAACTTAAACAACCAGGTACCAAGTATCATACCTGAGTACTCACAAACCATTTTTTAATCAACTATTTTAGATATGAATAATCAACTCGCGTATGTAAGTTCCATAACTATTAGAGCTGCTGAAATCAATTCTACACTGCAAATCCTGAGTAAGGTGGAAGCTTATGAATACTCTCTCAAATTTTATAATAGGAGCAGTCCGAACTCAACTCTCTCACGCACAATTCTCTATCTCTTAGGGTTGGGTCTTTCCTTAGATATTAAATGGGATATTGATTGTACTCTCTCTCTCTCTCTCTCTCTCTCTCTCTCTCTCTC
>NW_006499897.1:1584688-1619172 GCF_000471905.2 Amborella trichopoda | reverse complement strand
AAAATGAACGGCCTATGTTCATTGGGCTAAAAAAATACTTTTTTGGTTGTGTTTTCAAATTTTTATTTTTTGTGATTGTTCATTAGAATGAAAAGAGTGTATATTTCAAATTTTGGATCGAACAAATGGCCATAACATGGATTTTGAAAGTGTTGCATCATATTACTATAAAACCGTTGCATGAAACCATTGCCCCCGTCGTGTGTGTGTGTGTGTGTATATATATATATATATATATGGAAAATACTATGCAACGCCTATAGGCTAAAATAAATAGTGATTTCGCCTACCCCCATCACTGTACAAAGTTCATCACACGGTCACGATTTTTCGGTAGTGTTTCATTTTTCATTTTTTTTTTTACAAATCAAAATGACTTGAAAATTGAAATGTGTATTCATAAAAAAATAGGGGATTCCTCAAAAAAAATATAAAAAAAATATTTTACATGAAAGAAATTAACCAAAATAGCCCCAAAACTTTTTAGGGGTATTTTGGTCAATTTTTTACGGATAATTTTTTTTATATTTTTATTAGATGCGCCTCAGTAAGATGTATATGCTCTTTAAATTCCAGGTCATTCTGATTTATAAAAAAAAAATGAAAAATAAACACTACTGGACAATCGTGACCGCACGATGAAACTTGGACGGTGATTAGGGTAGGTGAAATCACTATTTATTTTTGCCTATAAGAAGAGTTAGTTTGTTATATATATATATATATACCCACACACACACTGGCAACAAATTCCTCCTCATAGTTGGTTTGGCGGAGATGAACCATTTCTGTGAGTAATATGTAGTAGGGATTGTATGCTATGATTAAGGTGTTATAATAACTCTCAGCCATTAGATGTAAAATCTGACTGATTGAAGGGTATCATAATATTCAAAAAAAAATTTATTTTGGACTCTGTGCCCAATCAATGACACATCCCAACCATCCAATTTTACACCTAGTGGTCAATAGTAATTGCGACCTCTTTAAATCAAAAGTACATGGTCTTATTGTGTATATTTCCTTTATACAATCTATAAACTAGTTTTTCAAAAACTTTGGGCACAATTTTTTTTTAATCAAAATAAATCTACTAAAATTTTATCTAATGAGAGAATTTTCTAAACGGGTGATATATTCTTAGTTTTTCCATGTATATTATATACATATGGCACGTCATCCATTCCCTTCAAACGCATATGCATATAATGAAATGAAAAAGTAATGTAATTCTATCTAATGGTTACTTCCAATTCCAATCCGTGGTATCTTCTCAATTTTCCCATGTATATTTGCAGATATATATGAATATATATTATATATAGTTACATGCAAACACTAACATCTGAGCCCCACAACTACAAAGGCAAGTTTGTATAGCCATATATATTATCTTTTACTCTCGATACAAGAAGGACACAAATCGCTGTCAGCCATTAGATATAAATCCGACAGGTTAAAGTGTGTCAAAAAGTTGAAAAATTTTAATTTGGACCCAGTCAGTTATACATCCTTAACTACCAAATTTTATATCAAACAATTAACAATGATTGTGACTTCTTTATGCCAAAAATAAAAAGGTCTTATTGTATACATTTCCTATGTTTTTTATATAAGAGAACGCTTATATTAGCTACTAGGCTGATGCTCTAAAAATTGGTTCTTCCTTTTTTTTTTAAAGAATATGATGATAGGGGGAAATGTTTTAACTCCAGTTTTTAAATACACATTCCCCTGATTCTAGTGAACATATACATAAGAATATTGAAATAAATATCCTCTAAACTAGTTTCTTAATGAGAGAAAATGGCACTGATCTTAAATGTCTCATTTGGTGCATTGTTAGATCTAGGGTTAGTGTTTTTAGGATCGTATCTAAAATTTGAAGTCAAACAAATCTTGTTTAGATGGTCAAATTGAAAGGGGCGTTTGTATGCAAGTGTTTCCCATTTATGGATAGGCATGGATACATGGATTTGTGTAGGGCTCTTTATTAGGTCCGGTTGATCCACTGACCCCACCCAAAAATACATCTTTCATAAATTATACAAAAGTATAAATTTACATATCTTTAATTCTATAAATATAACTAATAAATATAAATTTCGACCTAGACTCAATTAGGGGTGGGATGGGTGGACTTGATGGGTCAACGCAACCGGGTCCAAATCTAGACTTAGGTATTGGACCCGACAGGGTCAGGTCTGGGTCCATTTGACCTTGACCCAACCCAGGTCAGGGTCCGGATCTGGGTCCAGCTTAAGATTAGATCTTGTTGGGTCGAGTCGAGTCCAAGTTATGGTCATCTTAACCTGGTATACCCTAACCTGGTATATAAATACATATTAATCATATTAAGTACATAATATAATTTTTTAATATTAAATATATGATATACAATATTTATATTTTTTTAGTTATAGACCAAGAACCGACCCAATCGGTCAGGTTAGGTCGCGATGGGGTCAATTTGATTTGAAGCTCCTATATTTAACCAATAATTTAAAAAACAGATCAGTGACCCAAATCGAGTACCCCCGATATGGATCGGTAAATCGACAATCTGGATTGTTGTTTTTTAAATCACTGCTGGTAAAATAATATTTTACTGTACCCCCAAATTTGTGCAAGCGTTTCAAAAATGGTTGGCGCCTTTCTGAAAAGACATTAATTACATTTCCTGAATTAGATGCGTCTTGTAACTTCTTTCCACTCCTTGTCTGAGTTCTCAAACATGTGCCACTTAGTAAAATATTGCCAAAACTTTTAGAGATGTGTCATCATGGTGTCACATGACCTAATTTAGTAAGCCTTGTTGAGAAAAAGCCAAACAATGTTGATTTAGGGACTACGCACTTAAGGCATGAGCATTTTTGGACATTTTCATGATCAATTTTTACTTCAATGGTTATTTTATTTACTTGATTCACATAGGTACAAAATTCTTAACCATGGTTTAGTTTGGTTTGGGGGGGTCAACTATAGGGGAGAACTCTAGTCAACTCAGAGTGACAAGGAAATATAGCTAACACGGATGCAGCTGTGTTTGGCTCATGTATACAATCATAATATCCACCATGGAATATGGACTCTTACATTCTGTGTGTCGATACAACTAGTACGCAATAGTTTATGACACTTTAGAAATTTAGATATTTTTTTGTCATATAAATTTTTACTTCTCTACTTCAGATGATACATGAATGTATGGCTTCATAAGGTCAATTTTGAAATAGACCTTTTTGACACTCGTATTTATATCAAACATCGATACCTGATCCATGTCTATGTAACATAGGCTGTCCAATGTTCTTGTAATAAAGGTAGAGATGACCCATCACCCTGGAGATAATTTTCTTCATTGAATTTGTAGTTCATCTCCGCTATCTGTTTGAAGACAGATATGCCGCCACAATTGTGTGTCGTATAACATTACAAATACAAAATATTGTGTTCATCTTGAGTTTCTTCTTTTTTGGTCATAGGACTCAATAGTCAACAAACTTTAGGCAAATGATAAAATATAAACCAGAAAATTGAAGGAAAAAAAGTAATAAAAGCAGTTGTCATCAAATTCCATAAGAATCCTAACCATGTCAAAATTATGGAAGCCTATGTTACAAATCCTAACCATGCTTGTTTGTGGAAGAGGTGCTGCAAAAGCTCCCTCTTCCACAAAATATGGAAGCCACCCACCCTTGCCATCCTCTAGCATGGAAGGGAAGGCTTCAAAAAACACACCCCATTTGATGTCAAATTTAAATCCGCGTGGAACATCACGCTTTTTTCTTGCGGCTTTGACCAAGGTGTAGTAAACATGGAAGGGTTTTTGGTGGAGTTGGGTCTCGCATTACCCGAAAGTTCTACCAAAACAAACATGCCCATATTGTTTTAACAATATGAAAATGCCTAAAGATATTATAGCTTTGGGCGAAACCCCACCTAGAATTAGTTTTGGGACCCTAATGTTTGGGGATGTAGCCTCTTCAACCCATAGGTCAACGCCTATTAAAAATCATTCCTAAATGTAACCTTTATATGTTTGAAAAAATTTTGTCTCGAGATTGAATAAAGACCATCCAATTTTTAGATAATGAGATCTAAGTCTTCGAAAACTTAAATTTCAAATCTTTTTTTAGAATAATCATCTAATAATTTTTAAGTGGTCCACAAAATTTTCAAATTGGAAAATCCTCCCAAGTAGGTATTTTGACCTAGGATGAGAAAGTGAACTATATTCCCGAGGGAGCATAGTATACACAATCATCACCAGAGCTTTTTTCTCAAATATGTGGGTCGAGTACATAAATCTTGATAGTCCATTCTTCTCTATCAAGGGCCAAACCTTCAGTGAGGCTTCTTCTTTATCAAGGGCCATACCTTCAGTAAGGCTATAAGTCTTTGTATCTTTTCTCACTACTCCTAACCATCTCTTTTTGAGCTTTACCGCTTACCTTTTTTGAGTCTTCCACTTGCTCCAACCTGCACCTCCTAATATATACCATACTGAGTTTGTGAGGTTTTAAACAATCAAAGTAAGACGCACCTTCAAATAGTGTCAAAAGATGTTTTGGTACTAAAAATCCTTGTGATGGCCTCAAAATTTATTTTCATTTCTAATTATAAAATTTAAAGCTTAAAAAATAATGTAGATCAAACAGATCTATAAACACTTTGAAAATCTTGAAAATTGAAGGTCTAGATAATGCATTACAAAATACATTATTTCCAAGACTTGACATCTATTTTTTCTCATGTCCATACATCCTAAGATCATGATGATCGATTTGGGGAATTTTGGGCATCAAAACTTCTTTTTCTAGTGAATTTTTGAGGTGCACTTTAATTTGATTGTTTAGTGCCTCACCCTTATATAAGCTTTGTATTTTTTTAAAATCTATTTTACACTACTTATTTTGTTATTTTTACTTTAAATATTTGTTTAATTTTTTTTTGTTGCCACTAAATAATCAAATTAGAGCCCACCTTCAAATAGTGTCGAGAGGTATAATTTTCATACTGAAATTTTTTGTGATGGCCTTAAAATATATTTTTCATCTTTAATTGTAAAATTTAAAGCTTCAAAAGTAGTTAAAACTTGAAAATATTGAAAATTGATGGTCCAAAAATACGTTACAAGATGCACTATGCCCCAAACTTGAAATGCATTTCTTTCTCATGTCCATGCATCTTGATGTCGAGATGATCAATTTGATGACATTTGGGTATCAAAACATCTTCTAGTGAAATTTTTGAGGTCGGCTCTAATTTGATTGTTTAGATCCTAGGTTCTATATAGGCTTTTTCCCTTTCTAAAAGGGGTAAATGTAGGAGTGGATATATGTTATTTGGGGCCGTTTTGCATGGGCTAATAAGGAACCCGCCCAATTATACTTGAGAATCGGAAATTCCTTGCAATTCCTCACTTGATTGATTGAGTGATTAGATCGAAGTTCGAAAGTATTTGTAACAACCATGGTTTAAAAAGCGGATCGATGATCCGGATCGAACACCTTAAAAACCGATATGGATAGGTGAATTGGCGATTCGGATCGAGAATCGGCTGAATCGGTCGGATTAAATATTAAAAAAAATCCGAAAAAATTATTAAAATTAATTATAAATATTGTTTTTAGGAATCTAATAAGAAATAAGGGTACTACATTATTAACTTTTATTTTTTTCATCAATTTGTGAATATTCAGATACTTTTTCCCTGTATGAACTTATGTTGACCGTTAAATTTACATCACAAAAAAGAAATCATAGAATTATCATGGATTAATTATATAATCATCTATGGACTACAATAAAGAGTTGACTAAATCGATGAAAATTTGGCCACTAAAATCTCGAATTGACGAAAAATCCTAATCCGCTAAAAAAATCCAAATTATTACAACCTAACTAACTATAATATTATATACCAACAATATTTTATAATTATTTAATTATATAAATAATAACAAATCCAAAATATTTTATAATATCATCTAATTTAAAATGTATTATTGATAACTGTAAAAAAAATAGCACACTACATGATTTATAATACAAAAATTAATAAATAAAATAAAAGATTTGGTTATCAATGTAGAAATTATTAGAATGCGTATCAATTTTCTTTAATTTTTTAGGTTTCTAGAATAAATTAGTAGAAAAGATTGTTAGCAGAAAGAGAGATTTCAAATGGCCTCATTGTATGAATGGTATCTTTAAATTAATATTACTAAATTTATGTTAAAAGCCATCATGTTGTAAAAATAAAAAATATAATTAGACCATTTATCCTTAGGTTGTATTAAGAAATACCTTTTATTTTTTTGACAAGAAATACTTATTGTGTTATCTTTTATTTTTTTTTACAAGATAAATATGATACTTGTTGATTATCTTCTTTTTTTTTGACAAAAGAAGAAGATGTTGTGCTACATTTTTTTTTTCCTTGTTGTATTACTTTTTATTTTTTTTACAAGAAAAATAAAAAAATGATGCTGCCAAAGTACATTTTTTTTTTTTATGCCTTTTTTTTTTTTACAAGAAATACTTGTTATATTACCTTGTATTTTTTTTACAAGAAAAATAAAAAATTGTTGTATTATATTTTTTATCTTTATCTTGAAAAGCCTTTTATTTTATTTTTTTTTCTAATTTTTTACAACAGTATTTTCTGCCTTTGCTTATTTTTGTTATCAAAATTTTTTTTTATGCCTTTTATTTAATTTTTTTGCAAGAAATACCTTTTACATTACCTTGTATTTTTTTTACAAGAAAAATAAAAAAATATTGTATTATATTTTTTAATCTTTATCTTGAAAAGATTTTTATTTTTTATTTTTTTAGCTTTTTTTTTACAACAAGAAAAGCTTTTTTTTTTTTTCTATTTTATTTCAAGCTTTTTATTCATTATCTTGAAAATCTTTTTATTTTTTATCTTTATTTCTATTTTTTATCTTTATCTTAAAAAAATGTTGTATTATATAAACGACGACCAACATCACCACATCGCCTGATGTGATTCATTAGCTTCTATAATATAATACATATTTAATCATTTTGATTGAATGGTTTTTTGTAGAATTATCCCAGATTGAAAGATGAGTGACTCTTTGTTCTCTATAAAATGTTGTGTACTAGTCCATCAGCTGCGCGTGTAGAAAAGAGAGGGGGGCTTACGAGTGAGGTGAATTAGCACTCGGTGAGACTCGCGATTCACTATTGGGAATGGCTGGGGATTTTTGGGTGCCACGAGTCACTCTCATGAGGCTGCCACTAGTCACTCTCGGTGAGACTTGTGATTCACTATTGGGAATCGTCGAGAACTGCCCGGTTCTCTCTGGACACAGGCGATTCTCGATTTTTTCGTGGAATCTGATCGGTATCAGACGATTCTCGAGTCGAACCGGGCGAGTCCAGCTCGACTCGACGAGTTTTTAAACACTGGTAACAACTATAGGAATATGATAAAAATATAAAGCTAAAAAATTCAAAGAAATTTACAAAAAATAGCCTATTTTAATTTCAAAATTTAAACATAGTCCCAAATATTTTATCACTTACACTCAAGTCCCAATTTTTGACAGAATATAGTTTTTTCTTTTATATATTGGATTAAGCTTAAAATTTGGATATCCATATTTGTCACCATTATACATTTATAAAAAATAGGGAAATTATAAAAAATATACCTTAATTTTCATCTAATTAGAAAAACAACCACATATTTTCATAAACCACATCCATACCTGTTTCTCATTTTTAGCCTTTTTGGGTAAATTTTTTATTTCTTACAAATTATTTTTGTTTGTATTTTCTACTCGCACAATGGTGAGAAGTATGTATGTCCCAAGTTTGAGCTTAATCAGATATATAAAAAAGTAAGATTAAAATACGATATCACCCTCAAAAGTGAGTTTTGAGCATAAAATATGAAATCTAGAGAACTGGTTTTAAATTCCGAAAATAAAATGGGATAAATGTAGCATCTTGTCCAAGTATTGATTCTGGCTGATTTGGCGAGAGAGAGAGAGAGAGATTATGGTGAAAAATCTATCATCAATTTTGCAATTGACATCCACGGCACCAATTTTGTTAAAGGGTTTCAATTTTTGTCTCAAAATTTTATTTTTGTAGTTGGAGTTAATTGTGTCTAAAGCTAGATACTTCTGTTTTTCTTTCTTTTTATTTTTTTTCTAGACAATTCTAAGGTTCAAAACAATCAAATTAAGGTGCAACTCAAAAATTAATTAGAAGTGATTGTTTCAATGCTGAAAATCCCTCAATTCGATCATTTCAACCTCAAGATGTATGGACATAAGGAAAAATAGATATCAAGTCTTGCAAATAATGCATATTGTAATGTATTATCTACACTGTCAAAGCCTCGGCCTTATACAAACCACACCCATAGGTTTAGACCTCTAAATCTAACCTGAGTTTGGAGTATAAAGGTCAAAGTTTTAGTTTGAATATTGGCTAAAGGCAAGTTCGGACAAGATCTAAATTCATCACTCTCCCTCTTTTTCTTGAAGGCACAAGAGGAAAAAGTTTGGTCCACTCCTACTAACTTGGAGTAAGCCCCTTGCTTTATCATGCTTGCATGTGTGTGGACAACTAGCTAAAGTAGGTTTAAAATTATAAGTATGTACCTAACCAAAGTTTAAAGTTCAGAAAACAAATTCCTCGAATTTTATGAAGCATCCCAAGCTGTACAATATGAAATTAAATAGCTAAGGATATTTGTGATTTCTCTATAATAAAAATAAATGATCTCATAGTATACAATCCCTTATAATTAAAAGAAAGAGACATTGTGAGTAAAGAAGCCAAAGTGATAGACTTATATCAGGTAACTGCATGTCCAAACTGGCCCTTAGCATCAAAAGATAATGTACCCAATTTTAGGTTCAAGAGCATTCTAGTTTGCAAATACAGGATGGATTAGGTGGACTAATAAGAAATCCAATGAATGATTCCAAAAGAAATCACTTCAAATATTTTGAAATCCAATAGAACATTAGTAGAAACTAGACATTCTAATAACTCATTCTAAAAAATACGGGAAATTTATCGAGGGTTTTTTTATGTATGAAGTAGATAAAATTATCGAATTTAACCACTGGTGTATAAGTTGGGTAATTTTACCTCGAGGTCCTACTCCCTCATTTTCATTTTTATTTTTGAATTTCACCTTGATTTGATGTTTCAAATATCTAACCATTTTTTTTTTTATAACATTTGTGGGGTCGTTCTATTTGCATTTTAATGAATCGCCCCATTTGTAGTACAGTCCAATAAATGCAATATAGGACCAAAGTTTTCTATGGGGTGGTCCAAGTTACAAACATTGAACCGCCCTGTTTCATAGTTTTTTTGTTTTGTTTTTTGTATTGTAGCGGTCCGAGCTTTCGAACTTTGCACCACTTTTGAAGTACCTTTTTTCTTCTAAGTATCTGTGTTCCAATGTTTGAAAGCTCAGCCATTAAAATATAAAAGACTATAGAAAATGGTAGTCCGGTGTTTGTAACTTCGGATTACCCTATAAAGAAAGATGGGGAAAAAATGTAAGGCGATCCAATGTTGCAGTTAACATGCCACCTAAAAATGAGGCATTTTGATATTTTAGACGTCAAACCGCCCTACAAATGTTAAAAAGATAATAATATGAAGTAGTAAGATGTTAAATGTTTAAAACATCAAACTGAGAGCAAAATTATAAAAAATAATAAAATTCAAGAGAGCGAGACCTCGTGGTAAAAGTACCAAACTTTTGAACCAAAGTATAAATTTCATAATTTTACCCATTTATCAAAAATACATATAGGAGATCAACTGTTTGACATTTTACTTGCGTCTTTAGTTTAGTTTCGAAATACCAATCAAAATATATGTGATAATTGTGAAAAAGGGTAAACTATTTATAATTAAAGATGAAAATATATTTTAAGGCTATCACAAAGATTTATAGTATTGAAACCACATTTCTCGATACTATTTGAAGGTGCGCTTTACTTTGTTTGGTTAGAACCTTGGCTCTATAAAAACCGCACCCATTAATTATTGAAAATTTAGAAGTGTTTTGATAAATTTCTCAAAAACAAATCTGATACATTGTTTACAAGACCTTTGTTGATACCCGTGAAAAGCTTTTCTAACTTGTAGAGCATTTGAACTGCAGGGGGTTTGGTTTGCAATTAAATCCTCAGTGTTATCTATCCTTGAGTGATCATTTTTGCTTTTGGTATAGAGCCACTAGTACAAAGAAACAAGAATATTGTGATTAATATGATTAGAAGTTAATAAAAGTGTTCTCACATGGCTCCATTTGTTAGTTATTCCAACAAACAGTGTCTTGTTTTCAATGGCATAATTGAGGTTTGAAGGCATGATAATGTATAATATGTATTGAATTAAAATTGTGGGAAGAGAATACTAAAATGGTCCAAGCGCCTCAAAAAATGAATGAGGTAGTTAAATCTACTAATTTACCAACAATATTGTCACTTTATGAAAATCTTTTGACTTTGGTACCTCTTCAATGAGGTTTTTAAAAAAATACAGGAGTTGTGCCGATACTGGGTTGGAACCCCGAGCGTATTTTGATAATTTGGTTATGTTGCTTAAGACAAAGGACCTGAACAATCATTCTTGTTCTGGGTTCCACAACTGGACCACTTTTTTTTTTTTTTAAATCTGGTTTCAATTTTGGAATCAATAATAAGTAGGGGTTTTTAAATCTTTTGGCTAGGTGTCTTGGTTGGGACCAAATTACCAGAATGTCTTTGCTTGTTCCGAACTTCGAACAAGTTTTTTTTCAAAAAAATATGTTATATATTTAAAATACGAGGAAAGAACGATGTTAGATAATTTAGCTCAAGTGATTAATTAGATCACCAGAATGATATAGTTTAGTGTTACCAACCATGACTAGGGTAATTTAGGCATTTTAATAAATTCTTGAAACGATTTTTAAAAAATAACATTTTGTTAGTAAAAATGTTGATTTAACCACCTCATTGATTTTTTTAATATGGTTTAACTATTTTGATAATATTTTTCTTAAAATTTATATCATCATCGTCTTCTTTAAAGCCTTATCCCATACTATTTGGGATTGGCTATCTCCTAAAATTTAAATGCCATTTCTAATATTCATATTCTCTAGTTTGAATCACAACTATCAAGTCCAAAGTAGACTATCCGATAACGACAAGTTGGACCGCTAGTGCTTTGGTAGGTCTGATTAAAAAAAAAAAAAAGAGGTCATATTTGGTGAGAAATCAGTCAAAGTTAATGTTTAAATGATCTGACCAATGGGTTGTGGCCAATTAAACTAGCGAACAAAGTTGTACAATTTTATTGCATTATATTTTATATTATAAAACTAATATATTGCATATTATATATATATATATATATATATATATATTTCTTTTTTTTAATCCGGTCCAACCGATTACGAGTGGCATTCCAATAGAGCCCTTAGCAGACAATCCGATAAGGATAAATATATTTCTGATAAGTTAAACATTAAGAATGGATGGGGGGATGTTATCTTGAGACTCCTACGCCTCTAACCACCAGGGTTCCAACCGGTTCGATTTTAACAACACTAGTTGAATCCTATATCTATAGGAAACGGTTTCTACAAGTCTATGTAGCTGGTCCGATTTTAATAACACTAGTTGAATCCTATATTTATAGGAAACGGTTTCTACAAGTCTATGTAGCTGGTCTGATTTTAATAACACTAGTTGAATCTTATATTTATAGGAAATGGTTTTTACGAGTCTATGTAGAAAAGAGTTACCTCTTAGAAATCTATTTTTGAGATGGAGTTTTGGACTTAATTTTTAAGGACATGGAGATCATGAATATGAAAAACAAAATAAGAATTGAAAATTAGAAATAAGAATTCTATTAAGAAAACTTTTGGACCATTAGTTTCAAATCGTTTTTAGATAGACCCCCTATTTGCATCCATCTTAAAGATACATGTTTTATACCTCGGGGACCGCAAATGTAGAAATACGGTCATGAAACAATTTTCGTTGGAAAACAATGGTGTCCATTTACAATTTGTTTCACCTTTTTTTCGGTAAATATTTGTTTCACCTTGATGATACTTGAGAAGTGTCACCTTCTTTCATGAGAGAGAGAGAGAGAGAGAGAGAGAGCTTCAGTTTTGGCATCATGTAACTTTTCAACATGATCTATGGAAATTGAATGCAAGTCACTGATTTTTTTGCAACAAAATTTTGTTTGTGGCATTAAGCAGCAGCAGTACATATGTGTGTGAATGTGTCCGAGTCAATGAGGCATCATACATCGTACTCCTTTTCCTGCCCAAGTCGAAGCAAAGCTTTCCTCAATTTCATTTCACGGCCCACTTTTCTAATATGATTCCATTTCTCTCTCTCTTTAAAGTTTAAAGGTTAAAAAGTGATCTACTCATAAAACAGGGGTAGCTTGGTCAAAGGGCCTAAGGATGCCTACCGCGCCGCCGCATATAGACCGAAATAACATGAGTTTTTGAAAACTTTTCATTTTTTTTTTTAGAAAATCTTGCTTGATTTTAATTCCTCATGATATTTTTGTGGTATATTTGACAAAAATAACCTGATTTTTCAGAAATTTCAGTTATTTATTAATTTTTTTAAATTGTGAAAATCTTGCATGATTTTAATTCCTCATGATATTCTTGTGGTATATTCTCAAGATCTTTGTCGTAGTTTTTCAAGATTTTAAATATTTTTTGTTTGTAGAAAAGTTCTGTTCTCTTAAGATTCTTTTGGATAAATTCTTGAAGAAAATATTGAGTTTCCAATTGACACATAAAATTTCTTATTGTCAAATTGGGTAATTTGGGCTTTTTATGATCTATGAATACAAAGAGATATAGAGATTAGGGTTGGTTTCTAGATAGAAAATTGAACATTTACTTATCTGCATAGTATTTCGTTTATTCTTTCAGTTTTTGGTCGGGCCGAGTTGGATTGAACCCAATCTAGATCCTGGCCTAAGCTCAACCCGTTTGCATGGCTGCTCAACGGTGCTCAGATGAAGCATGTACTTATCTAGGTAGGGCTGACACTGCTTTCACCTTGGGCTGAGCCAACCATGGCCCTAGCCTACCACGATCCCTATAGGGCTGGCCTGAAGAGGCCCGACCCCTAGCCTTATTAAGGCCGGGCTAAGTGGAGCTACGTCAAATAGAATCAAAGGAAAAAGAAGAAGAAGAAGAAAAAACATAGGGAAAAAAAAGGGTTGGGTTGGGCCAGGCGAAACCGGTCTCGCCCTTGGGTTGTGGTGGCCCAACCATTGAGCTGCATTTTGTTGCCTAAGCCCTAGTTTTTAAGGGCCGGACCGACTGGGTCTGATCGCCCCATTGCCTCCACTATGTCTAGGTTACGATTCACTGCCTAGATCATCTAATAAATGAACGTGGGCATGATGGTGAAAATACAATTCATATCCATTTGCGGCCTACATGGTTGAGATCAATCTATTAAGATCGAATAGGTCACTAAACTGATGAGACGTTTGGTTTAGTTAAAATTGGTTAAATCATTGGTCAAATCAGTTGGATCAGATTTAAAAAAAAAATAAAACAAAATTTGATATAAAAGTTTAAAATATAAAACATATTAAAAAAATTTGCTAACTTCATTTAACTAGTCGAATTGGTAAAACATACTGGTCCGACTGGCCAAAACTGGTCAAAATACTGATTTTGATTAGTTTTCGACCAAGTCTAGTTTTTGTTTTTAGATCAGACTGGCTAAAGTACTAGTCGGCGATCCAAATGTCAGACCATCAATTCAGTCTGGTTGTCATCTACTAAAATGGACCCTCTAGATGAGCCTAGCTAATCTAAACACTCAAAAGCAACGATTTAGATGAGTGTGACTAATCTAAAAAAAGGAAGGATTTAGGTGCATCTTAGAATGTACCTCTTACAATGAGTACACGGTCTCAAACTTCATCTTGGATATGAAATTTGGAATTTTATGTGCCAATCATCATGACCACCACGATAATAGACCTGAAAAAAGAAAAAGCCAAAATTTGAGCATTAAAAATGATTTACTTTTACTTTTTTTTAATTCTTCCAATATCATGCATGTATTTGTTTTTATCTTTTTTTTATAACTCTAAATTCACAGGTCGAAGACAAATGAATTTTCAGTGATTTGGAACGTGAAACGCAAAGGTGGGTACGCCGGCCAACTCATCAAATACTTTTCCATGGGTTTATTTCCCTAATAGTAGATAACTAGTTTGACTCTTTTTATTTTTAGTTTTATTTTTATTTTTAAGTGAGTAGTTTAAGATTGGCTTTAGCGAAAAATAACAAACGAGTGGTCTGCGATTAAACAGTTGTGAAAATGAAAAAGTGAGAAAGAGAGGGGAGAGAGAGAGAGAGAGAGAGAAGAGAAAGAGAGAGAGAGAGGGAGAATTAAAAACGGGAGGGGTAGACGTGAAAGCTGACTGTTTTGACATGAGAGTCTTACCCACTGAATTCCATGCTCATCCGCATAATTTTGTGGCGGCTGCCCTCAACATCTCATGGAATGACATATTGATGTGGGCTTTAGAGATTAGATAAAACCTGTAGTCCATGTTGGGACCTAAAAAGTCCCGGGAGTCCACCACTGTGACCCCAGCCGGGTGGACCATCATTCTTACCGTGTGTGGACCACAATGTCCTCTCTCTCTCTCTTCTTTCTCTCTCTTCCAAGAGTAAATTGTGTTAATTCTCTTCTATAGAGAAATGAAACTTCCCTTTCAGAACCAATTCCCCCCTCTCTCAACCCTAACTTCCCTTTCAATTCAAATTGTAAAAAACTCTCTCTCTCTCTCTCTCTCTTTAAGAGTAAGTTATAATAATTTTAAGGAAGTAAAACTTCCCTTTCAAAGCCAATTCCTCCTCTACCCCACCCCCCACTAAAAGTCTCTCAAACACAAGTTCCCTTTCAAATCTAATTGTAAATAATCTCCCTCTCTCTCTCTCTCTCATCTCTCAGTAAATTATCCTTAATTCTATCAAAGTAAAGGTATAAATCCCATTTTACATGATCCTCTCTCTCTCACTGAAAAATAAGGGATGAGGAGTTCATGAGCGCCGACCTATAAAATGCTATAGGCCGGTTGTCCGAGATTAAGTGATCTAGGTGGCCAACGATCACTAGTCTGAATGAAGGAATCTACGTCGCTTATTAAGCATATTTTTATTTTTATATTTTTTTTTACACCAATATAAAGTGCAGGTCTCTTAAAACATTTATATAAAACAATGAAAAATAAATCTGAGCCATCTAGCTTATACTAGACCCATCATATACTATCTTTTTCGAAATCATAGAGGAGCTTAATTTTATACAAAAGTAAATTCTCCCCTAAAAACCCCAAAGTAGCAAATCCTCTCTTTCATTTATTTTCTCTTTCTCAAAATGAAATTATACTTGACTCTATAATTTACACAAAAATGGAATATCCTCACTCTCTACCATATTAGAGAGAGTAAAAAGTATTTTTACTAGAAACATCAGCTAAATTGGCCCTTACCATCTCCATAAACAACTAAAATGTGCCTACCATTTCTAAAATGGATAAAAGAGCCCAAAAGGTACCTACACATAACCATTGATTGAACTGTGGAATTGGAAAATGCTCAATCTATATGGGAAAAAAAATTCAAAACTAGATACTCTTTCTGTGGGGTTCTGACGAATGTCTCTTTTGCCCCTGACCAGGCTTTAATGGCTGAGGAGAATGTTATCAATTTAGGGAAAAAAGGGGAAGATGATGAAATTTGTGGGCCTCTGTCCCACCGAAAGGAAAAAGATAAAGAAACTCACAGTTGTTATTTGACAAAAAGTTAGGGATTTTTTATGTCATTTTCAAGGCATGAAGGAGCTCCAATTGGTACCCACATAAATCCTCGTGTACCATTCGATGTCCATCTATTGCAAACTTTGAGAAATTTTCTTTTCTAAATCCAATAATGACCCCTTTGCAATGATACAATGCTTTCCCCACGGGTGGACACTTTCTCTCTCCAGAGAATGTTAAATTATACCATCTCTCTCTCAACTATACCATCTCTCTCTTGACTATACCATATCTCTCTCTCTCAACTATACCATATATTTTTCGGAAAAATCGAATCGGAGTGGCTAACTCAATCGAATCGGAGTGGCTAACTTGATATGGCCGGAAGCCTCAATCAACCTAACTGATAAACCGATCGATTCAATCTGCTTAATCGGGCAAGTCCTGAGCGAATAAAAAAGTGTTAAAAAAATAAAAAATATATTTCAAATATGATTAAATAAAACACGTTCAAATGAAGTTGAAAATTATAAAAAAAATTGATTTAAAAGAATCAGTGCCTTGAATATTTTTGAATTTTTTTTTAAAAAATAGAAAAATATGAAAATAAGTTTTAATAGCCAAAAAATTTTCCAACCAAAATGAATACATTACAGAACCGATTTTGAGATTTTATATAATTGTTTTAAATTTCTTTTAAAATCTCTTGCCAATTCACTAAAACCGATCGAAACTAGAACCAATGCACCTGGTTCGACCCGACTAACCGGGCACTTAGAATTTAAACCGCTTGATTTTTCTCATAACGTGCCATCTTTCTATCTCTCAATGCAACATATGCCAACTTTCTCTCTCTTCTTAAATATCATCAATCTTCCTATCCCCACTTAGGATGTGTGAGAAAGTGTGGGGGTCGTGATTTTAGGAGCAAATTTGCCCATTAAGGAAACCAAGGTGTTCTTTTGCGTGTAAATGTTGTCGAGATTACTAGTGAGATAATAAGGGCATGAGCTTTTAAGAGAGAGAGAGAGAGAGAGGGGTAGGGTAGAGAGAGAAAGAAAGAGGTAAGGTAGAGAGAGAGAGAAAGAAGGGAAGGTTAAAAATAGGGGTTGGGAAATATTCTTTTTAGTATAGGACGAAAATATTGCCTGTCGCCACATGGTAGATAAGAAATGATATTTTTTTGAGGGGAGAGGGTAAGGGCTACAGGTCGGTGGCCCCAACCCTTGGCCATATGAGGACACAACAAACTGCGTGAGGGGAGCATGAACGCTTAAAAGAGACCCTCAATTAATAATTCCTTTGTATTTTCTCTCTCTAAAAGAGAGGTGAGAGAAAGGGGTAAGACCCTTGGAAGAGAAAAACCAGTAACCAGCAAATCAAATCAAGCAAAACATTCACTGTAGGGGGGAGAGAGAAGCTTTTGAAGAGAGAGGAGGAGGAGAACACAAGGCATGGGAATAAAGAATCTATGGGGGTTTGTATTATGAAAATATGAATATGGTGGGGTTTATTTATTCCTTTTTTTTTTTTTTTATATCATTTGCTGGTTATAGGCAAGGGATTGTGTGGTTGAGGTGAGAATCAGTGGTTGGTATTGCTCAAGGAATGAAGTGCAGTTTAGAGAGAGAAAACCCCATTTTTTAGATTGGAGCCCAAGACCCAAAAGCTAGAGTTAGAGTTAGAGAGATAAAGACCCATAAGTTAGATTGGGAGCAAAAGGGCAAGAGCTAGAAGAATTGAGCCGTGGTGTATGAGAGAGAAGCAACACTGAGTTCTGGTCAAGATTAGGGCAAAACAAGAAGATGGCTGGTTCTGCGAAGCCGCCGTATTTCAATACGATAAGAGAAGAAGATCGGATCTCCATGCCCCCGCAGAGGCTGCCGGAAGCTATTCAGCCGCCGCCGCCACCACCAGGTGGCTCAGCTCCTGTCAATTCTTCATCACAAAGCACAGTTCAAAAGAAGAAGAGAAACCTCCCGGGGACACCAGGCAAGTACATCCCGAACACCTAGAGAGAGAAAAAGGGGGTTCAGGTAGAGAGAGAAGCATAGAGGATCGATAGAGAGAGAAAGGGGAGTTGGGTTGTAGAGAGAGATGAATCAATCTTCCTTTTTATGAGAGAGAGGACAGAAGTAATTTTCAAGAAGCGCAAGAATTAGTCTCAGTCTTTCTCTTTCTTGTGAATTGAAGATGGCTTTTGAGCAATAATTTCTCTTTTTTTTCTTAATGGCTTCTCTCTCTATCTCTCTCTGTGTTACAGACCCTGATGCAGAAGTGATAGCGCTATCTCCGAAGACGCTAATGGCGACAAACAGGTTCATATGCGAGGTCTGCAACAAAGGGTTTCAGAGAGAGCAAAACCTGCAACTCCATAGGAGAGGCCACAATCTGCCATGGAAGCTGAGGCAAAAGTCGACAAAAGAAGTGAGAAGAAAGGTTTACCTTTGCCCTGAACCAACCTGTGTGCACCATGACCCATCAAGAGCTCTTGGTGATTTAACAGGGATTAAGAAGCATTTCAGCAGGAAGCATGGAGAGAAGAAGTGGAAGTGTGAGAAATGCTCAAAGAAATATGCAGTGCAATCAGATTGGAAGGCTCACTCTAAGACCTGTGGAACTAGGGAATATAGATGCGACTGTGGAACTCTATTCTCCAGGTAAAAAACCCTAGGTAGAGAGAGAGAAAGCATCCAAAAAGCCATTTGCCATCATTAAACAAATGAATGGAACCAAAAAAAACCCATTGTACTTTTTCGCCCATTGTCGCCTCTCTCTTTCTCTCTCTAGCTCTCTCTGTTTTTACATGGTTTTTGGATTGGAATCTCTCACAGTCTATACATGTCCGTGACAGTCTTCCTGTGAAGAGATTTTCTCTCTCTTCACTTGCCTTTCCTCCTCTCTCTCTCTCCTTACTTGAGTCTCTCTCTAGTTTCTCTTTCTTGCTTCTCTCTCTTCTTCCTTTCTTTCTTACTTGCCTCTCTCCGACCTCTCTCTACTCACCTCTGTGCCCTCTTTCTACTCTCTTAATTCTCTCTCACTACTCACTTCTTGCTTCTCTCTTCCTCTTCTCTCTCTACTCTCTTCTTGCTTCTCTCTTCCTCTTCTCTCTTCTGGCTTCTCTCTCTCTCCAGCCTCTCTCTACTCACCTCTGTGCCCTCTCCTCTCCTACTTCTCTCTCTACTACTTTCTCCAGCCTCTCTCTACTCACCTCTGTGCCCTCTCTTCTCCTACTTCTCTCTCTACTACTTGCTTCTCTCTTTCTCTCTATTCTCTTTCACATCATCTCTCTACCTTTCCCTTCCTCCTTTCCTATCACACTCTCTAATCTCTCTATCATCTCCCATCTCTCTCTAACTCTCTCTCTTCTCTCTTTCTCTCTCTTCTCTTTCTCTCTCTCTTTTGGCTGGAATTTTTTTGCTGGAACTTTAATCTTTTCAAACCACTGGTGGCAATACGACACACAGTAAAACTAGTGCATCGGAACAATCGCCCAACCTCTCTCTCCTCAGTTCACGTGTTGCCATGAGACAGAAACTGATTTCCACGGTGAGAATGAAACCCCAAAACAAAACACAGGAAATAAACAAAGAAAAAAACCAAAAGAAGAGGCTAAATCAGAATTATTCATTCTGATACCCCAAAAATTCTATATCGGTACTATCATACGATGAATTATCTGATAAGAGTAAAACCTTACCCCAACCTGCAAAAATTCCATATCAATATCATATGTAATCTGCATGTTGACTGTCATAGTTTGAACCCCATGAAGAGAGAGGAGAGATGACCCCAACTCACAAAATCAACATATGGGGTGTCATAGTTTGAACAATCTGATGAGAGAGAAAGTTATGAGAGATGAGAGACAAAGCTTACCCCAACCTGCAAAAACTCCACATGGTGTGTCATAATTTTGAGAGAGAGAGCCAAAAACTCGTAGAATTTTTACTGATTCAAGCAAGTCGGTTTTTTGTTACAGGAGGGACAGCTTCATAACACATAGAGCCTTCTGTGATGCTTTAGCTGAAGAGAGTGCAAGGCTCCCCTCTGGTTTCCTCAGCTCAGCCAGTGGCCATCTGTACACTGGTTCAAACTCAACCCTAAATCAACCAAGCTCTCAAATGGCTTCTTTATTGGACCAAATTCACAACCCAGCTATGAGGCCACCTCCAAACCCTAATTTGCTGAGGCTTTCAGGGAACTCTCAGATGGACCACCTCATGCCTCCACCTCAAAACCCTAATTTCCAGACACCACCAAACCCTAGTTTCTTCGGCCTCCACCTGCAAGATTCTGGCAACCTGGCCGGAATCCTTGCTGGGAGCTCGCCGGATTTCCAACAGCAAGCTCGACACGGTTTTCTACAGAATCCCGGAAACAAGAATAGCAGTATGGGAGCTAGCACTAGCAGAGAGGATAACAATAATTCCGGTGATAATAACCCGAATTGTTCGAGTATTTTGATGTCGGAGCAGCTCGGAATTATGGCGAATGATCAAATGAATAGCGGTGTTTCATCTCTGTACAGCGGTCATGGCCTCCCTCAAATGTCGGCGACGGCGTTGTTACAGAAAGCTGCTCAAATGGGTGCAACTACTAGCTCCAACACTGCTTCTTTACTTAGAGGTTTGAGCTCTCCGTCAAACACTAATGCTCATCAAAAGCCTGATCTCTCTTCTACAATGGGCCTTTCATGGCAAGACCAACAAAAACCAGAGCTAGTCTCAGGGTTAGATCATCAAATGAGGACTAATTTTAGTGGAGAAGAGGCACAAATACAAGACATTATGAACTCTTTAGCGGGAGGAGGGACCGGCATATTCGGCGGTGGTGCCGCTACATTTGGAGGAGATTGTAGCAACAGTGAGAATGAGCAGCAAAACCATTATGGTGGGTTCAGTGGTATGATGCAAGGTGTTCATGGATTGCACCAGGGTGGCTTTTTGCATGGAGTTGTGGGTTCGGGTTCAAGAATCGAAGAAGGAGGAGGAGGAGGAGGAGGAGACAGATTGACAAGGGACTTTTTAGGGGTCGAGAACATGGCTAGAAACATGGGGAGAGGACTTTCACAGAGGGACCATCATCAGGCAGCCATGGCTTCGCTTGATTCGGGCCTCAAGTCTTACAGACGTGAGAATTTGCAGTGAGAGGTCGGGATCGAGTGCGCTCGAGATAAGATTTAAGCCAAGGTATGTTAAACCTGTTTGCTAAGCTAGATGAATTCGCTTAGTTCTCTCTCCTTCTCTTTCTCTCTCTTTCTCTCTAAACCACTGTTATGTTTTTACTCTTTGCTGTTCTTAGTAGTGCTTTCTAGTTTTCACTTTCAGTGTGCCGCTCCCTGTCTTTCTCTCTCTTTCATATTATCATTGTCTTCTTACCCCCCCAGTTCTAAGACATGCTAGCACAGGTTTTGTCCTCTCTCTTTCTCTCTCTAGGGGATGGCTTTAATGTTCTTCTTGTTCATGCAGTTCTGAGATATGCATGCCTTATGACTGTGGTAGTGTGTGCAAAATGCCTATCTAATATTTGCTCTTTCGTTTGTTGGGCGCAAAAGGAGGTCCTACATTATATGTCCTTCAAAAGGTGGCAATTCTTTGGTAAACAGACTTCAGACACTTCAGTACCTTGCTCATTAAAGAAGCTACTCGTTCCGACTCTTTAATGTATTTTGAAAATGCTGCAATCCTAGAGAGAGAAAGAGAGAGAGAGAGAGAGGTGGTAGATTTCTTTTCACATTCTTTACGTGTGTTTGCATGTTCATCGGCTAGACCAATGAAAAGCAAGGGTTGTTGAGCCTTTTCAAGGTGAGGAAATACATGCAAGAGCGTGGATTACAATGCTAACACCCTAAAATAGCCCCCACCCCCTTCCTCTCTCTCTCTCTCTCTAAAACTATCTTTCTCTCTCTACAACTCTCTTTCTCTCTCTACAACCACAACGTGCATTCCACCTTCCCATTCTCTCTCCACTACAACTATTACCATTCTAACTTACTGAAACAACCCCCAAACCTATCTCCCTTTCTCTCACCTCTCTCTCTCTCTCTCTACTATTCTACCATCCTATAATACTACCCTTAACCTTCTCTCTCTTTTGTGGAAATTATGCAATAAAACAGCCAAAAAATCTTACACAGTCAAACATGACAAAATTTCAACACACCAATGACCGTTGCAGTACAATACCACAAACCAATATAAATACAAAAATAAACTAAAATAAAATAAAATAAAATAATGGAACACAATAATTTCTTTCTAGATTAGAACATACTTCACTTTAACTACATTTTTCTACTTGGAGTAAAAAGGAAATCATTTTTGTTTATTTCTAGTATTCACATTGATATTATATATACATATACATGACAACAAATTTTCTAAAATTTTGTTAATAATAATAGTAATAAAATAATAATAAATAATAACGAAAAAAGGAAGCGGCTCTAAAACTAAAACGCATCCCAATAAAAAATGATGCGTGTCTTTTCCTTCATTTTGAAAAGTATGCACAAGTTGCTCCCAAGTTGACTTGAATGACGACTAAATTTTTCTTTCTATGAGGAAATTTGTGTCAATAATGAAGTTTACTTATGTGAAAGTTGAATCAACTCTAAATATTTCTCAATAATGAGTAGGAAACACTTTAAATGTCACTCCTTTATTCATTATTATATTTCCCTCCTCTATTATTATTACTATTATTATTATTATTATTATTATTATTATTATTATTATTATTATTATTATTATTATTATTATTATTATTATTATTATTATTATTATTATATTTTATTTTGTGGGGTATGCTAACTAGCCTAACTCATAAGAGAGAGTCAAAGGAAAAAGTCTGAGATCAATTTATAACCACACATTTTGTTGTTGTAAGATGTTGAACAATACCATACATTCAAGATTCATAAGGAGATACGTGGTGTTATAAAATTCTTATAGAGGAGAGAGTCAAATGGCAATGGAGGATTCCGAAAAGGTAGCAAGCAGAAAGAAGAATCAAGTGAACCATTTGAAATGGTTGATTACATTGACAGGAATAGAGAATCATACTATCTTGTTTTTCATTCAATCAATCAAGAAATTAATGTGCTAGATAAGAGACATAATCTGGGGTTGATAGAAGTCCGATTTCTCTTTTTTTTTTCTTTTTTTTTAAAGAAAAACCTATACATAACTCTGGTTGTTCATTTTCGTGGCTTCAATCTAGGCCATTAAGCCTATATTGTTCTATAGGCCCTCAGATGACTTATATATACAAACACGCACACACATTGCATGCATGTGTAGATTTTTGTTTGTAGTTTTGTTTACGCTCAGATTTGTGCCAATATCATAGAGAGAGCGTTCTACTTTTTCTTTTCTAAAATGGATAAAAGAGCGTTAAGGAAGGCCTCAAACCTTAAGAAACTTGGATCTCACACTAAGATGGAAGAAAAACAGTGGGAGAGATCATCGCTCACTGGATTATATCTTCCAGATGAACCTGCATTAGTCTTATCCAAATTGTCTGTGCAAGCTCCATTCCAAGAGTAACCATATTCTATTTGCAATTTCTTTTGCTTCTCTATTTGCAAGATGATCAAATATACTCCTTGTATAGTTTGTACATGTCTTCATTCAAACCTCAAATTATATACCTATGGATCTCAGATTGCTTGTCCTACTTCATAACATTATATAGACTTAGAATAATGGCCCAAAAACCCAAGTAGCATCTTCAAATTTACCATTTAAGTGTGAAAAGTTCATGTACACACAAATTAGGTACACATGCATGCATAGAAACATATACGTTCTTATATATAGATGTAAATGTGCATACATAATTCAGTTACATACACATGTGCATTTAATTGTATGTTGCACATACCATGCATATGGAGTTGTTGATATTCACATGTAAAGATACATAGGGATATCGTTTGTCTGTTAGTTCATATTTATGGGATTGTATATTATAAAGGGAAAAGTTCATATAAGGTTGGAACCTTATACTGTAGACGAAAGGCACGCAAATTTATTTATTGAAAATGGTTATTCCAATGCTAAAACGCTCTAATTAATCATCTCAACCTTGAGATGTATGGATGTGAGAAAAAAATAAATTTAAAGTCCAAAAAATGGTATGTCTTGTAATGCATTATCTTGACCATCCATTCACAAGATTTTCATGTATTTGTAGATCTGCATCATTCGTTGAGTTTTAAATTTCATAATTAGATGTTAGATAGAATTTCAAGTCATCATTAAAATTTCGATACCAAAATTACATCTCTCGAAGGCCTTTGGAATTACACCTTATTTGGATTGTTTAAGGTTGACCCTTTTTACGAACCACACCCTGTTATAAAACCATTTACTTTTAGTACAAGAATGTCAGAATCAGCTAGGTATGTCACTTCTCCACATAAAGTCCAAGAATTTTTTTTTTGACTTTGAACACAACCAATGAGCCATCCCTAGTTGATTGATTTCACATCCAATGGCTAGGGATGATCTTGGCTTTTGTGTACCAGCAGTAAACTTTCTATTTCTTAAACTAATATTCGGAAATGTGGTAATACATAATTGTGAAACTTAAAGTGTTGATAAAATCTTTTGAACCATTTTAAGTTACATTGTAATAAGATCTTCGAGGAAAGCTTGTCACTCGTTTGCAAACAAAATTTGAATCCCTGGACATATTTTAGACATTTAGCCATAAAAAATCATAAAGAAGCTTTATATATTTCCAATCATGAGCAACCCAGAAGGGCTCCACATGAATTAAAACACATAAATATGCAGACATTTTTTATCCACCATGGAGAACATCTAAATTTTATCTCTTAACTTGTAGCATATTATGTGAAACCTACAGGGATAAATAACAAAGCTTCTAAAAAATGCAGTATTAAATATTACTGCACCAGTTGTGACTGAAACTCTCATCATGAAGTCTAAAATGGTTTTCATCATCAAATAAACCTAGCATATCGCTTATCAAATGTTTATTGTTACTACTCTTCATTTGCAATTTGTTTTTAACTTTCACACATATTTTAGGATCCATATTCAGCTTGTTATTGTAAAAAGCTAAAGCCATATGATACTAATTGGTAGCATATACATCGCACAAAAAATTAACAAAGACAAAGTGTAGCATCAAAGATTGTAGCATTATATTGAAGAATGTGGAAGTGAAGAAATATAGGGAGAGAACTTTTCAAAGATAGCAAGAAATACAGTAAAAAATGAAGAAACCAAGACTAGAGCATATTTATGAAAGTAAAGGGAAACAACACAACTTCAAAAAATTCATGATCCTTTGAGAAAACATGTCATTTTAAAAAGAACTAAGGAAATATAATATTGCCGGTAGCATCAAACTCAATAAGTTATGATCATTTTACCTAAATATCTGATATGCTTTGATTGTTTTTGGATCAAATTTAGATATTCAAACTTAATTGCCAAAAAGTTAAAATAAATTCATGAGTGTGAATTACTTTTCTATAGCTCTTGTTATTTCCTTTAGAAAAATACTATCAATTATAAAGCTATTTTTGGCCATTTGCCTATGGTTGCCGGTGCCCATAAGTTTGCTCAAATTGTAATTTTAAATCTATTTAGGGTTTTGATATACAAGTATCCAATTGTTTAGAATCCACTTTATTTGAACACAATTTAAGTGGATTGACTCCTTTCCAATGCTTGGTTGTAGAAATTATGAGATATTTAATGTTTTAATATTGTAATTGTAGAGCATTGTTTTTGAAGGACATTCTAGCAACTAGTTAACAAATAATCTCTCTTTTATCAAAACTATTGGTGCATATATATGTTGTGTGCATGTCTGCCATGTCTATGTATTCTTTCCCTTTAAAAGAGAAAATATGAAATCCACTTCAAAATTGATGAACTTTTTATTTGAGAAAGCAATGACAAAGGTATGCTAGCTAAGTCGTCAGTAGTTATGCAACCAAATTTCTACTAATACCTGCTGATTGTATTTGTAACAAGTGACACGGCAATAGTTTATATAGCCTTTGTCATATATTAAGTATTCAAGTAAAAGCATGAGTAGTGCTTCATACAATCCGAGGATCATTTAGTTGTGCTGAAGACGATAAGTTAAGGGACATTTTCTTATTTTCCTTGTTTTGTGAAGAGTGAAGGATGGGCACATGTACATTCTCGTACAAAAACACAAATGTATGTACGCATGTGAATACACAAATACGAACATTTATTTTATAGAAATTGTTTATCTTTGGTAAAAGAAAGCCACATTTACCTCAAGCCATCAGATGTGAAATCCGATGACCTCTTCTCAGCAAAACATTTGAGAAAATTCTCTCGAAATTTGAGCTTGGCCAATGGCAGACTCCAGCGAACCAATATCGAATCTAGTGGCTAGAGGTGATACCGGACCTTTTGTACCAAAGATAAACTAGATAAACTGTGTTACTGTATGTTTTGAATATTTATATACTTGAAACACGTGCGCAAACACCTTAGTCATGTATGGATCTTAATTTCTATGAAGACTATTATGATTGACAAATGCATGAATACCTGTCATTTACTTCAGTGTAAGGAGACCTGTTATGTTTTCTGGATTTTCTTATGTGTTTATTGTTAGGTAAGAGAGGTGTAAGGCATGACCCCTACCATGGTGCCCTTGAGTCAAGTGACACATACAAAGGACCTCCATTTGTGAAGTGCAAGATTCATCAACTTTGCTAGAAATGATTGGTAAAGGCTAGTTGCTTCAAAAGCCGTTCGTGAGAACTTTCAACATTACTTTTGTTGTTGTAATGCAATAAACAATTTGTTGCTTTAAGGTCAGATTAAAACCACATAGGTACTTTTACTTGATCAGATTTTTGGTGCCCACATCTTTGTTGAGGATATACTTGGTTTAAAGGATCCTTTCCTTTACCTCTTGAGGAGGTAAAAGTGCAAGGTCTCAACAACTGTTTCTTTATATCACTAGTGAGTCTTGAAATTTAGTAGCATATAAAAGTCATGCAATTTTTGTTATATATTGTGGTGATATGTTTTTTTTTTTGAGACATCCTTAAAGGTAAAGAAGGAAAATAGGCATTTCTCAGACTTCAGCTCAATGCTCAATGGTAGACATATCAGTTTAGGTGAAGGAGGCTAAGGGTTTGAACTCTTAAAGTCTGTCTAGAAAATCCCAAACAAGCTAACCTAGCACCTTTTAAAAAGGGCACCCTAAGAAGAAAAATCATTGTGTATCATTAAGTCATATGAATTTACAACATTATTACCGGATTACCGGATTCTGTTATGACTAAGAGAAATAGTTCCTGGAGAGCTCCTGAGAATTCATCCAGATATCTCTACTCCAAAGGACGTTCATCCAAGGGTTTAATTTCCATGTACTTACCAATTAAATTTGCTTATATTTCCAATTTATCTTTCCTTGATTCTCTTTTCTGCATGTTTAAAGTAAATTCAAAACCATGTACTGAATGAAACAAGATAGTTGTTCAACCTCCTTGGTGATTTTGGCCATCTCCACACTATTTATGGATAAACAGGAGTGCTAGCATGTGCTAATCCCTTCAACTTAGCCAATGAAGCATGGTTATTGAATGGATTTAAAACGAGTCAAATTGTGTCCCCCATTGGTTTAACCTAATGCTTGATTGAGATTCATACTTTTTTTTTTCTCAAGAAATGAAAGAAAAAGATCACTAAATTAACCAATTGCATTTGATTTCAACCGTAAAACCATGCATAAAGATTAGAACACACATTTTTTAGTCCTGTTTATTCAAGGAATAAATTCTTAATCTATTAATTTCTCAAGAAAACACTTGGGGTATACCATGAATGATTAAACAATAACATGGTATTTTTCTTTATTTTATGTAGCCATTATTGCAAGTAGAAATCGTTGATTTAGTAAAATGAAAAGGCATATGGCCATAAAGTTAACAAACAGAACTATAACTACAATATTTTTGGCCTTTTCTTAAGATGATTAATAAAATAATTAAAAAAAAGGAGAGAGAAAAAGAACAACATTACTACTTCATTATTTTTTTTATCATATAGATTATGGTCCATCTCACCATCTTCCATCAAGAAAACAAAATTAATAACGAATAAAATGAACAATAGAAAGGTGATAAATTAAATGTGTCTAGTAAAAAGAATATGAATAAGGAATAAAATGAATGACAAAAAAGGTGATAGAAGTAAGTATATCTTAACAAAGAATTCGACAAATAGGAAAGGGGTTGGGTCGTGGTGGTAGCACCCATATACCTGTTTATCATGATATGGTTTCCAATCCTTCAGATACCGCTCACTAACACCTTCAAAAAAGTTAACTCCTTAATCTATATGAAAAAAACGGGTAGGGACCTATCTTCCTCCATTAAATTACCTCAAATAAAAAAATAAAAAAAATAAAAAGAAAAGAAGAAAAAGAAGAAGAAGAAAACAAAGAATTTGACAAAATTCAAGCAATGGGCAATCATGGGTTTTTCACATTTTATGAGGATACAAAATTTACCACCCCATAGACCTTAGTTGTCCATATAAGCAATCAAAGTAAAACAAAATCAAAGTGGGGTTTGGTTTCTCAAAGGAGATGAGATTGTCATTTTTCATGTCAACTTCTTGTGAGCTGCAAAGATTCCAAACCTCACAATCTTGTAGGGCCCAAGTGTTCACGTTATAACTAGTAGGGGACGATTCTCTTGCAGTTGCTGCCACCCTCCCTATAAATAATGACTACCCACTGTCGTTTGTATTGGATTTTCCTTGCTCCCCAAAACCCTAATTCTCTTGAAACTCTAACTTTTCATATAGCTACTTCTAATAACATTAAAAACCATTGTATGCAATTTAATTCATCTATCTCTTGTAAATAGTGACAATTGATGGATTCTATCTAGAGTTTAGATGGACGGTTGAGATGTCCCAAAGCCCATCATGTTTCTCCCATGTCTTGAATTTGTACCCTGCAATTGTACCATGCAATGTCTAATCTTTCATGGCTTCCTCAAGGTAAAACAACCACGGTATGGAATCAACGCCGCGGATGCTCCGAGGCGGTCGCTTATCGGGTGTGTGGAGGATATGAGCCGTCCATTCTTTTGTCGGTGTGGGATTATGCAGTTGTTTTAGTGTTCTAGGGTTTTGAGAGCTAGGGTTTGGGGGGGGGGGGACAAATGATTCATGCTTTATGGGTGGCAATGCAACAAATGGAAGAGGACAAGGGGTCACGGGACATCCCTTCTTCAAAATACATCAAAAAATAGGCTCCCCCACATTTAGAAAAATAAATAATTGATCTTTTTTGAATGAAAAATAACTAATTGTTTTAATTAATGAGTAAATTACTAAAATTTTGAAGGAGTTTGTTCTCTTAAAGGTGAATTTAAATGAAAGCAAACTAAGCAAAAGGGTAACAATAATTTGGAAATTGGGACAATGGATTGAGACCCGAGTTCACGTGTCTTCATCCCCAAACAAAGCCAATTATGTCACTTTCAAGCCTTTATCAATCTCCACATGTGCCAGTACACACGTGTGTGGTAACATGTGAAAAGGTACACAATGCATGTATATGTGTTTTGGCATAATGGACAATGCATGGTGTAACAACGTGTTGTCGATGGTATGTATGACATTGACTAGTGATTTAAAACTCGGCGAGTCCGTCCGGTGAAAACTATTCAGACTTGATAGAATATCGAGTTTGGAAGAAGAACCTTATGAACCGGCCAGGTCTTGTCAGCTTACGAAGGTTTATTGTTAAATCTCTCAAGACCTGACCAACTTGGTCAAGTCTTGAACAGACTTGTCTGAGCTAAGTTGCCTGCTTCTGGCTTGGGACGCTACGAATCCCTACCTGTCCCCTCCTCAAGGCCTTAGGTTTAAGACACTAGCACTTGTACATGTACGGTGATTCATTTTTTTGGGGGTAAATATGTATGGTAGTACATGTGCACAAGGTGACTTCACCCTTACAGGTGTTAAGAGAATGGAAGTATGTACATCCATGTGCAATAAAGAATGAATCTATAAATATATAAAGGAATATACATGCAAATGTAGTAGCCGATCCCAAATAATTAGGATAAACCTTGGATGATGATGATGTTGACAACATAGAAATGCAATAATTTAGTAGTGCAGTTGCATAGTGTGTTATGAGAATCCTTACCCTTGCACTAGAGTAAATTTAAGAGTAAACTAGGAGAGTGGACTTCGGTTTAGGGTATGTTTGGATGCCATTTTACACACTCGTTTGAGAGCATTTTGAGGATCAGTTTGTCCCTGAAAAATTTACAAGGGCTGCCGAGGCTGAATAGGTTAAATCTGCAAATTTACCACGTTAGATTATCGGCTAAACTAAATCGACTCTACTCTATGATAAGTATATGTCAAGGAATCGGTCTCGGGCTTGATTGGTTAGTTGTTGACAATTGCAGTACTATATACAAAGTTCAAGTCTTACTGATAGCCACCCAAAAGGATATCCCAACTACAGGTTTGGTACATACCATCATAACCGTCGATTGCCAATTTGGACCGTTGTTACATGTGATAATGACACAGGCTGGCTCAATGTATAGTTACCTGTCAGGCAGGTAAGGGTACTATAATCAGTAGCGGTCCATGATTGGAATTGGCCTTTTTAACATGTTATGTACCAAACCTACAATAATGAGTTTCAAGATATTTTTCCAAGAAAACTCTAACATTATTTTGGATTGAGAAAAGTAAGTGTTCAAATTCCTAAATGTCTCCCCTAGACATAATAATAATGGTAGTTGGGGTTGAGAGAATCACAAATCTATCACATTATTTTGGATTGAGAAAAAGTGTGTGTTCAAATTCCTAAAGGCCTCCCCTAGACATAGCAATAATGGTAGTTGGCGTTGAGAGAATCACAAATAATTTGAAAAAAAATAAAAATTTGAAAATACACTTGGGAATGAGTAGGGTAATTATTGGTTTATAAGAGACGAACGTAAAGGAGTATAGAAAAAGTAAGAAACTATAAAGTTTAAATGAATATTCTTGTGATCGGACCAACCAACGAACTAATGAGGGCTTTGGTTTAGTCAAAACCAGCTGGATAGCTGATTAAATTGGTTGGACCAAATTTTGAAAAACTAAATAAAATTGATAAAATAATTTAAGAATATGAAATATATTACAAAAAAAAGTTGCTCAATAGCCGGTCTAACCAATTAAGATCGGTCAGTCAAATTGGCAAAAACCAGTCAAACATTCATTGATTTTAACTGGTCTTTGACCAAATCCAAATTTCAGTTTGGACCAGACCAGACAAGACACCAATTAGTAATATGACCATCTAGGTTGTTGATTCGGTCAGATCTTGACAACTTAGAACCCTAACCTACTAAGAATAATAGTGAACTTTTGAATTATGACTAAATATGTAACCGGGAAAATATTAATAAAATGATCAAACCCTCCTAAATATCAATGAGGTGGTTAAATAAGCTAATTTTTCTAAACTCCATCTAAAAATCATTTCACTCAGATCCCCCTAAACATTTTTGTTGAAAAAAATCTATATTCCTCATGCTCTAGATTGGATGTTGAAGAAGTGAGAGCATTTTGACCGTTTGACCACTTAAGTTAATCATGCTAAGTTAACTAAATATTCCTCCTTGTCCCAAGTTGCAAACCTTGACTATGTTTTTCATTAGAAAATTTTGTTCATGTTTATAAAAGCAGAACAAGCAAGGAAATTTACATCTTTTGACTTGAGTAGATTAAGTGAAGTCTAATTGCAGGAATGTCCTTACTTGTTCTGAATTCCAAGCCTGCCATAACAGTTCTAACGAAAAAACATGCTTCAAGTTTGAAAACCGGAACAAGAATAAGTATTTTTATTATGTGGCTCAAGCGACTTAAACATGTTAAATTATCAAAATACCATCACTTGTTCAATGTCACAAACCTAGAGCAAAGACAAATTAGACATTTTTTTAATAAAATTCTTGAAGTATTACCTGAATGGAAGAGATTTATAAAAGTAAATTAATTTAACCACTTGCATGATTTTTTTTGGTCTTTTGACAGTTAGAATGATATATCCCTATATCATATGTAAGGTGGTTCAGAAATTTAATATACCAAAGGAAGATATTTTTTTGGTACATCCATCAAGGTTCCTTTTATAAGGATAAAATCACTTGGTAATTCCACCTTTGACCCATGTTGTCAATTTACTATTATCACTTTTGAATATAATAACATACATGGAAACCATGTCAAACTTTGTTTTTTTGTTACTATCGCTATTGTTATTTTATTATTTTTAAATGTTTATTGCTATTTTTAATGCTATTGCTTTGTAAATACTCATAGTCCTTGTCAATGTCGATGTTGTCTGCATCATGTCTGTCCCCTTCATTATTCTAAAATGTTAAAATAAAAATGTTATTTTGATTCCCATTTTTTATAAATTATTGAGGTATGTGCTTGTTGATTTTCTTAGTTATTCCCAGGAATTATGCAAGAATGAAGGGTGTGGATTAGGTGAAGACGTGCATGTGATCTGGGAATTTGGTGACTAAAAAAATGGAAAGTTGAAAAGGAAAATAATTTTTGAAGTAAAGAAGCCCTGAGAATGTTTATCTTTGGAAATAAATTAATTAATGGGAAAAATATAGACAAGAGTACACCACTTCATTTAAAACCCCTTGAGCCCCTTATAAATGCAATAAGTAGAATCAATCTCTCTCTCTCTCTCCTTATCTATCCCTCTCTCCCCCCCCCCTTATCTCTCTTTTCTCTCTTCCTGAAAATGCAAGAAGTACCATCTCTCCCCTTATTAATGCAAGAAGTGCACTCTCTCTCCTTATAAAAATGCAATAAGTACCATCTCTCTCCTCTCTCTCACACCTTATTAATGCAAGAAGTACACACACTCTCTCTCTCTCCCTTATAAAAGCAAGAAGTATCATCTCTCTCTATCCCCCCTTATATACGCAAGAAGTACAATCTCTCTCTCCCTATCAAATCCAAAATGACCCACATAATCACCCTTTTGGTTTCTCTAATCTCATATTAATTAGCTATAATATTAGCTAATGGCAGTGAGTCGAATGAAGCTCTATTTTTACTTATTCAAACATTAATTTTTAATTGTATTTTTTTTATCTCGATTTTAATTTCAGCTGATATATGCAATGATAAAACAATCTTGTCAACCATGATACATCCACCCAATGGTTTAAAAAACGGATCGGTGATCCGGATCGGGCACCCAAAAAACCGATTCGGATCGGCGATACGAATCGGGAATCGTATGAATCGGTCAGAATAAAGCTTAAAAAAAATCCGAAAAATTTATTAAAATTCATTATAAATATTGTTTTTTAGGAATTCAATAAGAAATGAGGGTACTCCATTAAGAATTTTCATATTTTTGAATGAATATGCGAATATTGATATGTTCTTTCTCTGCATGAACCGCCATTCAGCATTTAATTTACATCATACAAAAAGATAAACATAGAATTATCATGGAATAAGTATATCAACATACATGGACTACAATAAAGCATAAAATTAGTAACATATGATCTAAAAATAAAATGATAGACGACGTTATTGTTCTTCTTGGTCACGCTGGTGCCATCGATTGAATTCGTTTAACAATTCATTGATTCGATCTAAAAACGAATCATCGATATTAGCAGGCGTATGACTATTCTCAAATCCCTGAGTGTTAGTGTTTTGTTGTGTTTCCAATCTAAAATCCCCGAAGCTTGTCCATCTTTCATGCTCACCTGTACTGTCGTGCTCATCCCTACACTGTTGCTGTTGGGACTCGATATGTGAATAATATGGCTGGGATAGGGTGGCCTCAGAATCATCATCTCTCTCATTTTCTCTTTGAATAATATAGATTAAAAAAAAAATTAACAAATTTTCAAAAAAATCGATCATGGATTAAAAAAAAAATCACAAATTTTCAAAAAATTCTATCATGGATTACAAAAAAAATTCGATCATGGATTAAAAAAAAAAAAACAAATTTTCAAAAAATTCTATCATGGATTACAAAAAAAATTCGATCATGGATTAAAAAAAAACCACAAATTTTCAAAAAATTCAATCACGGATTAAAAAAATTCGATCATAGATTACAAAAAATTTGATAATGGATTATAAAAAATTCGATCATGGATTACATAAAATTTGATCATGGATTACATAAAATTCGATCATGGATTACAAAAAAAAAAACATAAAAAAACAAAAAATTCCATCGTGGATTACAAAAAAAGAAAAAAACAATTCGATTATGGATTACAAAAAATTCAATCATGGATTACAAAAAATTCGATCATGGATTACATAAAATTCGATCATGGATTACATAAAATTCGATCATGGATTACAAAAAAAAACAAACAAAAAAAAACAAAAAATTCGATCGTGGTTTACAAAAAAAGAAAAAAACAATTCGATCATGGATTACAAAAAATTCAATCATGGATTACAAAAAACTCTATCATGGGTTATAAAAAAACAAAAAACAAAAAATTCGATCGTGGATTACAAAAAAAAACAAACATTTCGATCATGGATTACAAAAAAAACAAACATTTCGATCAT
>NW_006499897.1:1538021-1571510 GCF_000471905.2 Amborella trichopoda | reverse complement strand
GTGAATTAACATGGGAGAGAAGAAATGAAGGAGTATGGTGAAATACTTGAGGGATTTTTTATGCCGTTGAAAGAAAAATAAAAAGAAAGTCTATCGTGAAATAAGATGGGGAATTAGAAGTCCGTATGAAATTTTCCCTATATTTTGAATATATATATTTTGTAATAAACGATGCTAGTACATTATGTATGCAATTGTCATTATATTATTATAATTAATTATTATTAAATTATTATTATGCTAATCAATTAATTAAAATATATAATTGTCATTATTGTATACAACACTATGAGTTATGAAAATAACCACAACAATTAGAAGATACAATTATCATTATTCAAATTACTCAACCACAATTATGCAAGCCAAATGATATTTTGTTAATCAATTAATTAAAATATATAATTGTCATCATCGTATACAATAATATAATTATGAAAATAAACACAACAATTAGAAAAGGGAAAAGTTAATATAGAGCCGAGGATCTAAACAATCAAATTAGAGCCTACCTCAAAAACTTTCACTAGAAGAGGTTGTTTTGATGCCCAAATATCCTCAAATTAATCATTTCGTCTTCAAGATGCATGGACATGAGAAAACAATGGATTTCAAGTTTAGGAAATAGTATACTTTGTAGCATTTTTTTTGGACCTTCAAATTTCAAGATTTTCAAGTTTTCATAGATTTCTCTATCTACACTAATTTGAAGCTTTAAACTTTATAAATAAATATGAAAAATATAGCTTAAGGCTATCAAAAAAATTTCTGCTATTGACACCACATTCCTCGACACTATTTGAAAGTAGGCTCTAATCTAATTGTTTAGAGCCTAGGCTCTATACAAACCACACCTATTAAAAAATACTATTATCATTATTCAAACTGCTCAACCACAATTAATCAAGCCAAATGATATTCTTCTTTATTTATAATCTACATAATAAATTAGATTTATAAATTTAATAAATAAAATATAATTAGGCTAAATGGCAAACATCACAAATAAATATAGTACTAAACTACATAGTAAAAGAAACTCATTTTGTTACTTAACACTTTAAAAGGGTATTTAAAATTTGACAGCATCAAGAGATCTATGATTAACTGATATAAAACCACAATAATTAGAAAATACGCTTATCATTATTCAAATTTCTCAACCACAATTACTCAGGCCCAATGATGTTCTTCTTTATTTATGATTCACACAATAAATTAAATTTATATATTTAATAAATAAAATTTAATGAGGTTAAATGGAAAACGACACAAATAGATATAGTACCAAACTATAATAAATTAAAGAAACACATTTTGTTACCTAAAATTTTAAAATGGTATTCAAAATTTCACAGCATCCAGAGACCTATGATTAATAGGTGTATTCTTCTTTATTTCTAAATCACACAATAAATTAGATTTAAAATTTAATAAATAAAATATAATTAAAATAAATGGAAAACAACACAAATAAATATAGTACGAAACTACAATAAATAAAACAAACTCATTTTGTTACCTAAGATTTTAGAAGGATGCATAAAATTTGACAATGTCAAGAGATCTATGATTAACTGGTATAAAACTACAACAATTAGAAAATTATCATTATTCAAATTACTCAATCACAATTACTCAAGCCAAACGATATTCTTCTTTATTTCTATCCACACAATAAATTAAATTTATATATTTAATAAATAAAATATAATTAAATTAAATGGAGAACGACACAAATAAATATAGTACCAATTTACAATAATTTAAAGAAACGCATTTTGCTACCTAGAATTTTGAAAAGTGTTCAAAATTTGACAACGTCTAGGGATCTATAATTAACTGGTATATTGGCCGCAAATTACAATCTAACAAAAAAAAAGTCAAAATTAGAATAAGACAATAAGATAGAAAATAGATTTTAAAAGAAAATGGGTAGATATTAGAAAGCTTTGAGACAAAAAGAGAGGATGTCCGGAGAGCGAGGGAGAGAGCCTCTAGAGGGAGGGAAAGGAGGAGAGGGAGAGAGATTTAAGGAGAGAAAAAGAAAGACATTTAAGGAGAGAATGAGAGAAAAAGAAAGACATTTAAGGAGGGAACATTGAGGGGAGAGAAACGAGAGGAAAAAAATTAACGGTCGATGTTTAATTTAAGGAGAGAGATTGTTTGAGAAATTGAAAGAGGATGTTTAATTTAAGGAGAGAGATTGTTTGAGAGATTGAAAGAGGTGGGAACCTGGCTTTGAAACCTTTGAAAAGAGTGTCCCACTGTTTTGGTGAGAGATTGTTGGAGAAAGTTAAAGAGGTAGAAACCTTTGGTAACAATTGACTTGTTTCAAAAAAAAAAAAGAGTGAGACTCGTGTCTCCTTCTCGTTTAATATATAATATAGAGATAGATACAATAAAACAAAATAAAATAAAATAAAAAATAGAGAGATTTAAAAAAAAAAAAATAGGATAGATATTGTTAAAAAAGAGAGTGCGCGGAGAGAGAGTAGGAGAGCCTCTGAAGGAGGGCAAGAGGAGATGGACAGTTATTTAAGGAGAGATAAAGAAATAAATAGTCAAGGGAAGAGAGATTTAAGGAGACGAACCGTTGAGAGGAGAAAGAAATGAGAAAGGAAAGAAATTACTTTGATGTTTAATTTAATTAGAGAGATTGCTGGAGAGATTTACGGAGGTGAGAACCTCTAACTTTGAAATTTTTGAAAAAAAAAGTCCAACCATTTTTTAGAGAGATTGTTGGAGAAATTTAAAAATCTAGGAAACCTTTGGTAGCAATTGACCTATTTTTTTAGAAATAAAAAAAAAGAGGGATACATATCAAAAATAAAAAGAGACACATGTCATAAAAATAGTGTGGATCTCCTTCTCGCTTAATATATAATAAATTTATTTTTAAAAAATTAAGATCAAATTATATTTAAAAAATATATTTATTGCCAAGGCCGCATTTCTACATGTGCGGGCTTGGCCCCATGTTAACCGCATCCAAAATATTTCACTTCGCCACCATCAAATTTCTCTGGAATTATGCACAACTAAATGATGTCCACCAGACGACCCAAATCCCAAATTTCCTGAGTAGAGCTGGACAATGAAGCTAAAACATTGTTTTTATATCAGAAAGTTGACCATTATTGGTCTTGAATAAGTAATTATTAAAAAATACATGTAAAGCATATGATGAATAGTTTACAAATCATTATTGATTATAATGTGTTAGCTTTTGTCAAAATTTCAATATTAGACAAGAAAAAGAAGATATCAGTGGGTGTCAGCGTATACTGGAAAGGAAGGGCAGTCTTCCTAAAATGCAGAACCACCACCCTTTGATCTCCCAATTAACATATCCTTTGCCTCATTGATCTTGGAAGCCAGATAATGGCTGCCACCAGCGTCTGGGTGATTTACAACCATTACTCTTCTGTGGGCCTCTTTAATCTTCTCCATAACAGCAGATTCCCTGAGAGCGAGTCACTTACATCAATATAACAGATATAGAGGTGTGTGTTTTGTGCAGCACAAACTCGGTATATATGTGAGCGTTATATCTGTGAATTCACATGCAGTTTGTATTAGTGCGTTTGAGGGAGGGAGGCAGAGAGAGAAAGCTATAAAAATCTAATTACATGTAGTCTTTTGTGTTTTGAGAGAGAGAGTTTGTGTATGAGGGGGGAGAGAGAGGCAAGTACCTGACTCCAAGGATGAGTGCAGCTTCTCTTCTTGACATCACTTGCTCGAACCCACCCTCGTAAAATCTCCGAGCATGAGGGACTAATGGACGCGCTTTAAATGCATTCCAAGCCTGGATTAAGTAGCGTGCCCCTAATGCAGCAGCACCAACTGCAGCGCCAGCAGCAAGAGGCCCCTCCTTGCACAATGATGGTTATCCACAGTAAGGGATTATGCATTTATTTGTACTACACTGAGCTCCCAGTTAGGTCTATTTTTTATGTCAGAGATCAAAATAATAATTGAGTAAAGGTGAATGTATTAATGGAAATGCATTACTGGATAATAGATATGTACAATTTTTTACACCAATTTCCAAAATGGGAGGAACGTACTAGAGTCAAAAAACAAAAAGAAAGTTCCAAGAGACACAAAGGGGGTAACAACAAAGGCGCCACTTCAGAATTCAGGCCCTGGTTATGTAGTGTTAGATACAAAAGTGTGGGAGGTCACCATTGTTCAAAAAAACGGACCGCCCAACGCCTAGGCGGCCAAATTGGACGGTGGTCCCTGGGTGTCCAGACCTAGACGGCTGCCCAGGGCCTGCGCCCCGCTCAGAGGTGGAAAAGTACTTTTTTTTGTTTTTGTTTTTTTCAAGATATAAAAGTTTAGAATGATGGATTTTAGATTCATTAGAAACCTGAACCCACAAAAACCCCTTTTAGAGAGAAGGAAACATCCAAAAAAACTACATTTCATTGGATCGAATCATCGTAGTGTTTCTCAAAGTTTGGAGTTCAACCAACCAAAGTAAGTGCATTTTTTAGATTGCTTGTTCTATTTTGAGATGTCTTCTTCAAGAGTTAGTCGGAGTGGAGATCCAAGTTGAAAATATGAATACAACTCGAATCTAAATGACAAAAATTGCGTTGGATGCAATTTTTGTGAAAAAGATACAAAAGGAGGCATAAATCGGTTTAAGAAACATCTTGCCGATATTAAAGGAGATGTTGCCCTTTGTAAAAATATTCCTGAAGCTATCAAAGAAGAGATCAAAATCCTTGTGATAGATCTATTTCTATTTTTGCTACTTCTAGAAGAAGTGATCCGGGTTGGAAGGATGGGTACAACCCAAAACCAAATGATAAAAATTGTATATCAGGTATAATTTTTGTGAAAAAGATACCAAAGGAGGTATTAGTCGATTAAAAAAACACCTTACTGGTGTTAGAGGTAATGTTGCTTCTTGTACAAAGGTTCTTGAAGCAGTTCCGGATGAGATTAAACATTTTTTGAATTTTGAAGAACCAGAAAAGGATGAAAATAAGCCTTGTTCTATGGAATTATCTTCTCCAGGTTCTAGTCGGAGTGGTGATCCGAGTTGGAAGTATGGTTACAACCCAAATCCAAGTGATAAAAATCGTATTAAATGTACTTATTGTAGAAATGATACTAATGGGAGAATTTACCGATTTAAAAAACATCTTGCCAGTATTAAGGGGGATGTTGCCCCATATAAAAATGTTACTGAGGCTACCAAGGAGGAAATTATAGAATATTTGAGTTCAGAGAAGCACAAAGAAAAGAATGGAGCAGCCAAGACTCCTAGGACCTCATCTGCACAGACTGCACATACTAGTAAGAGGAAAATAGAAGAAGAGGAGGAAAATAAAGATTCAGAAAAAACAGAAGAGGACGAGCGTTATATTGAAGAGAGAGATGACTCTGATGATGATTGCCTCGACTCTAATGCATATGATGAGGCTTGCCCTATTGATATTCCCTCTACTGATGATGATGACAACGACTGAAGACTCTTGCCTCTTGGTGCTGAGTGTTGAGTCTGTTAACTGTTGTGTTGAGTCATGAGTATTAACTTTTGTTAGAATGTTTATTTTCTAAATTTCTGTATATTTGTGTTGTGTTGAGTGTTGACTTTTATATCCTACACTTGTATGGTTTTACAGTTTACTGTTTTAACATTATGGATTATCAAAATTCTCTTCCCGTCTATTTTTTTTTTTTCAACTTGGAATATGGTATATTGGTAATTTTGTATGTTTTTTATTTTTTTTTCAACAGGGCCGCTGCTCAGGTTCTGAGCGTCCGCCTAGGCACTGGGTGGCCTGGACCGCCCAGGCCGCCTAGGACCCAACAAGCGCTTTTTTATACACTGGAGGTCACACCCTCCCAGGCTAGGGAATCAGTATTTGAGCTTCTTTCTCTCCATAAGTACTTGTCAAAGATTTGATTGAGAAGAGGCTCAATTTGCCAAGGGCCAGGCAGACAACTTGGAGGCCCAGTATAATAGATAATACAAAGGTTAAAATATTATACACGTCAATTATTCCTCATGTTCTCCAAAGCTTCTTTCTCAATCAAAGATTTGATTGAGAAGAGGCTCAATTTGTCGAGGGCAGGAAGGCAACTTGGAGGCCCAGTATAATAGATAATACAAAGGTTAAAATATTATACACATCAATTATTCCTCATGTTGTCCAAAACTTCTTGGATTCCATAAAAAGGCACATTAAAAGTAGAGATTTTATTTTCTCATGATTGATATAGGAAGCAACTAGGGTCTCTAGAGCATATCAAACATGCTGCCATGGTGCGTGTCACGCATGGTGACTATCTTAAGTGCATACAATTCCCTTAACTTCCATTCTTCTTAAGTGCTAATTGCACAAAATTAGGCTAATTTCACTAATTTTCCCTAATGGTAGAAAAGGAAGATTCCTTACGTTTGGAGACCAATTAACCCTAACATAAGCCACCCTATCAAACATCCCTATTTGCCAGATGTCCATATTCCAAATAACAGTTGCCATTGGTAACAAAATTGAGCAAAATTTCCTTTGGCCTGGATCTACAAAAAGCCACAAATTTCACCCTATGCCCAGGATAACATGTGTAGAACCGGAGTTGGTCTTAGAATTAGATCCTGGATGGAAAGTTCTGCGGCACTAAGAAAATGGGGGTGGCACAGTGGTAGTATGCCACCCAACAAAACCAGCTTTGTCAGGCTGGTTCCCAAAGGGGCGAAGAGATGCCAGGGCTTTGGCAATCTGGAAAAGTATCATGCTTAGCCATAACAAATTCATGACTAATATTCAGTAACAGTCAAAACTGGGGAAAGGATCAGATTTTGGAATTATGGCTGACTCAGGGACTCAATCCTAGAGGAAAGACGGCTGCTCTGTTACTGGTGGTCACAAACGGTAACACAGGTGGCACAATCTTATGAGAGCTTTGGTGGCTCTAATGTTGGGAATTTCCCCTTCAGGAGGTCCCTGACTAAAGACGAGTCCAGGGATTACATGGCCTCACTTGAGCTGTTACCTCCCTGCTTCTTCCCAGGTCAGGGCCATGACAAGCTAATTTGGATTCCTAATAGTGCATGAAGATTTGCAGTCGCCTCGTACGTGCCCTTAAACAAATCAATTCAGTTTCCATGGCCTGTGCAAGCCACCCACGAAGGTCCAAGCTTTTAATTGGATCGCCATCTCAAACAAGACCATCAGCAGTGGATCAATTACAGAGAAGTGGTCGCCAACACACTCGCTGCTCAAGTGTATCAAAGCCGAGGAAACAAACGAACACCTCTTCATTCATTGTCCCGTAGCTTCCCACCTCTGGTCTTTCCCGCTGAATTTATCCAGTTATCAAGGGTGACCCCAAGAACCACCGAACAACTCTTCCAGGCCTTCTTCTCCCCACCGTGACCTTTTGAAGGCCAATCATTTGGTGTGATTCTGCTATGGCCACCACGTGGTCAATGGTCCCTTTGGTATTTAAGGAACAAGAGAATCTTTAAAGAAAAAGAGGCTACCCTCCAATCCATACCAGATTGTATTAAATCAACTATCATTTTAAGGGCAAAAAACCACAAAGGCCTCAAGACCCTCACAGTCTCTGAGTTCGTAAATGACTCACAAGCAACCTCTCCACAAGGACTTCCAGAATTCTCAGATCCAGCCTAGGAGGCAGGCAGAAAAAAGAAGGAATCAGTTAAGTGAATGCTCTCTTAGCAAACCCTCGCCATGCAGGGTTCAGTGGAATATTCAGAGGCAAGCAACGAAATACTAGGTTATCCTTCTCGAGAATGGAATTGCGGATTCCACTGAAGCCGACACCATATCCCTTCTTGAAGAGCTAAAAAGATTTGAACCCACCACGGGAAATCTCCTTATAGCAGACAGCGCTCAAAAAATTCTGAGGATGGGCCTCCAAAAAGACTACCTGCCCCTTGAAACTGGACCATCTTTTTTATCATATTTTTTATCTATGCAGATGTCTTTGAATTGCATTCATCCAAACGTGGAGAGACGTAAATTACGTGGCTGACAGTCTCGCGAAGCAGGGAGCCACAATTTGACTCATGGGTATCAGCAAACTCCCCTCACATTCTCGTTTTCGTACAGTTGGAATTATTCTACAAGCCCCTCTCAATCCTGATCTTTTCCCTCCCTCTCGATCTCTCTCTGCCACGTGTTAGTCACAAACCTCTCACACTGACATTCTTTCACCACTGTTTTTGTAGCTATAGAGTTTAATGGCCCCCATTTTCTGGTACCTGTGTATAAAGCATCCAACCTGTGGGTTGCCAATTTTGTATTACTTGTTATAGCAATCGTACTATTAGTATGATACAAGTTGATCTTTCTTTCAAAAAAAAAAGGATAAATGACCCATTAGGGGTACTTTTGTCCTTCTAAATGAACCTGTGTATATCAGAACTATTTATAATCAACTTCGCTGAGAGGAATCTATTTCTGATCTCTAAACAAAGTCAACAAATATCATAATTGAGAAAATGATATGTTTACATCGGCATCCTGGTATCCAAGGGCCAATTTTGGATGCTCCGTAATCGATATTCATGAATGGGCGTATTCATTGGGGAGAAACAGGTGTTTTAAGTAGGCAGGAGAGTTTTTTTCTCTACGTTCTTTCAAGTAATTGGCACAGAGAAACAGGAACTATGGGTAATTTGACACCACAAAACAATGCTTATTACAATCATTGCGATTTGAAAAAAGGACTTACCCATGAATAACTGCTAAATCCAAACCACATCCAGCGGTCTCTAACAATTATATGGGCATTTGGAAATATCAGACAGTGCTGTCCCCTTAATGGTTCTTTGTAACACTGATATCTCTCTCTCACCAGTATATAGTGCATCAAAAATCTTACACCATTGACATATAAGGTTCTCGGTTCCCTTACTAATGGATTAGTCTTAGCATTCACATAGGACAACACCATTTGACAACCCCAGCACTCCAGAAGCCCAGGGTTTTAATCACCATTTGCAATCGCCTTCGCAAACAGACGAGCATGCACCAAAGTACTTTCATTTGTTTTTGGTCAGGCAGGTAGGTTATGAGGGATGCCCAGAGAAATCACCCACAAATACAAGTTGTCTACAGCGAATGAAAACTCTCTATGCAGACAGAGCTATGAATGAAAACTCTCTATGCAGACAAAGCTAATACAAACAATTCAAGTACAATCTGTTATAGCAATCCACAACAAAGACAAAACCAATGAAAAAAATTACCACATAATGTTGTTATTGTTGGCCTCTTGTAAAGCTCGACCTTGTGGACTGTTACTACAGAAATTATACAGCACAAAGTTTCTAAAGGCCCTGGTGCGTGCAAGTTTTTACATCTATCAAATTTAATATAAAGATTTTATCCCTGTGAATCAATACTCACTAATACTACATAGTACAAGGAGAGAGATTGCTTACTTCCATATGAATTTAATCTTAAACCCCCTCTTTATCATGAAGAGCAATACAAGTTGATGAGAATTCAGTAGCCAACCTCGAGAAACTTCAATCTTTGAATTACAATCTAATCTCTATACAAATAGATATAGAGACCACTACTTGGTACTTTCTGAAGTGTAAACCTTACGCCTGAATCCTCTAGATAAGTCACTTGGAATGATAAGTCATCCATATGACTCATTACTCATTTTAATTGTGCTTGAAAAATGAGTCCAGATTCAATGAAGATGTAGTTCTCTTTTTTTTTTTTTGGCGGAGCGAGATGGGAGTGGCATTCGTCCTGGCCGCCGAGACTTTTGGGCAGCCCAGGTGGAAGAACATGGGTGGAAGTTGCTCAAAAAAACTGTTTCAGTTCCAAATTGTGTTTAAACAAATGCATATTGAGGCACATTTTTAATACATTTTTATGTCCAATCAATCCAAACTCCAGAGACAAACCAAAGTATTTGAGATTTGGACAATTAGTTAATAACATATTAAGAAAAATAAGAAAATAGAATCCAACTAGACTACTAGTATTGAGTACTAACACAATCACAAGGAATAATATAATAATCATATAGTCACAAACTCTCAACATATCCATAGGATAAGTGTAGCTGAGATGAGGATGTTGAGATGGATGAGTGCAAGACAAAAAATGATAGAATTCGGAATGAATACATATGAGGGAACTTAAGTGTGGCTTCAATAGATTAGAGAAAGTAGACTTAGTTGGGCTGGCCACATGCAACGTAAACCTAAATACAACACCGGTTAGGAGGTACGATTTGGTTCAAGAGGAAGGCACTAAAAAGGCAAAAAGAAGACTCAAAAGAACATGGATAGAAGCAGTGAGAAAAGATATAGTGCCTTTTGATCTTACTGAGGGTATAGCCCTTGATAGAGAAGAATGGAGGAATAGAATTCATGTATTAGGATAAGGCTTGGATGATGATGATATACTCATAAACTCACAAGTCACCATTCACAAATCATAAATTATAATCCAATTAATCCATACTCCATAGTTCAAACCTTAACCCAAACACCATAGAGCATACTTCTTATTAATTCATACACATAGCCCATAGTCCATCATAAGCTTCAAAAAATCCATAAAATCAAATCCAAACCATAAGGATGATGTTTTGGATCAACATTTTAAAACTTTGAACTAACTAATCAATCTAACAAGAAAGCAAAAAATGTGTTTTTTCTTGTTTTTTGCACGCTAATATGCCAAACTAAAAAAAAGGACGGGGAGGGGGAGGGGTGTTTCGGACACATAAGAGCCTAAATCCCTCCCCACCTTCCCCATCTTATTTAGGGGGGCGAATACAACCATGCACAAGCACAATCCCTACGCACCCATCCAAGGACCCAGTGCCCAAGAGGGCTGCCCTAGGCTTGGGTGATGCATCCAGCCCCCCCTAGCCTGTATAGGCAGGCCGCCTAAGTGCCAGACGAACCATTTTTTGGAACATTGATCTCAATTATAACATTGGACATCCCCAATTCCAACCAACCTAAGTCTACTTTCTCTCGTCTTATCGCTTTTTGAAGCCACACCTAAGTTCTCCCGAATGTATTCATTTCGAATTCTACGTCTTCTTATCTTGCCATTCATCCATCTCATCATCCTCATTTCAGCTATACTCATTCTATAGGTATGTTATTTCTTGATCGCCCATTATTTCAGCCCATAAGGCAAAACTGGTCTCACAGCTATCCTATAGAACTTCTCATTCAGCTTCATTGGTATGCGGCAATCACATCAAACTCCGGTTGCACATCTCCATTTCGTCCACCCAACTCTAATTCCATGTCTGAAATCTTCAACCTCTCAATTATTTTTTTTGACAAAATTTTTTCAATCTCTCTATTTTCCTAGATTATCGACCCAAGATATCGAAAGTGCGCTCTTTTTGGTATGTCTTGGCTGCCAATCTTAACTACTTCCTCGTCTCTACACATGTTATTACTAAACTTGCATTCCATATACTTTATCTTAGTCCGGCTAATTTTAAAACCTTTAGGTTCTAGAGCATCCCTCCAAAGCTCTTTGCGTTGACATCGCTTCAAGTCTCATCAATCCAAATTATGTCATATGCGAACAACATACACCACGGTACCTCATCTTTTTGGTGCCTAGTTAAGTCACCCATAACTAAGACAAAGAAGCATGAGCTCAATGTTGACCTCTGACGTAGACCTATTGTCACTGAAAACTCACTCGTCTTTCTACTAGTTGTCCGCACAGTAGTTAACACTCTCTCGTATATATCTCTCACCAAGTTGATATAGTATATGGAGACTCCTTTTTTCTCCAACACCCACCAAATTAAATCTCAACGCACTCTATAAACATAACAATCTAGATAAATATCTTTATTTTTGTACACGTGTTAGACAAATTAAGATCATCTACTAAGACAAAACTTTGTCCATGAAAAATGACAAACTAATATTTTTACTTAGAATTCTAATATTTTTACTTAGAATTGTGTTCCATGAAAAATGACAAACTAAGATAATAAAGCTCTAAAAGATATTTGATTTGCAAATGGATAAGGATTCAAGAATGATCCACAGAATGTTGAAGACCTGAAGATGACCTAGAGCAGAACCCAAGGCAGGGGTACGGGATCAAGAGCCAACAATTAAAAAGCCACCAATGTAGCAGTAATATGGAAACACCTAAAAGACAACCAATACATGACCATCAATTAAATGCTTTTCAGTCATAATAATCCTACACGAGCCAACCTTCTTCCTCTTCAAGCTGAAGAATACAACATAATATGAACTCAACTAGGTGTTGTCGCACCATTTTTCTTCTTCGTTTCACCAGTAGAAATGAGGCAGCACACTACTGCAACTAACTCCAAAAATCCATGACAATTCCTTCCAAATCCATTAAACTTCTCAAGCATAAGCTCTTATTCCATAGCATTGACCGTCTCTATCGCCACAAGGAGATCCTTAATTTTGAGTCCACCTCATCAATAACATGTCCAATAATATCCCTAAAGTACTAAGCAACAAAAAGGCATAGGCTATGAATTTGGCCCATGCAGAGAACTTCAAAGTCTGATGCCTACTTGAAATATCAACCCGCAGCCATCTGTCTACAAGAATCATCTTTCAAGATGATACCTTTTTTTTTATTTTTGTCTTTTCTTAACATTTGACCTTTTAAGCTAATACTACAAGCATATACAACATGCTGGGCAACCATACTAGAAACTCTTCATGTTTCTAGCCATGGAACATTTGTATCTGAAAATAAGATTCATGCAACCTCAAAAATGCATCAATGTTTCACAACTTGAATATATTAAGCAGCAATACCAACTTCAATGTACAAATCTAAACTCTTAACATCCCAAGATGAAATACATTTCATATTCAAAGCATTTAGCAGCACTCTGCATTCTGCAATACTAAGGGTTACTAGACAAAAAAGAAACAAAGTACATTTATTTACTTAACAAAAAGGAAAAGGCAAGCATTGATCTACTCAATATGGGTTGAAATAATTTTCATAAATCACAACTGAACAGTGTTTAAAAAATTGCCAATCCAGATTGGAAATCGCGGATCCAATTGGGAATCATCCAAGGCCAATCTGGTTCTTGGGCTAGATTGGTGTTCAAACTTCGTATATACTATAATGTATATTATTATTATCAAAAACATTAAATAGAGCTAGTGGTTAGCGCTTGCATCGTTTGCTCATGAGGTTGGAGGTTCAAACCCTTCAGTGTGCAATATTTGAATGAAAATGTTATAACTATTTTTTGTAAGCCACGACCCAATGGGAGGAATTGAACCTATAACTCCCACTACCTGACTACAATTCTCACTAATTCACCATTTCAGCTTGAATATTATAGAGTACACAGTATAATTTAGATATCTTATAATCTTTCTGTTTCTTTTCAAATAAAAATAAAAAATCGGGATCAGATCCGATCTGAATCGCCAATTCTGCTGAACCGAATTAGGATGGGTAGTGGACAATCCCTCCCCCCCGGCCCATTTTTTAAAACACTGCAAACTCAATAAATGTCAATATCGTATTTAGAAGGAGGAACATAGAAAGACCATGAAACTCAGATTGGTGGCCTAGCCATCGCCAAAGCCCTAATTAGAGATATCCATTTGATTCTATGATGTATATAGAAATTGGATAAATGGATGTTAAATCATATCACGAAGCAATTGAGTATATCTAGACGAGCATAAAAGAGCATACCATATTAATACAAAGCTCTAGTTGCCGGACCAATAAAGGCTATCCGAGCAGTAATCCTGAAATAAAGCCACAAGTAACAAGAACACAATTAAAAAAAAAAAACAAGAACAGGTAAGTTGAATGAATTCAAAAGTACGCATGATATAAGTCAGAACTCAGAACAGAATGCATATGAAATATTATTTTAAAAAAATGAAGTGTTTTCATATCCATGATATCAGTCCCAAATGTAACTATATAATCATGTCCTACATACAAGACTGAAACCAAACCAGCTGTGTTTGACAAGGTTTTCATTTTTTTGATAAAATAAATCAAGTTTATGCAATAACAAAAAACAAAAACCATATTTTCCATGGTATTGACCCAGAAAACCACATAATTGAATTTGAATTCGATAAAAAAAATTAAAATGCAGAAATCTGATAAAAACTCATAACTCGTGAAATAGGAGAAAAAATCATAACAGTAGAATTTGAAAACAAGAAATTCCAAAATTTAGACATCAATGAGTGAGAAAGAGAGATGATCTAGAGAGAAGCTGCATGGACAGAGAGGGAAAACAGTCCCACATCGTGGGATAGAGAAATGGGAAGAAATAGAGAGAGAGGACTGGATGATAGGAAGAGTAGATAAGAAAGTTAAACATAGAAGAACTGAGAGAGAAACCGAAACAAATAGAGAGAGAAGAGAGAGAAGGAAAGAGGATTAAGAGAGAGGCCGGGAATAAAGAGAGAGGCACCTTAGGTTCCGAGAGAGACACCTTAGGTGTTATAGAAGAGAGAGAGGCACCTTACACCTTAGGTTACAGAGGAGAGAGATGAGGCTACAGAAGAGAGAGAAAGAGAGAAGCGACAGTTACAGAAGAGAGAGATGAGAGAGAAAGATAGGTCACAGAAGAGAGATGAGAGAGAAAGATAGGTCACAGAAGAGAGATGAGAGAGAAAAATAGGTCACAGAAGAGAGATGAGAGAGAAAGACAGGTTAAAGAAGAGAGAGAGGAGCACCTTAGGCAACAGGTGGAAGAGACCGCAGCGAAGGCCCCGGCTTCCCACCTTCCGCGAAGGTTTGGCTCCGTGCAGGTGCTTCTATTTATATTGATGACAAAATGACGGTATCGCCCCAAAGCTATCTGAAATGACGGTACAGTCCACCGCCAAGAGAAACAAACGGAAATCACGAAAACTGTCAAGCTAGTAATTCTCCCACTTTTTTTTTTTTTTTTTTATAGCATTATTGAAGTGGCTTCATCCAATTCTAAAAAAAAAAAAAATTATCAAATATATTCAGTTTTTTAATTATTTAATATATAAAGTTAATATGTAGGCGGGCTCACATATGAACTAATGCCACTGACCGTCCAATTTGCCATCTAAGTTTGTTGAACAGTGTGTGGCGCTAGTTCCTATTTGGGTGGGCACGCATAGTAACCGTGTCCTTCTTTAATATTTCAGCATTTTTAGAATATTCCAACTTATTGTTATACATATTTTCATGGATATTTTAAAAATAAATAAATAAAAATGTGAGCATAATGTTAAAATAGTTGACGCCCCAGGGGCGTTAATGCAGTTTCGTCATTTGTGATAGTATCAAGCTAGCTCCTGTAAGGTGTTGTAAGTTACTCCCGTAGGCAATAACTTACCTGGGAGAATTATTTTATTTTAAATTTTTCAAATTTATTAAAAAATTATTTTTCAAAAATAAATTTTAAATTGTTTAACACTTTAAGTCTTACCCTTTAAAAAATGGGCAATCTGTGTGCAATCTTAAGACATTATTTTTTCAATCACATAAAAAATCCCATTCAAGCTCTTCTTTTTTGTTTTTTCCTTTTTGAGGTTGATCGTTGGGTCGAAAAAATTTCATCCAAAATTTAAGGTCTTAAAAGTACTCGAGTTTAGATTTATTCAAGAGAATAACTAGACATTATTGGTGTGAGGTTGGGGCATGGATAGTTAGAAGGCTGATGCCTCAAAATTCCACCCTTCATTCTCCCCATTAACATGCTTCATTCTCCCCATTAACATGCCATTAAGGAAAAATAATTTAACGGTACTCCAGCACGCTCCCGCAGGAGCACAAAAAAAACTGTATTTTGTTGGAATATTGTACCATTGTCGAAGCCGAGGGTAAAATGGTCATCGAAAAAGGTGCGTCGATATAGAAGGGTGACTAGGTCATTTGTGAAAAGAAAAATGAGGCTCCCGCCAAGTATTGCAAGCCGCACGTGTTGTTCGAATACGGTTTGTGTAACTTCTGGATTTTCTAGAAGAAAAGAGCTCCATCGAGAGAATGGAAAGACGGAATTTGGCCGAAAATTCGGGCTTCTATTTGTTTTCACTTTTCATCATTAGGAACCCCGAATTTAAAAAGGACCCGGTTTCTATGTGGCCCGCATATGTAGAAGTGCGGGCCTATTAATAAATTTATTTTTGAGATGGATTTTTTTATTTAATTTTTAAAAATATGTAATCTTTAACATGAAGATCATGAATATGAACAAATAAATAAATTTTAAAAACTACAAATAATAATTCTAATAAAAAAATATTTGGACAATCAGTTTTTATTGTTTTTAGATAAAACACCTACATGCATCTATCTTTGAGATGGATGCTTTACACTTCTTGTACGGCATTTGTATTTATGTGGTCCAGGCCACATGAAACAATTTTCCTTCTAAAAATTGGGGTAAGAAATAGAGGTTCCTCTTCTATCTCTTGTTTTGACACCAACATAGGGGTGGCAACGGGTCGGGTCGGTCTGGATCCAGCAATATAGAATTAGATCCAAATGGAAATAATTTTATTTTCATATAGATATAATATTCAATTATTATAACTAAAAGTGTGCAGTTTGCATAAGGCCGAGGCCCTAAACAATCAAAATAGGGCACACCTTCAAATAGTAACGAAATATGTTATTTGAGTATTAGAAATATAAACTTTTTCCTAATTAGAAGTCTATAGTTATATAATTAAATATTAATAAAATATTATATATTAAAAATTATTTAAATAATAACACTATTTGAGTTGAGTCTAGGTTAGGTGCACATGGACCCACACCCAAATAGTGCTCGGCTCCTACATATGGACCCGAACTTGACCCCGCCGCGTCCAATTTTTGGGCCCATATCTGGAACCAGGCCCGAGTCCATTGCCACCCCTATGCCAAGGTCCCCTTCCTCCATCTCTCCCTTGGATTGGAATGAGTGTTTCACAAAAGGTGGCTTAGATTTGGAATCGTCGTATCTAAATTGGAATCATCCTAGACCGGTCTAGGTCGGGCCAAGAATAAGAATGATCGGAATATATGAAAGGAAGTCGGTATTTTTTAAGCATGAGAAGGTGGACTTTCAGATAGCAAGTACTGATTATTTGTGAGCAACCAATTTAACAGTAATTTAGAAAAAAAGCTCGGGCTTAATCGATTAGCGCTTGATTTATAACGCTACATCTTGGACTCAATTCCTACCGAAGATAGAGGGCCCCCTCCCCATTTACTCAAAACACTCAACTCATTATGGTCTTAATGAACAATGTCAATTTTTCAACATAAGAAAATTGACGATGGTGGCTAAAACAAATTGAAAATGAACCACCTCAATTTTTCAATATAAGAAAATTGACCCTGCTAAAACAAATAGAAAACTGTTTACAAACAAGTATCAACTAGAATTTCCTCAATTTTTCAATGAAAATTGACCCTGCTAAAACAAATAGAAAACTGTTTACAAACAAGTAAAGAAATTGAAGATGAACCACCTCAATTTTTCAATATAAGAAAATTGACCCTGCTAAAACAAATAGAAAACTGTTTGTATTGATCCTCCTAAAACAAATAGAAAACCGTTTACAAACAAGAATCAACTAGAATTCCCTCAATTTTTCAATGAAAATTGACCATGCTAAAACAAATAGAAAACTTTTACAAACAAGTATCAACTAGAATATCCTGTACTAATGAAGCAAGTTTATTGTTTGGCGAGTACTAATGAAAAATTGACCCTGCTAAAACAAATAGAAAACTGTTTACAAACAAGTATAACCTAGAATTTCCTGTACTAATGAAGCAAGTTCATTGTTTGGCAAGTACTAATGAGAGCACCAACTTTTGTGGATGTAAAGAGCAAGTTCATTGTTTGGCAAGTACTAATGAAAAGCAAGTTCATTGTTTGGCAAGTACTAATGAAAAGCAAGTTCATTGTTTGGCAAGTACTAATGAAGACTACGCATAAGAAGTTGCATCAAAAAATCGCCTGCCGAGCAGCCTGGGCGGCGAGCAGGCCTCACCATCCTGCCCTAGGGCGGCGTGGCGGTAGGCTAGGTCGGGCAAACCCAGGTGGTTGGGCGGGGGCCCAGCTCCAAGGCCCCGACGCCCACCCTTGGTCTTTTTGGCAAGCTGAAAATAGACCATGCCGAAAAGGGTTTTTTTAGCAAGTGATTGAAGCCCACCTCGATTGGGTTTTGAAAGATTAGTATATTTAAATGTTTATATTTAGGGTTTTGTTTTTTTCTTTTTATGAGTATTGTATTATGTTAAAAAAAAATTAGGTAATTTTTTTGTGTTTATATTTTAATTTTGGTACGACGTCTATGGTGTAACTTCTTGATTATTATTTTTTGAAAGAATCGGCTTGCGATTTTTATGATTATAACATGTGTTTAGGTATGTTTGGCCATGTTTCTAGCTCATAGTACAAAATCAAAACTTTATAACATATTGTGTGGATATGTTTGGCTTTGTTTCAGCTTTAAATGCAATTCAAAATAGATTTTTGTCTATCTTTGGATTTAATTTCATTGTATGACTCATATTTCATGGTAAATTATGTTGGCTAAGTTTGACTAAATTGAGCTTTTCTATACTTTCATATTATTTTGAGTGCTGACTCTTACATTGTCATTTGTCACATACTCATTCGCTTACTCACAATGTCTTATTCTAGTTCTATTGGGAAACAAATTGATCGGATATAACCAAATCCATTCAATAAACAAAAGATCTATTGCGATTAATATAAGGGTTTTTATTCATACAAAATTAATAGATTCAAGAAGCATTTGATCGGGATAAAAAGTGATGTTGCCCTTTGCACTCAAATCTCAGTGGAAGTAAGGGTTCAAGAAGAAGAAACAAAAGGTTAAAAAAAATGGATGATATTAGGAGATCAGTAGATATTTGGAATCAAAGAGAAGACGAAGAAGAAAATGGAAGTACGGCTAGGCAAAATGATAAATGTGGAGATCAAGCATATTAGGTCACATAGTGCAGGGCCTATGGATTCTTACTTTACCTGCCCTTTTCTTGTTGTTGCGGTCCAAGGAAAGGCCCAAACTATAATAGTGTAAGTGGGAGAGACAAGATATGACATTGTTGGAAGTGACCCACCCTCTTTTAAGTTCATGATCATTTAATTTTTTATAAATTCATGCACTCTCCTATTTAATTCTTTATAAATTTATGCACTCTCCTTAGAATGTTGGAAATTTAGATTTTGGAACTCTACATGTGTCAAGCTCTTGTGAATAGTGGAATGTGTTAAAGCAGAATACTTGAGCTTTAGACTTTTTGAAGTAACGTTTGAAATGCTTATGGATGTATATTTATGTCAAATTTGAGGGAAATTCCTAGTTTAAAGTTATCTGAATTTATTTTTAAACACGTAAATTTTAGTTTATAAGAAATTAGATTCCAAATTACCAAAAAAAAAAGATTCCATAATTGACAACCCCATGGTATTGTGGTGCACTTTGTTTACAAATGACATAGTTTTAATCGACGAAACTTGAAACGATGTAAACACAAAATTAAAACTTTGGAGGGATGCTTTAGAATCTAAAAGTTTTAAAATTAGTCAGACAATAACATAGTATATGAAATATAATTTTAATAATACTCGGAAGAATGACGAAAAAGTAACTAAGATTGATGACTAGAAATACCAAAAAGAGCGCACTTTCGATATCTTTGGTCAATAATCCAATTAAATGAGGAGATTGAGAAAAATGTTGCACATTCAATTCGAGTTGGGTGGACAAAGTGGAGATACGCATCCAGAATTTTATGCGATCGCCATATAACAATAAAGCTAAATGATAAATTCTATAAGACAACTATGAGATTCCAGCTTTCTTTTATGGGGTAAAATATTAGTCTGTCAAAAAACAATACACCTATAGAATGAGTGCAACAAAAATGAAGATATTGATATAAATGAGTGGCAAGACAAGGTGAAATTTGAAATGAATACATTCGAAAAAAAATTAAGTGTGGCACCAATAGACCATAAGATGATAGAATAGACTTAGGTGGGTTGACCATATGTAGTGTACAAAATGCAAGTTAGTTCAAGTGAAATGCTAAATAAAAATACAGAATAGGCCCCAAAAAAAAAAGACATTTATGGAAGTATTGAGAAAAAATATATGGACTTATTGCCTCACTGAGAATATGGCATTCAATAGAGCAGAATAGTAAACCCAGATTCATATAGCGACCCCAATTAGTTGGGAAGAGACTCTGACGGAAAAAAAATCCCCTACACAATGGCAGTCTATGGTGGCCGCCCTGGCAGCCATTTCAGTCTTCTTGAACATTGTCAACCACAAATAAAAAATCACCAGTTCAACTCCCACATGCTACTCACAAGTCCATATATCAAATCTAAGAGAGAGAGAGAGAGAGAGAGAGGCTTCAATCGAAGAGCTATCAATTGCAAATGACTTATCACTAGAAAGAAACCCAATCCCCAATCTCTCGTCTCCTTTTCTACCTCTGAAACCCTCAACCCATCTTATCGAAACCCGCTTTCAAGAGCCCAAAAAACTCAGGATCATGTAGACACCAACTCTGCATGCAAAAAGTGAGCGATGCACAAATGTGCATATATAAACACAAAAAAGCATACAGAAAAACAAAGAGCAAATTATGGATATGAGTAGTTTTGAGAATACAGATATTCAGGATATGATCTCGAAAACTACACCTAAACGACCTTAGGCCATCAAAACCTAGATATACAGAACCTGGATTCGCATATCCTAGTGTGTCCCAAATGACCACTAGCGTCTAAGTAATCAAATATCACATGTAGGGTGGGAATCATATTAAGATGGTAAACCCTCCTTGCACATAAATCCATTCATACAATAATAAAAGGCATAATAAGCCAATTTGATCATCAAAATGTACATTAATCAACTACATCAGTTTCCTTAGGCCAAATACACATTTTAAACAAAGAGCTTCCTCATTTTAGTTACTTCAGAAAAATTTCTAGGGCTGAGGAGAGTCACCTGCACGGTTATTATGGCCATCATCAACTAGGGAGGCCACAATAGGGATATCGATGCTACTCCCCTGTGTCTCAGTCGGAATCTCTCTAACATCTGCTATTCTTGCATTTGTTGATTGGAAATCATTCCATTCATTCTCCCCAATAGACCTTATATCAACCTCACTGGAAGGAATTTGGATTAGGTTTTCACCGGAGACAGGGATTGGTGTCGAATCACTTACACAAGCTTTGTCCACATTCTCGTTGGAAGAGTCGACATGCTTTGTCAATGAAGGAATGGGTTCCCCACGAGAACACAAGTCCTCTTTCTCCTCAAAAACTTGTTCAGTGGTGCTCGGTTTCCTGGTAGAGAAGGAATTCACAGTGGGTTATCTTGTAAAGTAATGGTACTTCACCATGGGCAGTAGCATGACACACACACACATGCACCGGCATATGCACACCCACATTGACATGCACACACACGCATGCACAGGCATATGCATAAGCACACGTACATGCACGCATGCACAACATCAAAGGCAAATGAAAAGGATCTGCATGTGGGGTTTGGCCTCCTGACTTAGGGGTTCGGGTATGAGGACCACACAATAATTTTCCAAGGTTCAGATCTCAACATATGATCCCATAAAAAACTACATACTATAACTGAATACCACATTTGGTCTAGGTGTCAAACATGCTACATGTTTATAACCAAATACAGGACACTCTTGAACCAACACGTAGAAAATATCACGTAATAGGCTATAAGCAGTAGAAAGTTACTACAAGATCTGGCCGAATGAATGGAGAATCAAACAAGTAAAATATAAGAACCTTTGAAGTTGAGCTTGCAACATTTTCACGTAAGCTAGAAGCTCTTCCTTTTCTTTGGTGGCAGCTCTCTCTTTTTCCAAAGAACTTTTCACTTTTGCTTCAGCCTCTTCTTCTGCACACCTGGCTCTCTCTTCAGCTCTGACTACAGCTGCTTCCAAAATCACAGTGCGTTCTCTGGCTTTTGCTAGCTCAAAACGCCATAGCTGTGCTTCTTGAAGAGCAGAGTCCCTCTGTTTCATCAGTTGCTCTCTCTCTTTATTTAAGATCGTAACATTTTCTTCAGAGGCTTTCAACTGCAAGATGAATAGAAGGCCAACAATAAGTAGTAAACATGGCAAAGTCCAAATCTGGATCTGTATAGCACCTAAAGTAAACAAAAAAACCAAAAATGACAAGGGGAGAACTTTACTGCATCAATCAACATATCAAGCAATACTCATAATATACGTGAGGACCCTGAATTATATGATTCTAGCCTCAACGTACACCAATGTGACACACAGCTTACATTTCTGTAAATAAATGGCAATGGCAATCTTGCAAGAGAACAATATCCAGTTCATTTCTATGAAGGAAATTGAAGACATTACACGTATATACAAGAAAGACATTTAACTGCCCAGCCTGACCACCTACAAAACATGGTCAAGCCCCAATAACATAGTTAGGGGAATTTTTTTATCTGAAAATTTTCAAGTCATCTTTAGTCAACTAAGATCAACTCCACTGAAAAAGTAAATTGATTTGGAGCTCAAAAAATGCTCAGAATCAGTTCCTCAAATGATAACTCCGGACAGTCTATTTGAGGGAAAATATATCAAGGGTTTTAAGAGCTTGAAAGATTTTATTTTCTACTTTTGGAATAATGCTTTTTCTTTTGAATTGTTTACAACATGAATAAGAGGGGTTTCGCAATCCCAAAATTTTGCACACATGTAGATCTCAACACCTGTAGTTCGCATATAAAACTAAAATAAAATAAAATATTAGTGTTACACAAGAAATCAATTATATACACTATTCAATCAAATGATATTGAGTATGTCAAGGAGCAAGTGATCCCTGCTCTCGCTTAGTAGATAGACCTGTGTGTTTTAGTATGTAGAATAAGAATTCTTCTGTCTAATCTAATGGGCCCTAATCTTAGGATCTTATATTAGAAGGAGCACTTGTTTCTTTTGTTTGAAACATAAAATTGGAAAAAAAAAGAAAAAAAGAAGAAGCGGTTGAACACAAGATACAAGGGTTTCATTTTGAATACTTCATTTGAATTTGAATTTTTTTTTACCACATGCCAGGAACCAGAATCGTTGTTTAAGATGGCATGTGAATAAGAATAGAATAAAACATAACTCAAAAGAAATCTTTTTCAAAATTGTTTACTTTTTTAATCAAAGATGATGTGCAGAATTTTAGCCCAAAAAAATCCCTAGCCGTGTTGTAGCCTACGGACACACACATGCACGCACGTTGTGCGCATGCACATCGTGCACACGCACACAGACATGCACGTGCACATCATATTTTTGATTGAGAGAGAGAGAGAGATATTTTGTACCTTTAATGTGGTTGACTCCAATTGGTTCTCTGAGCCCTTTATTATACGTTCAAATTCTGTACAAGCGGCCCTTCGATCTTCATCCATGGCATGAGCAGCAGCTGCAGCTGCCTCAGCAGCTTCAGCAGTATCAGATAATTTCTCAGCTATTTCATTGATTGTTGAGTCCCTAGCACGAACTTCACTCGCCAACTGTTTCAATTCTTCATCCTTAACACGGAGAGTCTCCTGTAAATGAATTCGGTGATTTTGATCATAAATATGTTAATTTAAGTGGAATGTCAATTATGTAATGCCAAGAACTGTTTAACCCAGTGTTACACCGCCACTTCATTTGGGCCCTGTCACATGACGACACGTATCGACACTTCAACATATAGATGCCTCATCTGTACGTGTCGGCATGTCAATTGCAACAAGCTTCCAACGCAACATATCCACCAGTCTAACATTCCGTGTTGACCTAGTAGACACTGTGTCTGCATATTATAGTTTTAGAAAAGAGGTGATGATTGTACAATTTGAACCCACTTAACTTTACAAAAGGCACTCTACCAGCTAAAGACAACTAAAAATTAGTGCTTATCATTGGAAAGTCCACTATGAATAGTATTAAAGAAAGCGCAATGATGCTGTTTCAGAAGAGGGGATGGCTGCGGGATTTGAAATCACAAACTCTTAAATTTGAAGACAGCAACTCTACCGCTATGAATAGATAACAAATACTAATAATGTTCGGAAAATTTATTCGAAGATTAAACAAAGTATCAATTTGAAAAATAGAATAACATAACTGCATAAGTATGAAATACTTTTTTAAATTTTCTCACATGAAACAATTTTTTAATATATGTTTTTGAATTTTTCATTTTTTTTCCTTTGAATGATTTTCTTTGAATATCATATATAGTTGTGGGGACATGACAGGGCTGTACTGACTTTTTGGCTTGAAGCAAGAGACACCAAAGTCACATTCTAGACACCCACGCTGGTGCCACTGTTTATGCAAAACTGGTCTAATTCATCCTCAACTCCATGGTGATACCAGGGCATTTGAACATAAGCCTCTAAATGAATATCATTTAGTGATTTAGACACTAGTGCATAGAGTCGCCACAAATACATGATAGTCTGCCACTGTATTTGTGATGGTTATACATGGGATTTTGCCTCTGGTTCAGAATAGGCATGAGAGAAGCTAACCCACGCAATAATCATCATAACCTTTATGGTTGCAATGCAAGCAACAAATGGGCTATGTCCATTTGTAAAGAAGCATATTATCGGGGTCAAATGCATCACCTGTAACCGTAGAAACAGCTGGCCAAGAATATAGAAGTCCATATAAGGAAAGAGATAGGAAATTCTCATGAGCATAAACAATAAAATAATTGATAAATAAAAATATTTAAGCAAAGTCTAGGCTATACATCAGAAAGAACAGAAACAGGCATGAGGCCATGAGAGAATTGTTCAAACATGAAGCAATGGATGGTAAGAGTTGTATGCTAGTGCAGGAAAGCTACCCAGGTCGGAGCCTCTGGCAATTATTATTATAGTATGATATTATTTTGCAATATATAATATGCAAGGAACAAAATACTATAAGAAAAGATTCAAGGAACTCTTTGATATGCACCAATGTAAAGAACAGAAGCATTCGGTATCGTTGGTTTTGGCTAGAACCTGATTTCCCAAATTTCATATATCTGAAGAAACAATTAAATTGACTAGTACTTCAAGAACTCCCATATACTTCAAGAAAAATGGAGAGCACGCCTTTCAGCTGCACAATAACCAACATATAGAACAATGATTTGCTTCACTGCATTGCATAAGTTGGTATCAATGAGGCAGACGAAGAGCAGCAACTAGCGCTAAAAAACACCCATCATGCAAATTTGCATTTACTTGACTTAACATGCACTGTTAGCTACATAATCAGATCTTTGAAGCATTATTTACCTTATTTTCCACACTAGTGCCTGAGGATCTCTTACCTTCATAATAGCTAAATCATCCATATGACCTTCCTTTGGCTTATTTGTGACTATACCCAGAGCTGCTCTCACAGATATCTGCATTGCTGCTTCAATCTCTTTAGCTGCCTCCAAGGCTGTTGAGTTGGCAGCAGCCACCACTGTTGCAACTGTTCCCAACTTGGTAGAACCATTCCCACTCAGTGAATTCACAGCTTCTCTATGAGCTTTTAAGACCAATTGTGATGCACTGTATACCAAAATGACACGACAAAAAAAATAGGATTGATCAATGAACAGGCAATTGAGGTGCATATTCTGAACAGATGAATATGCACAATTCGGTTGCTACAAAGCAGCTTATAGGAGAAAAGACATTCTAGGTGCAACACCAAGCACAGCATTCAGAAGAATAAATATTAAACACAATGCAGGAATATAACCCAGAGACTCCATGGGGATTATGCTAGCAAAAGGAAAAATGTTACAAGAATACACTTGTTAAACTTAGTATATTCTTGATGCAATCAATCAAAAGATAAAACACACAAATAAGTAATCGCTATTGACAAAAGATGTCTTGCAAAAAACACAGAAAATAGTCCCCTATCTTCTATGCGATCTAAACAATTTCCAGCAAACAGTGAACATATTTGTGGCCCAAATGACTACTTATGCTCAGTACAAGATACCTTGGGCCAACTACAGAGACAGCCAGTACCAGCACACAGCTAGTATTCCCTTCCCAAAGGACCATATACATTGAAATGATATCTCTCATGTCGAAGAAACTTGTGATGGGGAAAAGGAAGGGCATAATAAAAGAAAAAGTAAATCATACATAAAACATAACCAGGCATAAGCAAGCTTGAATGGCAATTGTGATTATTCAAATGCCTATGTGCATTATGTGAGATGTGCCTTTGAACAAAGAGCTTGCAGCTGTTTAATGAGAGATTTTAATGGAAACATAGCATCAAGTTAAGTTGAATAAAGCTTACTGCAAGGTGGATACCCAAGCTCTTGCTGCACCAGGAGTCTCTGCACAGAGAAAATATTCCTTTTTCTGGGGTGTACCAATATCTAGCGAGAAGAGTCAAGGCATGTAAAAAAATAATTATGTATCTGGTAACAACTAAAATTGAACAATTCAGTTAATTTAATCATAAGAAACCATAGAAAACAAGGGAGGATTTTGGATACAAAAACAGCAGCCATCATACTTTGGCAAGCCCCTGCAACATTGGAAGGAAAAAAGGTTCCACAAATGGGTAAAATTTTATCACATATCATAATAAAACAAGATGAAAAACTAAGATTTCATAATATGTAAAATATAATACACTCTAAACAAGAAAGAAGACCAACTGATCTTACTGGAAGTTCACTGGGGACAGAGTAATTGAGCTGTTGGCATCAAATATTATAGTTCCCTTTATAGTTGTTTCATTTCTTCGGATCCTACAGCATATTAAAGATAGCATATGTGTGAGTTCTTAAATTTTCATACGACTTCACAACATGGTTACAAGGCCTATAACTTCACCAAAAAAATCCAAGTATTACTATTAAAGAATACGAGGGAACAGCCTACTTGTATTCCATCTTCCCTGTTGTAGGATCTAATATCACCCATCGCTCGTTCCATTTCCACAACTGGTTCCAAAAGTTAAGAAAAGAAATCGCAATCAAAATACATGAGAAGGTCACATGCTTCGCAAACGTCTTAAGAGTATGAGAAGCAAACTAATCCATAAAAATACATTCAACTTCAACTCGAGTTGGAATGTTTGTTATTCAATATTAAAAGACATAAATAACTTAAGAGGCTAAAGGTCCTCAAGTCCCCAAGCTATCATATAAGCCTAGAAGCATATCTAGAAACAAGTACTCAATATTTATCATGAGATACAGCTTTAGAGCTTGTTGATTCCATTCTTCTTTTTTTTTGTTCTTTGCCCCCTCCCGCCCCCCCCGCCTCTTTTCCCCTGTTCAGTTGCTCATTGACCCAAAGCAAGATGCCAATCCATTCACCCACACACACAATTTACATTCAAAACATTCTGCAAGTTGCAGGCCACAAGAGGATCATGTAACCCAGAATACTTCGTTAGAAGTGATAAAAGATGAGTAAGAGTAAACAGTATAAAAACAATCTGATTCAATCGCATGGCCCACAATGAACAATACTTATTGGGAAACTCAATCATAATGCCAGATCCTTTGCCCTCTGGCAACCCCATAGAATGTAAGATAGATTGCTGTAAGCATATGAAACCCAAATGAGGAAGAGGGATGTTGGAAACTTAGGATGCCATGGTAAGGGCCCATTGCAAAGGATGTGAAGAAGCCCACATTTTCTGGCTCATTGCAAATTTAGTCACAGAAGGGTTTGTGCTAAGGCAAGCTAGTAGATGAGATATAACGGTGAATTAGGGAAGAGGAAGAGAACGAATGAGGGAAGCCCAGGAATTAGAGAAGAAAATTCTTTTGATTGGAGGTTTATTTGTGCCTAGAGCAACTCCACGGCCGATCCCAACAATATAGAAAGTGTTGAATGACAAAAAGGCAATTGATCATGCCTAAAAATGTTGCACATGTGATGCTGTTGTGCCTTTCACTCAATTTAGATGACATGGCCTTCAACGTGGCTAGTCATGCCTCAATTTTACGATGGTCCAGGTTGGATTCTAAAATATTACAAAGGAATAGCAGGGCATGTGCCAAGCATCAAGAGACATGGGCAACAGGATGGTCAATTATGGCAAATGGTTATTCTTTACTCCATCCATAAAGAAACCCCAGGGAAGGACGAGTTCTATGAACTAATAAGAAAGTAAATAATGATAAAAATTGATTCTCCAACTTGATGGAAGGGCATTGTTTCAAATTACTTTCAGTACCATGTTGTGCATCTTCCTGCTACAGAAAACTTAATTGTATATCAATCTTCTTGCTCTTGCAACTTGAGAGTGTTTTTGTCCCATAGAGTATTGATTCACAAGGAATCGCATATGCTTGACAAATGAATATGCCATCAGCTATTTTTTACACTGCACCTAGTGCTTGTGGTAGAAGTTTAATGCATCTAAAGCAGCACATAGATTTCTTAGAACTAGATCCCAACCTTTTAAATGTCTATCATGTGCTTAAGCTTTAAAGATCTTGAATCCAATTTTTTACTGGAAAACTTAATCCCAAAACGTGTTGCACTTATTTTCCCTCACAATGGGTGCATCATAACTATATCTCATGGCCATCCAACAGATTGGCAGATTCTTTCTAGCTGAATTTAACCTAATCCGGCCCAGAGCTATGAAACTTCGCATGATGTCACATGCTTAACACAATGACAAGAAGTGTATCAGGCATAAGCAAGCCCCACTATCCATATGCATATGCACGCTTCATGCTACTCAACTGGTACTTTTTGCCCAATATGCTTTCAGCATAAATCTTTTCCAATTATTTGATATCTGTAATCCTTTCCGTATCAAACCTTGCTTCCTATAAGTTTGAATAGTATCTTGCTGTACTTTTTTGACTCCAAACCATCTACTTCGTTTGATCTTGTCTGCTCTGCCTATGAACACTCCATATTAACACTGGCGACATTTATATGAAATTGTTCCACACACTCATTGGATGTATCCTAACAGCTGACGTGCTTGCAAAAGTCAAAAACTTCCATCAAATGCATTGTGTTTCTATGTCACACACTTTGTTGGAAGTGTCCATAAATACAATCATCGCTCAGTAGGAGCGTCATATATTTCACATAACAGGTCAATATGTTCAAATGACAATTCCCTTAAGTGTAAGAAACTTGGTTGAAACCTGAAAGTGCGAAGACATGCAGATCTACTGCCCTGGCTGTTTTATTTCTGTTATAAATACTTGTAATTATTAAACACATCATTGGAAGTATCCAAAAGCATATGGATTTGATTTTTATATGGTAATACTTGTTTTCATGACTACAACAACCCCCCCTTCTGCCCCCACCACCACCCAAAAAACAAAAGGAAAAAAAACAACCTCCACTTCCACCCCCCACCACACAAACACCCCAACCCAAACAAATGTTGACTACTGACAGTTGCCTCCAGGTCAAGGTAACAATCAAGGGGTACATAAATTTTTGCTTTATGAATAATCAAGGGGTACATCATTCACACATTTTAATTGCATATACACATTTTGGTAACTTTGCACAAATATGGCGTGTTATGGGTTCGATCTCATGATAAGATGATTGACGATTGATCATTACATCTAGTCTTAATTACTCTAGTGACAATATTGAGTCCCCCGCTCAATGGCATGAAGAGAAAGATGCAAATAGTGAAACTAACCTAGTGAGAGGTCAACAACAGAACCTAGTTAACCTTAATTTTGAATTCTTTGAAGATACAACACCAGCTATTTAAAAATCCTTAAATACAACTACCAGCTGCCTGAAGGACAGATCTACAGCTCTTATGAAAACATACTTTAGTACAAACAAACATCACAAGAAATTGACAATCAAACTACCAAGTACACCTAGCAAAGTTTTTGAACAGTAGGAAATGGAATTTTGAGAAATGGTTTAGCAAAAAGCCTAAAACGGGGTAACAAGAAAATAGAATGTAAAATCTTATGCAAAGAGAAGGTTTTGGACAGAGATTTTAGCTTAAAAATAATTTATGATGGCTTTAATGCTGAAATGAGCACGTAAAATCTTAGTATCCTGAGAGCGTATCCAATTTCTGATACATCATTCAACCACCCATTGTGTCCATTTTAAAAATAAAATTACAATAGCTCAACTTCATATAAACCAGAAAAATGCAGTGCATTGCCCTTCTAATTGAACTTATTTATTTAAAAGAGAAAGAAATCAACCAAGAAAAGGAAAACAGATGATGAAATAAGAAGAAGGGAACATCATACAGTCTCTGATCGCTTGTAAAGGGGACCCTGCAACAAGGTCCTTCCCGAACCAGAAGTCAGTTGACGCTTGATTTTCTCGAGACTGTTCTCTGTTTCACTGACTCTTCCAGCCTAAATTAGACAGAGCTTTCATTGGTTTAACAAGAAATTAAAGTGCAATTGCACATAAAACATCAAATAAAAAAAAGAACCAAGATTCCAAAAGGTCCAGATAGAAAATTAAGAGAATTCTCAAAATTAAAAATTTAGTCAGGGGACTGAAGTTAGCAGGTCAGGAACTGATACAATATAACGTTATCATACATTCATACAACAATTTGAAATCAGATAAAACTCCCTCAATTTTGAAAAAGTAAAACCTTGAGAAAGAACTGCTTAATGTGTCCAAAATTTCCAAATAAATCAAAGTAAACAATGTAAATCAAAATGGAAAACCTAAAGCCTATCAAAATTTTCAAAGAAACGAATCCAAAATATCCACGAATTCATGAAACCTTCAACTAGTAGACAATAGAAAAATTATCAAGAATCTTATCAAACCAATGAAAGGAAAAACTTAAACTAGAAGTCCCATGAATTTGAAATTCTAGAAAAATATCAACGTTATCAAGCCTTTACCCAAAGCAGTAAACCCATCAATACTAAAAATTGTAGCAATCTGAGACAGATAGAGAGAACCATGAAAATCAACAAAGAGAGAATCAACCATGAAATCAAAACATGGAACTTACAGTGGGGCTCCCATTGGAGGCCATTTTCTGAGCTGAAAAACCCTAATTTTGGAAAGATCTATGTGCCCTGAATTTCGATACGTCAGAGGCTTTGCGTCTCCATCCCATAGACTCGGCCAAGCCCCATGTAATTGCAGGTGAGATAGAGGAAGAGAAATGAGCTGACGATTTAACCTCTGCACTGTACACTACCATGATCCATGTGACTATATAAAACCTGCGATCATATGGGCCATCACTGTCCAATCAATATATGGACAGCCGTAAAGAGTCAGCAGGACCTAGCATTTAGGACATCGTGTTCGTTTGGCCGATCCCTATGTATAACCGTGCATACATCATTTGAACGGTGTTGAACATTGCACCACAAAATTTCTATTATTAGATGGATTATACCAAGGTTCACAAAAACGGATCGGGGACTTGGATCGGTCACTCTAAAAATCGTATCGGATCGGTGATTTGGATCGTAGAATAGGCCGGATCAACTGGTCTCAATCTCAAAAAAATTTAAAAAAGGCACTATAATTTCTCAAAAATCTAATTTTTTAGGTGTCTAAAAGAAATAATGACAACTGCATTATGGTTTTTTATTATTGTGTCAAAATATGTAAATATTAAGAACTTGTCTCATATTGAGTATTTGTTATCTATTAAATTCATTTTATAGTCAAAATAAAGTTAAAAATGCAACATGATAATAAAATGAATCTCTCAATTTTTATTTTTATTTTGCATTAACTTAGGAGTTTGGATTTTTTAAAGAAGCTACATGAAATAAATTTAGTGGAAGAGATTGTTAGTAGAAAGAGAGATACAATTTTAGTGGAATTGATTGTTTGTAGAGAGAGATCCTAAGGGGAGAGAGAAGCCAATGGAAAGAGTAAGGAAAGGGGGTGGAGAGAGACCCACAGTTTCCGAATGAAAATTTTGGCCCCAAAGTTTGTTTTGTGTGGTGGTGAAGAAATCAGACTAGATTGTCAGATTGAATGAAGCAAAAACATCTATAAAACCCTCACACAATACGACATGAGTTGATGAGCGTGTGCGTGTGCACACTTACTAGCGTGTGTGGTTTACGATCGACTCACCTAGTTTTGTCAAAAAAATTCAAAAATTGAATTACCCAAGTGGTTTCTAATAGAATCATTTAGTTTTGTCAGAGATTGGACCAGTGTTGGTTTCCATTTCAGACCAATGTTGGTTTCCGTTTCAAAGATTTGACTAATGTTGGTTTCCGTTTCAGATCAATGTTGGTTTCCTTTTCAAAGATTTGACCAGTGTTGGTTTTCGTTTCCGATGTATGTCGTGAACTGGATTATCCAGTGTTGGTTTCCGTTTCTGATGTATGACGTGAACTGGATCACCATCGAAGATTCCCAATCCTGATTGGGTGATTTCGATCCAAATCATCGAATTTATAGACCTTGGACTATACTAATATACTTTCATATTACACATTATCAAAAAAGAAATAAAAAAAAAATTTGTATTATATTTGAGGGGGAACTTTTTGTAAATATCTCTTACAATCTTTACAACGGATGAAGTTTGTATAAGGTGCCCACCTTATATACTATACAAATAAGACATACCTCTAAAATTTGCCTGAAGATGGACTTCTAGTATCGGAAACCTTACAATGGTTTAAAATCCATGTACAACCCTAATTATAAAATTTAAATTTCCAAAAAGAGTGTAAATCAAACAGATTTATAAACACTTGACAATCTTGAAAATAAACATAACTTGTTACAACATACATTATTTTTAGAACTTAAAATTCTTTTTCTTTGTTTATATTCATATATCTCAAGTTTGAGATTATCAATTGGAAGGTTCCCCAACTTTAGAACTCTTTTGTACTAAATTTTTAAGATGCCCGTTACTTCTATAGTATAAAGTTGCCACCTTACTAACTGGTTTCATAACATGATGTTTAGAATTACTCCTTCATTCTAAAAGGACACAAGTGATTTAGTTAGGAACTTCAATGTTTGAATTAGATCACTTGCCTTATTTTAGTGAAAGAATGATATGAAACTTCAAGTTCTTGCACTCAATGAAAAGGACAAGTGACATGGTTGAAACTGGAATTTCTGAACCAGTAAAGGCAAATTAACGAGTAACAAATCAGAGACTTTCACTAAATAAAAAATATGCGTGACACAGTTTAGAACTTGAAGCCGAGCAATCATTTACTCAAGAAAATAAAGGCAAATTTTTCTGGACCTATTTATTTGTAATTTTTTAGTGAATAACAGATACACAACTTGCAATTCTAGAAAAACAAAGGTAGTAATTGATTCTCGAGAATAAGCTGGGGATTACATACCTAAGGTTGGTAAAGTATGTTAGAACACTGCCCCCTAAGTAGTTTAAGACTACCTGTGGGTACTCTTTCTGTCTCCCTCATGAAGAAGAGAATGTCATTTGAAAGGCC
>NW_006499897.1:1483243-1532976 GCF_000471905.2 Amborella trichopoda | reverse complement strand
AATAGTATAAGCCTAATGGCCCAGATTGAATCTGGGCCGATCTGATGGCCGAGAGTGTTTGAATTTTTAAATTTTTTTTTTTACAAATCCGAATCATTTGAATTTTAGATGAACATTCTTTTCATCTGAGTTTTTGGGCCAACTTACTAGATACTCAATACTGGTATTAGATACGACACCCGTGTCGGTGTCCATGTAACGCTGATTTGTACTATTAGTAGATTTCCTCTATCTTATCTTTATCGAACTGATGGAAGGTAAAGATTAGGTTTGGTTAATGTAGTTAATGCATGCTTGGGTAATTAATTGGGATAAGATTAGGAGTTTGCGTGTGAAAGGAAAGTTCATCTAATATCTATAAATAAACAACATAATATCTTTTGTACTGAGAAAAATTTTAGAACTTTTCTTCCTAGTTTGAATTGTATTCCTTCTTAACTTGAGGGTGGTACATTTCATGCCCAAGGAGGTTAATTTGGGCTATTTTAAGTAGAATTAGAGGCTAGTCTACTCTTGTCTATGGGATGTGATTAATAACATTATCTGACTACATAAAACGGCTTTGGTGGGATTGCTCCAAAGAAGGTTAAAAACAATTGTTTCATGAAATGACTATTATATGGCTAATGAGTTCAACTTATCAACATAATAAAACGAAAATTTTTATCAAAATACACCTAAGTTTTTAACAAATTAGCGGGTTACCTTTTTTCCAATTGCTCCAACTCATTGTCATGTGTATTTTTATGCATATTTTAAATTTAAATCAAAAGATATGGGTAAAATATTGAATAGTTGATCTCTTATACGTGTTTAGGTAGATTTCCCTAATAAAAACCATCATACAAGTGTCCTCACAATCTGGATGTTGGGTCTTCGTTCATATTAACAATATAATACTTGAAAATGGAAAATAGCGTAAATAAGGGTTGCCTTTTCAAATTTTAGAATCTAGCTGTAATTATTTTGTGAAAGAGACCATTTTTTGAACAATTAAAACAAATCATTGTCCAAATATATCCTGGTGATTTTTTCCATTATTTTCCTTTTTTCTCATTTATTTCCAATGTTTGCTTTTTAGTCCCACTTTTCCTCTTTTATTTTTCTTCAAAACCATTTTTCTTTGGACAAATGTTGTTACCACTGCCAAATGCCTGTGAAGAATCTCAGGTTTTTCTGAAAAAAGATAGTGTCTATTAATCAATATGAATATGCAAATTTGTCTTAAATAAACAAATACATATAACAATAATAGAAATAAATCACAAACACCTATATTATATCCAGACTAACCATAAAAATACAAGATATTGTATGTACCCTTCACACATATATATTGATTACAATATACACCTTCTATATTAACCTGATAGACAATGTATGCTTTCATTTTACAATGGCAACAAGCCAGCCAGAAACTGTTATGTTGTACCTGGCTCCTGGTTAGAACAGCGGGGCAATTTGATCTATGTTTCTTCTCTTTACATAAATTTTCGGCTTATTAATGTCAAAAAAGGATTTCTAGGTCCCTTAAATAGTTTTATAGGGTTGTTCTCGACATCTTTCAAATTTTAACGGCCTCTTAATACCATGTTTGTTTGTCCAAAACCTTATGATTCACCTTGGGCATGCAAACTGAAAGAAAGGAAAAAAGAGAGGTAGGAAAACTATGCAATGCTACTCACAAGGACAATGCCCTTTTGACACTACATATATTTTTTTTTTCTTGGGTAATTTAGTGGGGAAGATAGGCCTTATCCATTATTTCAAATAGTTTGGGAGTTAGTTTTTCGAAAGTGTTAGTGGTGTGGTATCAATCGGAATAGAAACAACAACCTAGGGACTAGGATGTGGGGTGCTACCACCACGACCCTAACGCCTTTACAAAATGAAAAATTTCAATTACATTTTTTGACATTATTTCTCTATCACATAAAAACATTTCCAAACAAAGTTATTCAAAAGAAAAGGTTCTCAACATCTACCAAACAAACCATGAAGATCATAAAACTCAAGTACAAGAACAATTGAAAACAAAGCACAAGTTGAGGCAAGAGGCCCAAGCCAAATGACCACAGTACCGTTATTTGAAGGATGACATTATTGGGGTTAAGAGCCACTGAAACATAAGGCCCATGGATCGAATCCCAGCTGATGTACCCAAACAAAAGAAAAAGGCTAAGATTCTTCTCTCATTTCTTATAAAGCCCATGTGAGATAGCCAAAAGAGCACAATCTCTTGCATGAAACCCAATTCTCTCATCACTTAGGTCATACACTACCTCCACATTTTGTTGTTGAAAGCTGCCAAGAACTCCCGCAGGACCATAGGAATCATCTTCCATTCCTTGCACCAGCAAGCACTTGACAATGTAAGTTCCATTAGAGGGAGCCATGGCATAGAAATAGTTCTCCTCAGGCAAGGTCAGAGTCACATTGTTCACAAAGCGAAATGAAAGTGAAGGAAGGCTCTCTGTCACTGCTGTAGGAACTTGGTAGCATAGGCCGAATCCGGTCTTCCTCTCATGCTCCACCGATCTCGGGTGTGTTATCTTGGACCCCATAACTGATAGGAACTTTGTGAACAAGGCTTGAGGAAGGTGCGTGTATGTCGTGCCGGAATCTACAAGCATGCCCCCGTTTCCTTGAGAATTGATCTCTCTAAGGATTTGGGGCACCTCCAATATTTCCCCTCCTATGAAAATGGCCTCTAGGCCTACATAGTAGAAGCTTGGGTACATGGGACACTTCAACATCGGTGTGAATTGTACCTCTTCTCTAGAGGCAATGGCTGAGTCCCCTATGATCAAAGGGGTAGAGATGTTGGGCTTATTTGAAAACTTGAAGCTCAGGAAACAATGGGAGAAGCCTTTATGTAGGAACCCTAACTGTGAGGGGAGTGAGAGTGCACCCTTACCAAATCCTACAATCCCAATGGGCTCCATATAAGTTGAAGCCACACAACCAAAGCAAAAGTCAGGGACATCCTTTGTTACACTTTGGTCACTGCCATGGACCATAAGGGTGTCCCTTGTTAGGGTTCCCAATACAATGCCATCACCGTAAGTGTAAGTGAAGGGAGGACAAGGCCTAGAGCACATGCCTCTCAATATGCTGCCGAGGAAGCAACCGGTCATGGCACATGGGTCGTAAGAATCGTCGGAGCTATGAATGGTCACACAGAAATGACTATCACATACATCACGGGAGCAAGAAGACGAGAGAGAAGGAGAGAACGAACCCATTACCCTATCGCCCCGATTATCTTTGCAGTTTATGCACTCGAAAGAGAGATTTCCACAGGGAACCCATGTTAGATCACTCCCGGTGTCCATATAGACTTGCATGAGCTGTGGAGGGGTCCCTAAACTAAGTGAAAATAGGTAACCATCCCTGTATCCTCTCACAGGCTCAGACAAGTCTGTTGTGGAAAATGGCCTTAGTGGCCTTGCCATGGGCTCATGAGAGTCTTTGTAATGGGTAAGCCCCAAGACAAGGCCATTGCATGGCTGAGTAAATGAGAAGAAGAGAAGAAAGAGGAAGAAACTATAATCTAGCATCATATTACTATTAGACGTATGTACAATGACACCAACTACAGTGGGTTGGCAGATTTCAAATAATCTAGTGTTCCAAAGACTCGGAGCAATAGTCAAATAGTTAGAGATATGGGGTGGCCACTCTTATAACACAGGATGAGAGAGAGAGAGAGATTCTCAAATTGAGAGAGAGTTAAAGATTCTCAAATTGAGAAGGGGGGAGAGAGTTTCTCAAATTTTTGTGGTTTTAAATTTGTGAATGCATGAGGGTGTACTTATAGGGGATTTAAGCAGGAGAGAGAGAGATCTATTTAGAAGGGTTTTAAGCTTGATAGGGGAAGAGAGAGAGAGAGAGAGATTCCCTATTTTTCTGGTTTTAAGGTCTATTTATAAGGAGATTTAAGCAGGAAAGAGAAAAAGAGATGTTTATAAGGGTTTTAAGCTGGAGATAGAGAGAGATCTATTTATAAGGGTTTTAAGCTTGAGGGGGGAGGTAGATTCCCTATTTTTTGTGGTTTAAGGGTTATTTGTAGGGGGGTTTAAGCAGAGGAGAGAGAGAGAGAGAGAGAGAGAGAGACAGAAATTCCCTATTTTTTGTGGTTTTAGGGTTGTGAATGCATGTGTGTGCCTTGATAGGAGGCTTCAATCAAGGGACTTATCCCATGTTTTTGTGGGGTGTACTTTGAGAGATTATAAAATGTGAGTTCGTGCGGTGTGATGAAGACCACTACGATTAGGACGTGGGCTTGGGAAACATACATTGGATGGAATCATAGAGAAACAACAAAAGCCTTGCAACCAAAATCCGTACGGCATGAACTTAATTTCCATGAAAACAAAGAATAAAAATTAAGAAATTGATAATAACAATAAAAATTGGCCACCTTTTTAGGATTATCAAAATGCCCTTGAACTTATATTATTGGAGCCCCTAGAACATATTCCTGAAGTACTTTATAGATGAATGCCCTTATTTCACTCTTGTAGTCCATATTTTTATTGGATTGTATATTATGAGACCATTTACCACTAGTACAAAGAGGTTAAAATCAATCACAGCCATTACATGTCAAATTTGATGGTTTATAGTGTGTCACTAAGTTCAAAATTTTAAACTTTGAACTTTGAGTTGTCAATGATATACTTGCAACCATCCGATTTAAAATCTAATGGACATGAGTAATTGACTTCTTTGTACTAAAAGTAAATATTCTTTTTTGTATATTTTTCCTATTTTTATATACCCAAAAAAAAAGTACGTATTTTTACTCATGGGTTCATCACTATGCACTTACTTTTTCAAAAAGAATACTGCTTGAGAAGATTTTTTAATTTAAAATTTTGGGAACCACCAAAGAATCAGTAGATGATTATTTTGAACTGTAAATTTTGGAGTTCTCTAACATTTTGATCCCACCGTTCAAAAACTAGATAATCTCTTTTCAATTTTGCGACATTATTTTTGTCAAGCCAATAGAGATTTCAATTTAGAAAATCACGGTTAGTCTATGGGTTGAAGATGTTACATTCTCAAAAATTTAGGGTCCTAAAAGTTTTCTTGATTGGTTTTAACCTAAAAGGAGTAAATAAGCAAAAAAAAAAAAAATTGGGGTAAACCAATGGGGATTGGGGTCAAGTAAATAAACGGTTTACTCCCACGGGAGCAAAAAATCTTTCAGCTTAACTCAATGAAGTGTTGAGTTTTCATTGGATAACACTTTGGAATCTAAACGGGTATGCTTAAAGCTTGGCTCTTATATTAAAGCATTATTAATCCCTAACTAAAGCATCATTTTTGTAATAAGAAGTCCAAATCCAACTTGGATCCTAATCATAAAACCTAAGTGTGCACTATACATTCAAAATCACAAGACAAACTTTGGACTGTCCTATGCATCTCATCTCATGTAGCATTTGTGCATCACACATGTCAATGCCAATGAGCACAAATCAGGGAACTTGGTTCTTATTGTGGAAGGTCATAAAGAGTAGTCCAAAAGACACCATTAGAACATGGTGACAAGAACAAGTGGGCATTTCCCCTTTTTTTTTCTTATCTCATTTCTTTTTTGCTATCACCATAGTGCTTTGGTCTTAGATGCCTAGGGGGCTATCTTTTTCAAAGAAGGGAAATTTAGTGGATTATTTGGGTTAGGTCTAATAAAAGAAAATTTTAGTGGATTATTTGATAGCTCAAAAATTGCTAATTATAGCACGGAAGGTTACAAGTAGCATAATGTCTAGGATTTATAATAAAAAGTAAAGCTGTACCTAAAACCCCATTAGAAAAAATAATTCCGGCCCTTGAAACCCTTATTATGACCTGAAAACCTTTAATGAAATTTGAAGCTCCAAAAATAATGTAACTTGACGCATTTATGAACACTTGAAAAATAATGTGTTACGAGATGCAAAACTTTTTTTTTTTTTTTCAATGTCGTTGCAAGATTTGAGCCATTTGCTACGTCCCTAGGCCAACCTTTTCCCAACCCAAAAAGTCTGTCTAAAGATCCATTAAAACCATGGTTCATATTTAAGATCTAACTCTAGTACATGCCTTGAAGGGCACCAAAAACCTAGAGAGGAATTGGGCCCAAACAGTTCCCAAAACCTAATGTGCATTGGTAACCCTAGTTACATTTTGACTAAGGTTGCCCGTTGCCTTGAGCCTTACCATTTGTACCAGGCAACCCGGTTGTCATAAGCAAGGTCGTCCTGCTTCAATTTAACTTTTTGGACGGTGGTAATTTGGGGAATGCTTGGTATTAGTGAAGTAGAGGTCGCTTGGATTCATAGCCGAGCAATTGTAGGGGCGGCAATCGGATTGAGTCAACCCATAGTACCTGGGGATCAACTCAAACCAGGTCCAGGTCTCGGTCCATGTCCATGTTTAGGATCCAGCAGGTCGGGTGCAGCATGGGCCCCATTGGGTATGGTACGGGTCTGTGTCCGAGTTCAGGTCCATGTCCAAGTTGACATGACCTGATCTGCATTGGAGTCTACAAGACGATCGGACTTGAACCGAGTCTAGGTATGGGTCCAAAAATTGGACCCGATGGATCGGGTCCAAGTTCAAATATTGGACACAAATACTATTCGGATCCAGGTCCATGTGGACCCGACTCGAATATTATTATTATTTAAATAATATTTAATATATAATATTTAAATGAATATAACCATATATATTTAGTTATGATATTTAAATTATGATTATGTTAGGATACTCGCACTATAAAAGCATTTTATAATTAATTTTATAATTATACTCAACAAACTTTGAACACTTATACTCTTGTTTTGTATATAGAGTATTGGTTTAGTATGGGTATTTTTTGTCATTAAGAAGGGTGTGATATATATTTAACATAATCTTTAAAGGAAAAAGTTTATATAAGGTTGCAACCTTAAAATGTAGAATTACATATACATCTCAAAAATATATCAAAAATTTTGTTTTAATGTTGAAAAACCCTCTAATTGATCATCTCAATATTTAGATCTATAAATATGAAAAAAAAAATCAAGTTTTTGAGTCCTAAAAATTGTGCATCTTGCAACACATTATCTAGACTGCTCATTTTCAAGACTTTCATACGTTATATATCTACTTGATTTTAACCATTTTTGGAGTTTAAAATTTCTTAATTAGATATGAAAATAGATTTTACGATACTCCTAAGAATACCTTTGAACAAAGTTACATGTTATGATAAAATTTGGATGTGCGCCTTAATTGGATTGTTTAAGGTTGTAACCTTATAGAAACCACACCCATCTTTAAATATATTGAAATATATGTTTTTTTTTTGTTTTTTTTGAGTCTGGTCCAATCGAGTCTGGTCAGGTCTGTGTCCATAAAATTTTTGGAGTTCAGGTCCGACCCGGACCCGACCCATTGCCACCGCTACACTAGGTGAGATCCTCCTCACCATCTCTGGCACAGTTAGTGTAAGTGATACCTTTTTTTTTGAAACAAAAGCTACTCATTAATGCAACAGTCCAATAGAAGTTGGGGCTTCTCCATTCTAATCCAAGGCAACTGGGCGAATAAATCCGACCCCTATTTTGGTGGTTCAAAACCTCTTACAATAAAATTTCCCAACAGTGGCACGATCATTCAGTCTCCTTAAGTTATAAATGGAGAGAAGTGAACTCAATGGCTGATACACTATTTTATGTACAACCACATTGATACACTATTTTAGGCCAACACTTTGTGGCTAACAACCTACACTAAACCATAGTAATATGCACAAGCTTACATCATTCATCCAAAGAGTTATTTTCCCACCAAAAAAAAAAAAAGCCAAGGTGTTTGCCATAGACTTGTAGTGCAGATTTTATGACGATGACTACATATGGTTGAAGCTTTTGTTTCACGTAGTGGTTTCAAATAGGAAAAGTGACCATTTACTTTTTATACAAGGTGGTCACAATAATCTTGACCATTGGATTTAAAGTTGGTTGGCTGCAATCATTCCACTGACCAAGCTCAAACTTCAAAAGAAATTTTATTGAACTTTGTGATATATCCAAGCTCTCAAATTTCACATCAAATAGTTGTAAAGAATTGTGACCACTTTGTATAAAAGGTTAATGGTCTCATTGTATACAATCCCTTTTAAGTAATAACACTAAATCGTCTTGAAAAATGCTCCCTTAATATACTCAAATGAATACACTTTGACTGGATTTGAAGCAATTCTTGTAATTGAAAATCAAACCAACACGTGTTGATGTGCGAGATTTTAAGGAGTTTGTTAACTTATTGGCTCTATCAGTTAAGCATGCTGCCCTGTGCCGACATATCTTGATCAAATGGATGCCATCTTTTGATGAGAAGTCTTTTGAAAATGAAATTTGGTAATAGCTGCTAGAGGATTCTAAAACAAATCAAATGGTCCAAGTCGCACATCATTTAGACCGATAATGAATGAGATATGCCTCCTCTATGTCGAGGCTATATTGTTGTTGTTCTGAGTAGCAAATCAGAGGATTATAGACCTAATATCTTTTTCCTTAGAAATAGTTGGCCTTTCAAAATTTAATATGTGGAAATGGTGTGGAAATGATAGAAACTTGTACTTATTTTTTGATACAATAGTTTCTTTCCTTTTATATATAGCACATATTAGAAAGGTGGTTCATTGCATATGTTATTTGCTTTAGTAGTACACAACTTTATAACCCTATAAATTGGGGCTCTTGTTCACATCTTTGATCAATTCTTAAATACATTTTCCGTGGGGCCTTAAGGCCTAAATATATAGAAATACAGTTTCTCAAATGGTATCAGAGCTTGGCGACGAAGGCCAAGGTGAGGACGAGAAGCCTCTCCTCAAGATTGATTATGAAATCGTAGTCTCTGATCTCACAGAATTAGAGAAGAAGTATGCGGCGTATGTGTGGCATGATGTCTATGGGACGATGGGGCAAGGTCCACTTCCTCGGATAGAGAAGCTGCTTCTGGGTTTCGCCATTGTTACGTTGGTGCCTCTTTGATTTGTTCTAGGGCTTTTGATATTGTTAGTGTATTACTTGATATGTAGGTTCGGTACTCTCTTCTCAAATCCTTTTAGGGAGGAGGAGGAAGAGGATTATGTTTTAAAGGACTGTTATTGTGCAATGTGGAAGGTTCTTGCGGAGAGCGATGCTCTTCGTGCTAGGGCTTTATTGGGTCAAAGAGACCTACCCAATTCATATTCAACCAAAGGTTTTTTCTTCTCTCCCTATTATGTCTCCTTCTCAACCAAAGGTTTTGTCTTCTCTCCCAATTCTCTATGAAAGTTGCATAAGTACTTCACACAATTGTTAGTAGTGACAGTATAGCTCCCATTAGGGACGATCAAGTTGCCATTGATCGATCTATTGTGGAATAACAAGCTGGGCACATCAAGCACCGCCCCGGCCACGAGATCGGAAGAATCAGTAATATTGTTTAGTTGTTAGAGTGGGTCAAAGTGGATTAAAAACAACAAGCTGGGCACATCAAGAAGGCCCCAGTCACGAGATCAGAAGAATCAGTAATATTGTTTAATTGTCAGAGTAGATCAAAAACTAAAAGGGGCCCCGGCCAAGAGATCAGACGAATCAAGAATATTGTTTAGTCGTCAGCGTGGATCACGAGATCAGAAGAATCAGTAAAGGTCACGAGATCAGAAGAATCAATAATATCGTTTAGTTGTCAGAGCGGATCAAAAACTAAAAGGGGCCCCGGCCACGAGATCAAAAGAATCAGTAATATTGTTTAGTTGTCAGAGTGGATCACGAGATCAGAAGAATCAGTAATGGTGTTTAGTTGTTAGAGTGGATCACGAGATCAGAAGAGTCAAAAATATTGTTTAGTTGTCAGAGTGGATCAAAAACTGACTGGATCAAAACTTAGAAAAATCAGTAATATGGTTTAGTTGTCAGAGTGGATCACGAGATCAGAAGAATCAGTAATATTGTTTAGTTGTCATAGTGGATCAAAAACTGAGTCTCACGAGATCAGAAGAATCAGTAATATTGTTTAGTTGTCAGAGTGGGTCAAAAACTAAAAAGGGCCTCAGCCACGAGATCAGAAGAATAAGTAATATTGTTTAGTTGTCAGAATGGATAAAAAACTTAGTGGATAAAAACTAGAAGAATCAATAATATTGTTTAGTTGTCAGCGTGGATCACGAGATCAGAAGAATCAGTAATATTGTTTAGTTGTCATAGTGGATCAAAAACTAAGTATCACGAGATCAGAAGAATCAATAATATTATTTAGTTGTCAGTGTGGATCAAAAACTAAAAGGGGCTCCAGCCACGAGATCAGAAGAATCAGTAATATTGTTTACTTGTCAGAATAGATCAAGAGATCAAGAGAATCAGTAATATTGTTTAGTTGTCAGAGTAGATCACGAGATCAGAAGAATCAGTAATATTGTTTAGTTGTCAGAGTGGATCAAAAACTAAGTGGATAAAAAACTAGAAGAATCAGTAATATTGTTTAGTTGTCAGAGTGGATCACAAGATCAAAAGAATCAGTAATATTGTTTAGTTATCAGAATGGATTAAAAAACTGAGTGGATAAAAAGCTAGAAGAATCAGTAATATTGTTTAGTTGTCAGAGTGGATAAAAAACTGAGTGGATCACGAGATCAGAAGAATCCATAATATTGTTTAGTTGTCAGAGTGGATAAGTAATATTGTTTAGTTGTCAAAGTAGATAAAAAACTGACTGGATCACAAGATCAGAAGAATCAGTAATATTGTTTAGTTGTCAGACTGGATAAAAAACTGAGTGGATCAAAAACTAAAAAGGGTCACTAATTGTGAGAGTGGATCAAAAACTGAGTGGATCAATTGTCAGAGTGAATAAAAAACTAAAAAGGGTCACTAGTTGTGAGAGTGGATAAAAAACTGAATGGATCAAGGGGTCACTAGTTTAAAAGGGGTCACTAGTTGTGAGAGTTGATCAAAAACTGAGTGGATCAAAGGGGTCACTAGTTGTGATCAGAAACTGAGTGGATCAAAGGGGTCACTAGTGGTGAGAGTGGATCAAAAACTAAAAGGGTTTACTAGGGTAAAACTTCTACCCAAGACTCCAAGTGGCTTTGCAGGTTTATCCGCTACGCTTTGCTTTATATTTGCCGGTTTGATTGTTTTGTAGCCTTGTTACTTCTTACAAGGCTTCGATGTGGGATAAATTATATACACTTTGATATAAGCATCGGAGGCTTCCATGTGGGATAAATTATTTATGCCGTGATAGAACCGCTAGGGGTGTACGATGGGATAATCAAGTTTGAAGACTGCATATTATATGAGTTAAAAAGCAGTCGATGGTGTATGTGGTTGCAAGCCCAACAAAGTGGAGTACGATGGTGTACGCGCGACGGTGTAAACCTATCAAGAGTAAAAAGGGTGTAGGTTTGATGGAAAAAATTAAATTAGATGATAAAAAAAAAAAATATTAAAAATAAAAATTGGGTGCCCATCACCTCTATCTTTCACCAAAAAAATTTAAATTTACTTACGCAAAAAAACATAAAAACTCTATTAGGTTATTATCTTGTGGGATTATTTCATTATATGATTAATAATTAATTAATTAGTTGATTAGGATTAAAAAATTAGTACTAGCTCATAAGATATTAAAAAAATCTAAAAAAATACTACTAATTCTAGTCTATTAAATATTAAGAAAAAATAGTTTAGAGGATATTTTAAGAGAGAAAAATAACATTAACTCATACCACTTTAGAATTTATTTCAAGTTGCTTTATCAATTATCCCACATTGCAAATATGAATTTTTAAATTTATTAATAACCAAATATTATATATTATTTATTAATTTATTTAAATTATAAATTTTGTAATGTATTATTTTTATCGTGTAATAGTAAATAAGATTTTTTAAATTAAAAGATATTATAAGACATTTTACATTTTTATTTGTATAGTAAAATAATTATAAAATATAAAGTTATTAACCAACAACTTCAATTTCAATATATATTATTATAGTTAGTTAGGTTGTAATAATTTTGGATGAATAAAACGAATTAATAAATGTTTGATACTGTGATGTGATATTAATTTATGTGGGAAATTAATTTTTTTAATCTTATAATATGGAAGTATTTGTAACTAGTTACCTCACATTGTAAGTATGAATTTATTTATTTAATTTTTAATTTTATTAAAATATTATTATAAATTTATATTTCTAAATTCTATATTTCTATCCACATTAATTATTATATATTAGATTTATTTCTTTGTGAGGGTTATACCATTGTTTTTTGAATCACATTTATTATAATATTGTAATTAATAATTATACTAATTACAATGATGACCAAGTCATATATTTTATTTATTATTTTATTTATTTTAATTATATTGACATCCTGATAGAAAAACAGCGTCTCAGTAATCACTATTTTTACAAAGGAATGAAAATACATAATGCCCCACTCCTAAATTCTTGTAGAAATTAAAATAACGCTTTTTTTTAGATATTTTTAGTTATTTTTTAAAGATTATTTGAGACAAAAACTGTCGATTCCCGATCCAAAATGCCAATTCATCAGCTCGAATGGGTTTTTAGGGTGCCTGATCCGGGGCACCAATTCGTTTTTTAAACCATTGGTTGTGATTAATATTGAGTTTTGTTTGCATTCTTAATCTGGGATTTATTTTTAAAACTCAATTTTTTCCATGAACTAAACCACCATGGAATATATTTTATTTAAATTATAGTGATTACAAAATAGTTTTTTAAAAAAAGATTTTTATGGGGAATAGGATTTAGATAGAGAGAAAGAAGTTGGAATTAAGATTGAGATACCGATAAAGAAGTGATCAGTTACTTACCATATATATTAGTTGTATTATCATTTTTTTCACATTGGCCTCCTTCAATATCTCAATCTAATTTTTAAAATACTTTATCATTTCATAGTAAACCTTTTTTAAAATATATCACCATTTATTCTTAAAACTACAAATTAACCATATTTAAAGGTTGTGACTAAAATAGCTCACTCAATGTTTACGACCAATATTAATTCATACTATTAAGTTAATATTATTTGAGGCATGACAAGCATGGTATAGTCATGCTATCTATCATTGTTAGAAAAACCGGGCGATCTAACCGGTTACTACCAGGTTAGACCGGAACCGGCCCCTTGCCGGTTTCGGTTTCGGTTTTGGACGGTTTTGGGAATCGGCCGGTATTTAATATATACATATATATATATATATATATAAGGTAATTTAATTTGTAATATTATTTTTAATTATTTTTACATTATGATTAATATTAAAAATTGTTTTAATCATTAATGCTCACTTTTAAAATCCATTTTTTATGAATTTTCAACTTCATTTGAATGCATTTGTTTTAATCATTATTTATAGGTTTTTCATATTTTAGTAGATTTTTTTTTCATCTTTTTTATTTTTTTCAATAATTTTTTGGCCGCCTGAGACTTCCTCGGTTAGAATAGTTGAATCGGCCGGTTGACCGGTGAAGCTGGTTAAACCGCTTCTTGCCCCATGTCCTGTTAATCGTTTCGGTTCGATTTGGTGAGCACAACTTTATATATATATGCATTTTAATATTAAATAGGAATGTATACAAAAAGACCATTTATCTTTTGTAATGAATGTCACAATCATTCTCAAACATTAGATATCAAATTGGATGGCTCGAGGTGAGTCACGAAGTGAATTTTTTTTTTAAAAAAAAAATTTTGTGTTTATTCAATGACACTAGTACAACTATCCATTTTGAAATTTAAAAGACAAAAATGATTGTGCGTACAAAAAATAAATGGTCGTTTTGTAGACAAGCCTATATCAAATCGCTATGTCTAACACAACTATTCAATGCACAATGTTTATTGTAACAATAATTATAATATACATAATTTTAAGTATATTCATTAACAAATAAGTAGTACACTAAATGTGTGTATGTTCTATTTACTATACATATCTTAAACCGCATAAAATGGATAAAAATGGAAGACGTGGCATAGGCCCAACAAAGTCAAAATTTAAGGGAACATCCAATGCGGTTTGTCCTCTAAAAATAGCTATAAAATACTTAGGAAACGTCATATTTATCTCATATGCTTCCCTCCTATTCAGGAGCTTAGTTTAAATGGATGGCCAAGGCTGCTTGTCTCAAAATGTCACGTGAGCCATTGAGTGTTTGATCTAGATCCGATATATCAAATAATCTAATTTTTAATTATTTTTACAAATCATATCATTATCAAATTTGGTAGAATGTCATCAGAGGCACCTAAATAAAATTAAAAAAATATTTTTCAAAATAAAATAGGGAAAAATTTATATAGAGCCAGGGCTCTAAACAATCAAATATGAACCTACCTCAAAAATTTCACTAGAAGAGGTTGTTTTCATGTCCAAATATCCTCAAATTGATCATCTCGACATCAAGATTCATAAACATGAAGAAAAAAAAAAAAAATTCAAGTTTTGAAAATATGGTAATTTGTAATGCATTTTTGGGCTATCAATTTTCAAGTTCTCATAAATCTATCGATCTACATTTTTTTTGAAGTTTTACACTTTAGAAATAAATATGAAAATATACTTTAAGTCTATCACAAAGATTTCTTGTATTGAAACCACATTTCTCAATACTATTTGAAGGTAGGTTCTAATTTATTTGTTTAGAGCTTAGGCTCTAAACAAACCGCACCCAATAAAATAACCAAAATACCCCTAAAACTTTTAAGGGTATTTTGATCATTTTATTCTATCAGAGCTATTTTTTATATGGGAAAAGTTTCTATCAGAGCTATTTTTTATATGGGAAACGTTTATATAGAGCCGAGACTCTAAACCATCAAATTAGAGTCTACCTCAAAATTTTAACTAGAAAAAGTTGTTTTGATGCCCAAATATCCTCAAATTGATCATCTCAACATCAAGATGTATGGACATGACAAAAAATGGATTTCAAGTTTTGGAAATAATGTATTTTTTAATGTATTTTTGGACAGTCAATTTTCAAGATTTTCAAGTTTTCATAGATATGCTCGATCTACACTATTTTTTAAGCTATGAACTTTATAAATAAATGTGGAAAATATATTTTAAAGCTATCACAAAGACTTCCAGTATTGAAACTACATTTCTCGGCACCATTTGAAGGTAGGCTCTAATTGATTGTTTAGAGCCTAGGTTCTACACAAATCCCACCATTTTTATATTTATTGTGGGTATGAGTTTACAAGAGGAGTGGACGCATTAATTTTAAAATATTTTTATTAAGTACGTCTTGATGAGAAGAATGAACTCATAAAATTTCAAATTATTTTGATTTGTAGAAAAAAAAAATTAAAATTCAAACACGAAATGGGATCATGATTGTCAGACCGGCCCAGATTCAATGTGGACCGTTGGGCTCATATGTTCATATGAGCTAGTGGGCTAATCTCATTTTTGAATCTGGACTGTTGCGCTCATATGTTCATATGAACTAGTAAGCTAATCTCAGCATTTTTCATATATATATATGAAAAAGCTAGTGTCAGCCCGCCAGCTGATGGAATAGTATAAACCCAAATGCCCAAATTAAATTTGGGCCGATATGAAGGTCAGAACTATAGTTCGGTAATATTTTGTAATTGAATTTAAATTTTTAATTTTTTTTACAATTTCAAATAACTTGAACTAAAATAAAAATATTTTTAAAAATAATTCATATAAAATAAAATGACTAAAATACCCTTAAAAAGTTTCAGGCGTGACTTTGTGATTGGGGCCATCTCAACCGTCCATTCAAATCGAATGGCTGGGATACAATGCATATACAAAAATATATATATGACGGGAAAGTACAAGTTTTCCCATACTCTATTGTCAAAAAAAAAAAACAAGTTTTCCGTACTCATAATGTTAAATTGGGATTCTAACTAGCAATGAGCACTATCCTTTTAATAACTTTTTATCTCCATCCAAACTCATGAAAAGAACGATTCTCTCTTATTTTGAGGGCATTAAAAATCTAATCCTTAAACTCCCAGCCCTTGATATTTTGCTTTGTAAGAAAGATCAAGCGTTATTTACCACCAAAAAAAAGAAAAAAGAAAAACGATCAAGCGTTTAATCATCTTATATTATTCGCAATAACAAATCCGCTTACCAATAACATTCAAATAATAAAGGACGAGGATTCAAATAATAAAGGACGCGGTTAGCATGCGGCCAAACCCATATATGTAGAAATGCGGGCCCTTTAATAAATTTATTTTTGAAATAAAATTCGATATGAGAGATCATGAATATGAAAAACTAAATAAATTTTGAAAACTAAAAATAATAATTCCACTAAAAAAACATTTAGACCGTTAATTTCACATGTTTTTACATGGACCACCTATTTGCATCCATCTTAAAGATAAATGCTTTATACCTCTGATTCGCATATTGTACAAATGTGATCCAGCCCGCATGATACAATTATTCAATAATAAATATAATAAAACCACGTGCCTCTTGCTAGTTCAACTAAATGGAGTTCTTTATTTATATGAAAAGCTTAATTGTATATCCCCCAAGTTAACTTAAAAAAAATAAAAAATAGACAGAGAACCCCTAACCCCTTTTTTTTTTTTTACCAAAGCTGCCTTTTTCTTTTTAACCTATTCCCTGATAGTCCAATCATTTACCCTTCTTTCAATTGGCAGTCTTTTAGGAGGACCTGATAGGAATCATAAGATCACCTCTCCACTAGATAAGATCTTAGTTTCTAGTCTCTTTTTCTTGCCCACTAGAAAAACATGCTGAACTTAAATCTTGTCTTACAGATGGAGGCATGATTGGGTTTCTACTCATGTCCTGAACATCAAGGATGATACAAACCCTTTCAGCCTCTCGGAAAAGTCCGACTGGCTGGTCCTATCTGATCAAGCTCCTTTTCTCCACTGGACCCATTCAAAATTTCCAATTATATAAAGAAGCAAATCAATATGATATTGATCGATGGGTACTTTTCTTAACAAGAATCGGCCTGCAAAAACTCGCCATTGACTTCAATCCTATGAAGCGATATAGAACACACTCTTCCTCGTTTTCATATAACACTCTTCCTCGTTTTCATTGCACACTTGAACCCTCGATAACAAGGTTCTGTGATATCTCAAGTTTCTCAATCTATTTAGGGTACTGCCGAACGATATCATATTGGAATCTCTGGCTTCTTGGAGAGCAGAATTTCAGACAACAAAACTAATAGAATGTTATGGCCTCTCCCATGCCAAAATTCAGGCCCCAAGGCTCCTGTCATTGTGTTTCACAGGCAAAATTAGTCACATAAGTCCGAGTAAAAGTTCCAAGTTCCAACTTGAAGAAGCTTACCATGGGACACCTTGATTGCATGACTAGTCAATTTCTGGAGGGTCTCCCTAGGTTAGAGATACCTGCCTTTCACAATTATTCCTTACAAGTAAGAGTTGTTCCCAATATTGTGTCCATGGCTTTTATTTGATGAAACTTTTTATCCTACAAGTTCGAGAGAAAAAACCAAAACTGAAGGAAATATCCAGCGAGATTCTCTGGCGCTTACAAGGAACAAACCTAGGATTTTTTAACCTGTATTTAGATACAGGTATGATAAATGAGGTCACAAATTACTCTTGAGAAGTTTCCCGTACTTAAAAGACCTTCGTACTCGGAGGTGGGAGTCCCACCTCCATGTTTGATATCATTGTGTGGAAGCTGTAAAGTGGAAGGGCAGCCTTCCACGCTACTCTTTTTTAGTGTTAAAATGAGTTCATTTTTAGAAGACCTTCCTTCCATCTAAAGTGAAGGAAGAATCGTCTTCCATAATTTGTGGTAGAGTTTGTTCCACTCCCCAAAACTCCACGTGTCAAACACCCCCTAAGTATTTTCAACATACACTTAGGAAATTATACAGATTGGTTGTATTCTCAAGGAATCATAATCTCGTTGACTTATAAGTATCATCCTTTTGTAACTTGTGTACACTGTTTATGTTTAGGTGGATGACAAATGAGAAGGTGAGCAACATAGTCAAAAGGGTTCAATAAAATTCTATAATACTGCTTATATATACCTCCACAAGAACATAGTAAAAAAACAGAGCACATCGATCACAATCCAGTCAAATATCTTTAAAAATAGCATACCAACCAGGAGAGAGAGTCAAATATCTTTAAAAATAGCATACTAACCGGGAGAGAGATTCAGGTTGGGGCACTTCCACAAGAACCAGATCACCATCAAGCTACTATCTAACATTTCTTGTTAGTTCTTGTTTTTCTTTTAGTTTTTTCATTTTTCTATAAACCAGTACCCAATTTCTTTCCCCTCCTAACATTATCTCATGAACAATCCTTGACACTGAAATGATGGCATATTCAGTTTCGTGTATGGAAGAAAGCCTTCTTGCCACATTTGAGACCCATACAAAATCCAGTTCTTGCTCATTGCATTACAAAGCGAACCCGACTTCTTGAAGGGCTATATGAAACTCTCGTTCCAATTGTCTGCTATGCAGCAGCTCCAACCTATTTCACAGCCAGCGCTTATGCAACAGACAAATGCTAGGAAATAATTAATATACTCTTCATGTTTGTCACTAGACAATTTATCTGAAGTTCTCTAATCACTGCATTTAGAGGTCACATGGCTTGAAATGCACAACGGCACATAAATTTTAATGATATTAGTAAATGTAGGTATCCCCTCTATATGAAAGACAACTAGTTAAAAATCAATATTGTCCAAGAACATATGCACAGTGATGATACAAAGTGGAACAACCATCACTTCCAAATATGGCTTACCCATCAGTTGCTAGTCCCCACTCATCTTTCATCTGATGAGTGAACATGTCAAACTGCACATGCAAATATGCAAACAGGTAATTTTATCAAGATTAATGAAAGAGAACTACAGGAATAAACTACTAGAGGAAAGAAACACAACAGAAAACATTATACTGAAAGAATCATGCCTCTCATTTTTTAACATTATTTGGTTTGAATTGTACTTGTAGCGGAGAACAGGAATTTCAACTCAAAATATATAAATCTAATGTGGCAGATTGAACGAACATGATATGCAGGAATGGAAATGATAACAATACCAGAAACCCAAGTGAATTCTAGAAAAATTTGATTTGCAAAGGCATGAAGGTCTGAATAAACTAATTACTCCCAATAAATAATGTACTTGCAATGAAAATTAGACGGGGGAAATAAAGTGCTTGCCTCAAACCAACACATCAAATGAAGTCCATGAAATGTTGTTTACCTATTTGGCTTATCTCCATACCAAAGGCCACTCTGAAAATTCTACTATAGCTGGAACGGAGTTACTCAGCATAAAAAAGGAAATTCCAGTACTAAACTACTGGCCTCAACCCAGCACTTCAAATGAATTCCACACTCTTTGAATAAACCATCTCTATGACGAGCCGGAATACAAAGTTTTATTTTTTTTCAACTAAATCTCTGATTACAAAAAATACTTGTTGCCTTAAACCCCAAAATGTTAAAATTCACTAACTTAGAAAAGACAAATTCACAGAGCAATTAAACTGCAAGGCTATCCATACCAAGAAATGGACCCATCCAATGATCAGAACACATTAATATGTTGTTAAACAAGATATAACATCTCTAACAAGCTAAAACCGAACTCAGTTTAGAGGAAGAGAAAGAGATGGAGATACATTAAAGACAACCAATACAGACACAAGTAAAATCATATTTATGATGTCAGCAGCATACAGAACCAAAACACAGAAACCTGCTGTAAATAATTAACACATCAGGCCTCATAATAATAGGTTTATTTCTATTAATAGCATCTCAAAAAAAACGAAATAAAAAACAGAGAGATCAAAAGAAATTGCTTTGAGATCAATAGATTATTGACCACTTGTCATTACCTTTCAGGTTGAGCGACTTAAATGAATAACTTCAGTCAAAGGATGCAGGATTTAGGCCAGATTTGCACCCCAAAAAGATTAGAGATGGTATTGTATTCCACAAATAGCCGATGGGGATCTGATCAGACCATCCATCTAATCAAAACTTTCCAATTGGTTATGCATGTGGCACAAACATGAGCCTTACTATCATGAACTTAAGCTAGATAATCCATGTATCAGTTAGGTATCTTTTGAGCAAAAAGCAAACTGTCATGTGTCATCTCAATCATGAAATAAGCTTCCACGAGAGTTTTATGCCAATATGATATGCGATGCACATTGCCAAACCTCTATAAACTCACTAATCTGCATCCAAACTCAGTTTCTTTTATGCACTCAGTTCCCTTTTCAAGTCCATGAATTGCATGGAAGTCACATGTATCATATGTACATTGTTCATTAATGAAAATGGACATCACCTGTCTGCAATTTCAATTATGGAGTGATAGCATGATACTAAATTAAGGGACAATATTTCAAGGGCTAGTTTCAGTCAAAATAAATGACTCAGCAAGATCCTTAAACATTCACTCCATATAAAGATCAACAAAAACCAATTTACAAGCTTCTAGTTTTAAGTCCAGATCATCAAGGTTTTCTTTTTTAAAATTTTCTTTTGCTTTTTAACTAAATTTAGTATGCAGATTCCAAATGAAGTCCAAAAACTAATTAACGTATTCCCTTTTTTGACAAAAAACCAAATAAAATATTGAAGGTTCCTTAGGGTCAGCAGGCATAACTTCCTCTGCAACTCTAACCTTCAAAAACACTTTTGTGAATTTTCACCAATTTAGAGAGAAACCGTGCAAGAAATCAGTATGTTAGGCTAAGGATCAACTAGCATTAGCCAAAGTGCAAAAAAAGCAGACTGTCAAAAAGAAAGATCGACATACTTTACTGAGATTGTGCTGGTCATATATATAACCAATATTGGTTAGCCAAGTCACCTGGAATAACCTATACAAGGGCATTTATGAGTTAGATTTTCATGGTAGTTGTATGCCTAACCATCAAAAAGATAACAAATTTTAGAAAGTAGAAATAAAAGAATACAATTAACTTTGATGGCTTCGTGCCTCTAATCATGTAAGAAGCAAAAGACATGACCAAGAAGGAATAAAACACTGTCCCACAATATTTGTTCAAATCTTTTGATGGTGAAGCAATTCAATTCATTGGTTTCTTCTAACTGCTGGAATAAAAAGGCCTCATACAAAAGCCTTCATAACCTTCAAGATATCATTTCAATTCTAAAAATAATAGCCTAACATTTTCAGTGAATGATGATCTACCATGTCGACACAGAAAGTATCAAGGAATAATATTCAACTTTGTATGCTTTTCTTGAGGATCCATGTTTACCTCATGAATAAATGGAAAAGGAAAAGAAACATAAACTTATGCAATAGAAATTGACGAAGGCAATAGAGTTAGCATGCACTGTCTCTGATATCAAAAGAAACCCATGTGGCCATGTAAGAGAGTTGGGATTTGATATTCCAATAAAACTAATCAATCAAATCCAAAGGAACACCAACTCCATCAGAAAAGATCAACAAATTATAATCAAATTTCTAATTAACAAAAGAAAAACACCGAAAAAACTCAAAAAATAAACAAATATACTAGATTAAAAAAAAAAAAACATATGCATGAAGGCAAGAGATACATTATCGACAAATGCCATACACCAAACTTCTTGATCCATCATCATAAGTATCACCAGAACATATGACCACACTCAAAATTAGTGCACTGCAAAATTTAAGAATTTATAACATCTCGAAATCTCTCTCAAACTTTAGAGAATACAGAAGCCAGAAATTACAATAGCACATTGTGTTCCTTGTCTCCTCACCACTAATTCACATAATAAATCGAAAATCAAGAGCAGCTCGTATCGATAAAATAAAATACTCCTGATTTTCCAATCAAATGTGCAAACATATAACAGGAGAGCAAATGTGCAAACATATAACAACGGCGAGAGAGAAATTTAAACATCAAGGTGGTTTTTTCCCCAAATAATTGAATTATCCAGCATAGGGAAAGAGTAACTTACTCTTGCCCTGAAACAAAAATCAGACAATAGAGGCATCCTCAATTCGAGTACCATCGGAAAAAATGAAACATAAACAAAGCCTCTAAAACACCCAACATTGCACCAGCCATTACATCAAGAACAAAATGCCGTCCCAATAAAACCCGAGAGAAGGACGTTGCCACTGACCACAACACCACAAGCCCTGCAAACCGAAACCCGCCATGCAAATCGATCATCCAATCACCACGCACAAATTCCCAACTTTTCAAACCAGACATGAAGCTCCACCCATCAAAAAACTCTTCAATTAAATCAGAACAAAGCCACAGAAAGAAACCAACGAAACAAGCCCTCGAAGAATGACCGCTGGGAAAGGACCAGTGATCGACCCCCACAGTTAGGTGCATTCCCTTGTTGTACACGGGGCGTGGTCGCCGGATGGTGAATTTGAGGAGGCCGACGAGGGCGAGGTCGAGAAGAGAGCCGACGAGGAGGAAGAGAGAGAAAATTTTGAGTTTGGGGTCGGCGAACCAAAAGAGAGAGATGGGTATGGGGAACCAGAACCGGCCATCACCTGAGATCTCCAGAAGCTTGAGAAGAGAGCGAGGAAAGGGGAGGAATAGGGAGTGGAGGTAGAGAGAGAGTCTGGTGTCGAGGTCGATTAAGCTGGTTAGGGCTAGGGTTACGAGAGAAGGGCGATTTGTTGAAGTGGGTTGGGAGGAGGAATCCATGCCCTATGAAATTCAAAATTCTCAGCACCGACAGTGAGGAGTCCAGACGAAGAGAGTCGACCATTTGTTGATAGAACAAGAGAGCTTTAGCCTGTTGCAATGTAAGCAGGAGAGAGACGTAGATTTGTTTATTTGGAAAAAGTTTATGAGGTTGTAACCTTAAAGATGCCCATCAAAAATTCCGGAAAAGATTGTTTTAATGTTGAAAACCTCTCTAATTGATTGTATCGACAGACATGGACATATAGGAATTTTAAAAAAAAATAAATAAATCTTTTGAATCCTCATAAAAAATTTCGGAAAATGTTGTTTTAATGTTGAAAAACTCTCTAATTGATTGTATCGTCATTAAAAAAAAAAAAAGTTTTGAGTCCAAAAAATAGTGCATCTTGCGATATATAATCTAGATCGTTCATTTTCAAGATTTTCATATGTGCATAGATACGTTTGATTTTAACCATTTTTAAATTTTATAAGTAGATATGAAAATAATTTTTCTAAAAATCTCAATAAATTTTTATACCTAAATTACATTTTATAATAAAATTTCGAGGTACGCCTTGGTTTGTTTAAGGTTGCAACAAACCATACCCCTTTTATTTTACGTATCGTTATTTTGTAAACCTTGTAATTTTGTACTATTGTAATTCTTTAATTTAAAAATAAATTTTTTTTACCTAACTTTGGAAAAAGTGTATGTAAAAATGCAAAATTAGATCGAATAATTAAAGATATACTTCAAAAATCTATTAAAAAAAGTTATTATAATGTTGATAAACCCTCTAATGAATCATCTCGACATCAAGATGTATGACTATCATTATAAATAAATAAATAAATTTTGAGTCCCAAAAATAATGCATTTTACAAAACATTATCTAGACCGTCTGTTTTCAAGATTCTCGTATATTTATATATCTACTTGATTTTAACCATTTTGAGAGTTTAATATTTTATATTAAAATATGAAAATAAATTTTTGGATAATCTTAAGAACTTTTTATACCAAAATTGCTTGTTATGATCAAATTTGGAGGTTGAGATAAGGTTGAAAGAGAATATAGGAGAGAGGAAGAGATAAAGTAGTTAATTAGAAAAGCAAGATAACTACATCACTTAAAAAACGTCATGAAAGATAAATGAATAGGGAAAGGCAGAGGACTCGTGGACAAGCTCTACGCAAGCAGGAGTTGAAGATGAAAAATTGCCTTGTCAGAGAGAAAAATCAGTAATTGGAAATGAAAAATAATTTGATAGGGCTGCAATCCTATTAAAATAAGTAAACCTTTGTCCTAAAATTCATCAAAAATTGCTATTTTGGCATCAAAAAACCTTCAAATGAGTCATCTCGGCATTGACCATTATGGTTGCGAAAAAAAATAAGATTTCAAACAGTAAAAATAATATATATTGTAACAAATTATCTATAACATCCATTACGTATTAAAAATAACTATTCACTGACGCAAAATTTGTACCATTCTTCGAGCTTCAAAATTTATAGTCAGTGTTCGAAATTTATTTTAGAGTCATCATGAAGATTGTTTATGCCTAAAGTACCGTCTTTTTTTTTTTGGACAAGGTTACATAAGAATGGAACTTGAGATATGGTACTATGAAAACCCAATTGCTACTTGACCAAACTTGATTCCTTGATGCCCAAAGTACTTTCTGGATGAGGATTCGAGGTGAAACTTTACTTTGTTTTCGTAACGTCTAGGCCTTATAAAAATTTGTCCTTTATAAATACAAAAAGAGATAGAGAGAAATAAAAAAAAAGAAGAGTTTCTCTTAATATAAATGAGGGGTCATTTCCACAAAAAATTGCATGTAAAATAGTTGAAGTTTTAAACGATAATAGGAGAGAGAAATGAAAATAAAGAGGCATGCTAGTTTAAAACGTCGAACAATGATGATTTACAAAAATAAAGACGAACTTCTCTCAAATAAATAAATGGTCAGTTCTATAAAATTTACATAAATATCTAATAAATGAAGGGTTCTATTATGGTGTTCATACTAGAATTTTATAATCATACTCAACAAATTTTGAACATTTATATACCCTGGTTTTGTAATATAATATTTTTTAGTATAGATATTTTTTTTCATTAAAAGGTGCTACATCATCCCTATAGGGCTAACATTACCCACATAGAGTACACTAATGCATGGGTGATATATAGACGATATTACACCTCTCATAAAGACTAAAAGTATATTAATTAAAAAATATTATAATACAAAATAAGGGTATATATATGTCTAAAATTTATTGAGGACAATTATAAAATGCTTTATAATGAGTAATCTAACATAACCTGTAAATAGAGAGTGCAGTTTGTATAAAAAGTGCATTTTCAAATAGTGTCAAAAAGTGTGGTTTCACTACTGGAAATCTCTGTGACGGCCTTAAAATATATTTTCATCTACAATTATAAAATTTAAAGTTTAAAAAATAATGCAGATCGAGTGGACCTATGAAAACTCGATAATCTTGAAAATTGATAGTAAAAAAATGCATTACAAGATGCACTATTTCCAAAACTTGAAATCTATTTTTTTCTATGTCCATGCATCAAATTTGAGCATCAAAACAATCTTTTTTAGTGAAAATTTTGAGATACATCCTAATTTGATTGTTTAGAGCCTCGTACTTATATAAACTTTTTCCTTTTTTTAATGCATTATTTTGTGTCCAGCAATAATAAAGGTTTGCTTTTCAAACCAAAGAAGAAAAAAAAAAACTTAGTTCCTCTATTTTGTTCTTCTAGGAAATGGGTTTGTACATTATCATATCACAAGCAAAGAATAAAAAAAACTTAGTTCCGGCTATTTTGTTCTTCCATTAAATGGGTTTATATGTTGTCATATCACAATCACTCCTAAGCCTTGGATGTCTAATTGGATGGCTCAGGGTGTATAACCACCCAATGATTGGCCTAGAGTGTATAACCACCCAATTTAAAATCTTTATTGACAAGAAGACTCATTGTGACCTCTTAACTAAGTATAAAATAAGGAATCATTCGAGAGTTCCAATTTATGTCAAAACGAATCTGTGCTCCCGCGTGAGCATGCTGTCCGCCAAAGAACTTGTGAACAAGCAACTAAGCAACGCCTATATAGTCACGTCTCACAATTGCATAGCTTCAATAACTATTTAAAAACCTGTGCCTTCTTCCGAAACCTTCGCTGCCCTCTCTCTCTCTCTTTATCCTTTTCCAATTTCAGAGTCGTCGTCTTTGAAGAACACGGAGACTTAGAGAGAGAAAGAGGAGAGAGAAGAGGAAAAAATTGAATTCCTTCATAAATCAGCCATTGTTACTACCATTGAACTCAAATATTAATCCATGGCTACCTTGGGGAACAAGAACCTCAACGCAAAGCTGGTAATGTTGCCCCCTGTTTTTTTACATTTTTAATTGATTTTTTGTCTCTTTTTTACCCTCTCTCTCTAGATATCTTTATTAGGTCTTGATTAGATCATGCATGGCGGATCCCTCTTTTTATGTCCTTTCTCTCTCTAGATGTCTTATTTCTTGGTAATCGGAACATTGCGTGTGAATTCAGAGTTCCGATCTCATTGGGATCTCTCTCTCTCTAAGTGTCTTGCATTGCGTTTAAATCCGATAATGGTGGGCTAAAATCATATTTTGTTCATCGTTTCCGTCTGTCTGGATGCATGTCCTCTTTGGTATTCAGATCGTGGTTGTTTACTTGTTCTGTTCTTCTTTCTCTCTCTGAGTTTATTTCCTTTCAATTTTTGTTTTGGTGGTTAAAATTGGATCGTGTCTGATAAATTCATTGTATATAAAATATTTGTCTTTTATTTTATGATGAATTTAGGTTCTTCTTGGTGACATGGGAGCTGGTAAATCCAGTCTGGTTTTGCGCTTCGTCAAAGGACAATTCCTAGAATTTCAGGTTGGATCTCTCTCTCTTCCTCTTAAATGATTTTTTGAGTCCTCTTTCTGTCTCTCTCTCTCTCTCTTGTGTTTTGTGTGTATTTTGAACTCTTGGGTTTTGTAGGAATCAACAATTGGTGCCGCTTTTTTCTCTCAAACACTTGCAGCCAATGATGCAACCGTGAAATTTGAGATATGGGATACAGCAGGGCAGGAGAGGTATCACAGTCTGGCTCCCATGTATTACAGAGGAGCTGCAGCAGCTATCATTGTATTTGATATAACGAACCCTGTGAGTCATAATGCCAATTATTTCATTTTGTTGCTAAGAACATGTCTCTTTGGTTTTTTTAGTTTCTATTTTACCTTTTCTTTGTTTGAAGGTACATGAGTTTTATTTGTTATGCTTGTTATTTTGTGTTAGTAATGGTCTGCTAGAAGCTTAGATTGGACATTGTGTGTTGATCTTGTATTGGTTTAAGATAAATTTGAAGAAAGCTGCACAATATTTTTGGTTTGCGGGATAATTTGGGATTTTTGGGGTTGAAAAAGTCTTCATGCTAATGAGAAATCTTGGTGGTATTTGTGTTTAACGTTTGGTACATTTACCTCTTTTTTTTAACTCAGCCGCATATGGATCTCTAAATTTTTATATTTCTTTTTGGTCTAAACATCTGATAGTTTCGTCCTTTAAATAGATTTAAACATTGTGAGGGGTGTTAGAATGGTTTCTGGTGGTTTTCCTCAACACTGGATATGTTTCTTGCGTGTTATTTGACTTTGTTTCCTCTAATTGCACTTTCCCTGTTTCATTTCTCACATTGCTTCCCTGATTCATTTGACAATCTAGCAACTATGGTTTGTTACCATTTTGCAAGATTTGGTCTTTGTTAGTGGTAGTAACATAGCGTGATTACTTAGTGGAGAGTGAAATTCCGATAAATTAACTTCAAGCAGTTGGACAAAGTTTATATTGCAATTATTCATATGCTTTAGATTTTGGATGACATTGAATCGATGTGGTGCAGAGGAGGTGCCATTGGGAATTCTAATTATGTTAGGATTAGGAGTTTTAAAGGATTTTTAGTTCCTACAATGATTGGGACAGTAGAGTTTTGGAAGTCTTAAGGTCTCCTATATTGAGTAAGAGTGAATAACAGGCGGCCCAAAGAACTAATACTTAAGCTAGGTTTATGGGAAAGTTTGGTATGACTAAGGCATGATTATGGTTTTGTTAAAGGCTTTTTGTGTGGGCATACATTGCTGGAACTTAACAAGGATATGATGATGGTTGCAAAGGAAATTTAGGGCTTTTGTTTGAAGATTACGGTGGGTAGGTCTGGTTAGGGTGGCTATTGAGCTAGTTTGCCTAAGGCTTGGAGATTTATGGCTAGATTTCATAGAAGTGTTTGTGTGGGATAATTTGGTTGTGGGGAAATCTTGGATGGGGATGTGCCATGCAAAAGGGGAAAGAAGAGGGGATCTAGGCTTATCTATACAGAACCTCTAATCCACAAGCTAAGAATTTTGGGAATCTCTCCACCAAAACAAGAAAAGGTTTTGACTTTTGCATGGACTCACCCAGACGTATGCTAGTATAATTACTCTCTCTATCGAAAAAGTTGGGGAATATTTCCTGAAATGGTTGCATCTCACCATAATTGAAACACAAAATTTATTACTCAACTTTGATTGATTTGGCTGTAGGACTATACATCGGATTGAGAGTCAAGCTGTCTGTATTTTCCTCGACTTCCTATTCTTGTAGATACTTTAGAATTGGGTAACTAGTTATTTCATAGTTTAGGGCCACCTGTAAATAACACGAATAAAATCTTTTTAGACTCTCAAACAAAATTGGGAAGCTAACTTGCAAAATAAGGAAAGAAACAACTTACTGAAATTTCAAGACACTCTATTTTCCAATTAATGGAGCCCACTGTCTTCTAGAAGATTGATCTTTCTAGAAGATTGCCTAAGTTCCATGCCCTACAGTTTCTTGGACTCAATAATGGAAAGAAAGAAGGCGGACACACCTAAAAGGGCCGTACACAAAGGCCGTAACCCGGTGCTGGTCCTGCCTAAGCAGGGTCCCAGGAAGGGTGGGCTGGAAATGGTCCTAACCTTTGACTTATGCACAAAGTGGCTGCTCTCAGGACTCGAACCCACGCTCTTGCGCTGGCTACCTGAGCCTTTTACCGTCACACCAAGTGACGGCCACTAAAAGCACAAAATTTGTCATTGATTTTCCCAGCAGACTTTCAACCACATTTGAAGCGTGCAATGTCCGAACTATGAGAAATCCACAAAGATAAGTGACGTAGGTCTTGAAGAGATCTTCTATTTAAACTTTGAATCACTTCAAACGGACATTCAGGTGAGAACTAATGCCTTTGAAAAACAGTCTACATCATGAGTGGGTCTTGCAATAACTATGGTTGGTGATTCTACCTCATATATAGTGGGTGTCTTTTTAAAAAGTTTATAGAACTCCAGATCATTGATGTTTCCCTGTGAAATGGAGGTGGACCCCTTTGACATGGACTGATTGCAGCATGGTATTGTGTTTCAACCATGTCACTCGATTTGCTTAATGACTCCCTTGAATTCTTCCTGAATTCGTTAAGGCTATGACATGGACCTCCCTCTCCGTCTTTGTTGACTTTGATTATAGGTGTTCTTAGCAGCATGATAGTATTGGGCGGTTGAGGGCTTTAAGAGAGTTTGGGAATGATATAACTTCTGACTTAGTGCATAGACGATATGTCAGTGTCTTCTTAAAGTGGTTTTGATTGATCTCTGATCAAAGAGCATTAAGCAAATTTGTTCAAGATTATAACTTTGGGTATTGGTGCTCAGGATTGATAACTAGTGGATATGGCAGAGAGATTAGGCCATGAAGTGGGAGTGGAGATGCCTCCATGGAAGTGCCTAAGAGGCTGAGACTGCCTGTTCACCAAGAAGCATCAAAAGATTGGGAAGCCTAGCAATCACATCCTAAAAGATCCTCCAAGTATTGCAGTCTCCAAAGTAACAAAATGTTTAATTCTAGTTTACAGTTACTAAGTTGTTTGGCTGAATCAAAGGTTAAGAGCAGCTATCTACATGAAATATTTGTTTGGCATCCTTATGAAAAATATCAATATTGCAGGTCCCTACAATACAAGTAAGAGCGACCATCGGATCAAACATAACAGCACTCTGTTTTATGAAAATAGTTAAATAAAAAGCTAATCACTGAATTGAGAAAAAATATTATTAATTATTGTGGGTGAAAATTTGAAAATGCAAATAAGACAAGGAAAGATTCGGCAGACCTTTGAAAATGAAAATAAGACAAGGAAAGAATTCGGCAGACCCTGATCATCAATTTGCATGATCAATATCAAGTCTCAATATCAATTTAGAGGTTCAGAAAAAAAGTACTGAATAAATTTAGAGGTTCCAAGCGTTTCATCACAAACTTCTCAATTTCTCTTGGTCTCTGTTGAATCTTGTGTATGAGGGTCATTTACCTTACGGTCACTGATCGAGGCCTTGGTTACTCTCTTTTTTTATTTCTTGTTCATTTTTTTCATCTTCTCCTTATGCCAGCCGTGCTCATCGCCAACTTTCCTCAGCTGTCAACACTCCTCCCCTTTCTCTCTCTTGAACCCCATGCAAACCTCCTCTGTCTCATAACCTTCATTCTTTAAAATCACAGCAAAACACTCACAAGAGCCCCAAAGGTATGCCCAAAACCTCAAAAATCAACTGAACCAGAACACCACACAAAAGCTCCAATATACCCCACTCCATGACCCAGAAACCTGCCTTCAAGATGGGGAAGCGGGAATAACTCTGGTGAAATGGAGATGCGTCATACTATGCAAGAAAGGGTGCTTTCATGGCAGATCATCTCTTTAATTCATGGGCGCCTTTGAAGAAATCAGTGTTCCATGAGAAAGAGAGTCTAGTCTTCTTCTTTTTTCTTTTTTTTTTTGAGATGGATTGGGTATGCAAAGGACACTGTGTTTATTGATGTTTTGCTTTTTCTTCACTTGTTTCTCTTTGCCCTGATTTATCCCGGAGAAAAGTGTGAACACAGAAGGCATAGTCTAATCGCCTTTTTTGTTTCTTTTGAAATGGATCGGGGTTGGGTATTGTAAGCAAGGAACAATACGTTTATGGTGTATTTGGTGTTTTGCCTCTTCATCACTGTGCCTTGTTTCTCTTTGCACTGATTTAGCCTGGAGAAAAGTGTGAAGATAGAAGTCAGAGGGACCAATCGTGCTGCAGGTCCGGGTGGGAGATGTGCAAAAGCAGATCTCAGTATAAATGAGTTGAAATGCTTCTCGTCCAGAAAAAAGGGGAGTCCAACTTAAAATTTTTCGGATGCCACTTTTTCCTTGATGCCAAAGATTTCCAACTTCCAATCTTAAAAACTCGCTGATTTCCAAAGTGCAGCTTGCCCTTCTTACTGGTTTTTTGGCTCGTCAGTCAAACAACTCTAGTTCTGGGGACATTCAGCTTGAGAATGGTTATCTTAAATTCATAATGAACGAGAATAACTTGTAGAAAAAGATAACAATATAAGGAAACTTAGCTCCTACACTCTGTGGCTACCTGTGTGGAAGTGTTTTAGATTTGATCTGTACTGCCTCTCCAAGTTAATTTGTCTGAGGGCTCAACTTGCTATTTTGGTTAAAGAACTGTGGTCTTCAACAGGCACCAGAAAATTACATATGCAGTAATCATTGATATTCATCCAAGTTACTTGTATGTGCATGTCAATGACTCCAGATGAGATAACAGCAGTGTCCATGGATCCCGACTTTGCAGGCAGGCAGGCAAGCTCTGCCTATTGAGGCCCTTCTTGTGGGAGGATTGTATCAAATTTGGCTGTTGCATTCAATTTGACACCTTTACTTAGTTGATAATGCTAGTTATGATGAAGATGCCCCTGAAATGGGCCCCTAATTTCTATTTTGGATGGGTCAGGAGTGGTTCTTGATATATTGTGAGTTTCAGCCATTTTGTATATCAAGTGCATATGCTGAAAATAATGTAATTTATAATGTATTTTGGGCATTTGGAATAGATTGCCTGTATTTGCTATATCTGCTGTTTAAAAATAACAATGATGACGTGTGATATTTTGGATTCTTGTTGTCATATTAAGATTAAAAATGCCTTATTTGAGATACTTCTGTTGCTTATTCCTATTTTGAGCTACTGAATACAAAACTACCCATAGAAAAAGATTTTGTTCAAAATTTTCATTGTATATTGAGGCTTCTCTGGTTTTTGTTGATAGGATTCATTTGCTCGAGCAAAGAAATGGGTGCAAGAACTTCAAGGGCAAGGTAGGTGCTTCTTCAAATTCCATTTTGCTGTAAACATGGTACTACTTTTCTTCTTTCAAATGTTTTTGGTTGAGATGCTGCAATGGTTACCTGAACTTACAATAATAGGCATGTTCTTTGAACTTTTCTACAACTTGTGTACTGAATATGGTCTTTCAAGATAATGGATTGCTTTTGCACTTGTTCGGAAATTAGGATGTGCATTTTAACTTATTTTCAAATAATTTTCTAGAATTTTGTAAATTTTTGGTTGATTGAAGCTATTTTTCTTATGAGTTCTCAAAGAATTTTGTAAATTTCGGGTCAGGACTCACTAGTGTCCTGAGCCCTAGTCAGGCAACTTGACTGGGTGGGTGTGAGTGAGACGTGGCCTAGTATTAAAGAGTAGACAAAAAGTAAAAATAAAAACTGGGAACTGGCGAGACTCGAATGGTTCCCTTTGATTTTCTTCCGGACTTCACAGGCTGCTGAGTCCTAGCAACTCGGGCAAGTCTGAGTCATACTCGCAGAGTTTTCAAACACTCGTTATTAGGGAAAATAATGTTTTCAAATCTTTTTGAATTTGATTGAATTAGTGCTTTTGTAAAGCTAATTAATTTACGTCCTTCATAATTTGATGGAAATCATGTTTCTGTAAAGGTAACCCGAACATGGTTTTGGCGCTTGCTGGAAATAAATGTGATATGGTAGAGAAAAGGAAGGTGACACCAGAGGTATACATAGTATTATTCTTTTTGTTTGCATGCTAGTTTTCTGATATCCATGTAACAATTTAGCAGCATTGGTTAGTGTGCCACGGCTCTTTTTGTAGTTGACTTACCTAATTGCTCTCAGTTCATATGTTTCACATTCCTGAAAAGCTTGTGTGATTTCACATTCCATTTATTTTATTGACTAAGAATTGATCCTTTTTATCCCAAACACTCAACATGCTTATGCTTTGTTCTTCCCAGTGTTTTGGACTTGGCTGAGTCCACTCGGACTCGGCTGAGTAACTCGGCCCCGCCCTAGTGACGAGGCAAGTTGGTGACGTGTTTGGTGCCCAACTCGAAGGGCACCAAAAACCTCCTAAATTGTTTTTTTAAAAATGCTGAGAAATATAAAAAAATTAGAAATCACAAATATATTGGCTAGAAATACTTTTTTAGATGTTTTTCATAGCTTTTAAGATGATTTGGGAACTTCCATATCTTTTCCTTTTTTTTTGTGCAAGGTTTCAGAAATATTCAAAGTATAAATCAAAATTTTCATTAGTCTATCCCGTGTTTTAAAATGCACGATGCGGTCCCGATGCGGTTGGGGGGGTTGATGCGGTCTACATTTGGGTGCATCACCCCGATGCGGTCAATATATATAAATTTTTTTCAAAAAATCTAAAAAATAGGTTAATGCATGGAAAAAAAATATGGAGGTGATTTATGTGATAGTAGGTATTTAATTTATTCATTAGCTCTAACATTGTCAGCTGTAAGAGACTTTGAATCCGCTGATAGAAGACATTAGAAGTAGAAAATAGAAACTAGAATCTAGAAACTTGAAACTAACTTTATAGAAGACTTTGAATCCGCTGATGGAAGACATTAGAAGTAGAAAATAGAAACTAGAAACTAGAAACTAGAAACTTGAAACTAACTTTATAGAAGTCATTAGAAGTTAGAAGACATCATATTATCATATCCATGATCTTTTTGTTTTCATGAAGCTATCCATGTATTCTTTAATCTCCTTTTAATTTATTCGGTAGCATGTGGGTATGCTCTGACATCCCTAGTAATACCTGCAAAGTGTTCTTTTTGTTGGAAAATGCCTCCACCCCGATGAGAATTTGCACAACGAGTACAAATAACATAATATTAATCTTTTGGATTTTTTAGTTTTACATATTTCCAATCCGGATCCTTAGTACTTGAAGATTGTGAAGAATAAATTGCCCAAAAAATAAGTGTTATGATTTATGAAATAAAGAATTAGCAATTGATCGAAAAAATTATCGTTGTCTTCTCAGCCATTGAAATCCTCGATAAGTTAACAAACTATGCTCAACCTTCTTCGAAACAACGCCCAAGCTTATCCCACTCAACAGCCCAACCAACATCGAGAGCAAATTGACAATTGTTTTCAAACAAAATTTCTGCCGTATTTTTTTCCTCTTCGTTTGACCAAAAAACAATCACATTTGTGGCTGTTTTTTGTGTTTTGGGTTTTTTGTGTTTTGGGGGGTTCAATACCCCAAACCCTTTTCCTCCCTTTGGGGGTGAAAAATGATAAAAATACCCATTATCATGGGCACTATTTTCGCCCACTAGCTATGCAGGGCATATGTGCTATGCGCTATGTGGTGGGATGCGCGGCATATGCGGGTGCATCCCACCAAAGTGCATATGTGCCCATATGCGATGTGCTTTGAGGCACATAGCGCATTATATGGCCGCATCACCGCGGATGTGGCTGCATTTTAAAACAATGTCCATCTTCTATAGACTTTTTCAACTTTTTAAGTCTTCTAATGATTTATATTGAAACTTTAAGCTTTTTTTATTTTTGACTATCTTTTAGAAATTTTTTACTTTTCTTTTTCAACTTTTCTACGTTTTATGATGGTGTACATGACTAACTCGGAGTTACTCACCTTGGCCAGGGGTCAAGTACCTTAGTCAAGGCATTTGCCATAGTACTGGTTCCTCCTAACGGATATGCTTTGGAACTATTTATTGATATCTCTTAAGATTCTATAGTTTAAATTTTCAAAGATATCATGATCTGATATTTGAATCTAACAAAGCTGTCTTTTCTAACCATCAATTCTTGTTCTCACTCCAAGATCCCTTAGTCGAATAAAGCTATGTAGTTTGCATGGTCATGAAATTCTTGTGATTCCGATGAACATACTATTTGATATTAAGCAGCAATGGATGCTTTTGCTTGGGATAACTTTCCCTCTTATTCTATACCAAAAGTAAACCATCAGTGTCTACGTCCTTCATATCTGTCATTTGTGTCTTTTTTTCTTCATTATCTTTTCCAATGAAAGCTACATTTGCGCACCACTCAATATTTTCTCTGGAGAGACTTCTCCCCAATTGTTTTCTATGTTTAGATGGTTCCGGAGCTAAGTGACAGCCAAACCTTGGATCACTTGAAATCTTTCAAACTCCATTGACAAGACATTTGTTGACTCATGATATCAATTTTAGATTTTGACTGTTTCAAGTCTCCTGAAACATTATAAAAAATTTACCATGGAAGATATAATTGGTAAAGTTTACAGTGTTTAAGCTTGGTTTTGGCTGGAATCTCAGGGTTCTTTTTTTATTGAGCAAAGTATTTGGGTTGGATCCATATATGGAAGATCATCCTTATGACCCTTGAGACTCAGTGCTGGATAAGGTTCATACGAGGAAGAAGATACAGGTGTGAGACTTGTTTTTTCTCTAGTTTGCTGTGCATGTGCTCAGTTATATTTGAACTGTGGCTTGGGCTGGGGCCACGGAGCTCGGACTTTTATGGATGGATAACATATTTTCCTGGTTAAGCCTGTTTTGGAGTTCAATTGAAGGTCAGGTTATGGGATAAGTCCAGGGCTGTATTTGAAAAATAGCAGAAAAAAAGTTAAAAACTCTGTTCTGAAATGTGCAGAAAAGGTCATGAAGCTTGTTTAGTGAAGAACCAAGCCATCTCTCTCGGATGCTGTCACTACAGTGTTGAATTTGTTGATTTTTTTGCATACATCAATCATGCCTCCAATTTAGAAAATGGCTATGGGAAAATATTTTATGAAGATAGCCCCTCATTGCCATTTCATAAGGAGTTTGCAAAGCTAAACAAATTAGTTGAAATATAAGAGAATAATTGAGTCAATTTGCTACAAAGCTGCTGTCCTGCTCTTTGATGCAAACTTGAGGCTTTTAAAATTAATGGTCTCTTGTTAACTTTCAACTTGTTTAGATGCTGAAAGTCTCAGTAATGTGACAGAAAAAAACTGAAACAATGTGGTTCTTGTAAAATTAATCGCCAAGAATCTTGCACTATGGTCCTTTGCCGTGGAGAAATTTATTCAAGGAAAGCAAGTAGAGTTAATCAAATGGAAAATCAATACTTCCTTTGCAGATGGAAATGGACAAAATCCTAATGCAAAAATATAGTGATAATTTCTTAGTTGATCGATCCAATAAATCACAATGTAGCAAGGCAAGACTGCCAACTAAGTCTGAGATTGCTTTTAACTGATATTTGCAATTTCCACTTGGAACAGGGATGGGAGTTGTAAAATAAGGAGATAAAGATATTCAAGATCTTCCATGGTGACTTGGTAATGGGCAAGATCTTATGGATCTGGTGATTATTGATCAGTTCTTTGGAAATTCTAGAAATCAGAGTAAACTAAATGGAATTTAAAGTACCAAATGAGTAGTATGGTTTCCTCTCAGGCTCTCTCTAGGTTTTTATTTCCTGTTGTCTTCAAGGAGTTAACTGTGTACCATATTGTAGATTCACTATTAAGTTACTGAATTCGTTGCTCATGGACTGGAAAAAACTATAAAAGAAAAAAAATATTTTGCTGAGAAAGAAGACAACTCTTATAGTGGCTACACATAATGCATGGTATTTTCATCCTTTGGTAAGATTATTCTAAAAGGTAACCTCCGTTCTGTTCCATGTGGTTTTGCAGGAAGCTCAAGCATATGCCCAAGACAATGGCCTCTTCTTCATGGAAACCTCCGCAAAGACTGCCATAAATGTGAATGACATTTTCTATGAAATTGGTAAATATTCTTTTAAGGCTCATAATTAAACTTTAGTTGTTACTTGAAACCTGTCAGTTTTACATATTGGGAAAGTAAGCTTACCTTTGGTACGAAAAGGTCATAATCATCCTAGCCATTAGAAGTGAAATTGGGTGACTAGGAGCATGCCATTAACTGCTTTCTGTGTCCAAGAGAATGTTCCTGATATTTCGTGTGGAGAAATGACACATCCCAGCTGTATATACAATGGTTTGGGGTGTTTGTGACCCTTGTGTATTAAGGTTAATGGTCTCATTTGTATACAATCCTTTACATATTACAAAGCTGCTGATTGTTTTTTGTGAAGTTTCGAATATTCCCTTTAAGAAATTGCATAACTGATTTTATATAGAAGGCTAGAGAATGTTCCTGATATTTCGTGTGGAGAAATGACACATCCCAGCTGTATATACAATGGTTTGGGGTGTTTGTGACCCTTGTGTATTAAGGTTAATGGTCTCATTTGTATACAATCCTTTACATATTACAAAGCTGCTGATTGTTTTTTGTGAAGTTTCGAATATTCCCTTTAAGAAATTGCATACCTGCTTTTATATAGAAGGCTAGGCATCGGAATCCCTATACAACTTCGAGGTGGGATATCAGTAGAAATATCAAAAGTAGCTCCACACTCAAAACCTGGATAGGTTCCCATGATTGTAGGTCTTTCGTTATAGAAAACAGGTGGGTGACTCTTCCACCCGATTACTTCCCTTCAGAAAGTTCATTGTAAACTTTATATTACATTTTTGTTTTATAAATATGTAGGCAGATTGCTGTGTTTTGGGGTAATTTCAGAATAAATGGGGTTAAATGATATGAAGGCAGGGAGTGAACCAAAGGTCTCGCTAAAATGTTAACTACCATTTTGTTAAAAAATACTTCTACTTATGATTAGTAGTCCACCCAAACATAGCTTCCCCTTATATTCATGATTTTCTTTATGACTTCCCTTCACATTCATGTTGGTCCCTGAAGTTCTACTTGTGTTACAGCAAAGAGGCTGCCTCGTATGCAACCTATGCAAAATCCATCAGGAATGATGCTTACAGATAGACCCACCGAAGCGACTACTTCTAGATGCTGCACTTAGCCTGCAACTGCGCCCTACTCTCTCCCCCTCCCCCTTGTCTCTCTCTCTCTCAACCCTGTAAACGGGGTCGGGACTGCACATCTTTCCTCCCCTCTCTTGCTCTCTCTCTAACCATGTTGAAAGCACCTTGGTTTACATAAAGAGATGGGTCAGGTCTAAAGATCCTTTCGTTTGTTTATTTTTTGCCAAACAGTGTAAATAAATATTATTTGTGTGTATGATTATGTTATGGAGTTCTTGTTTTTAATGCATTATCCTGGTACACCTGACATTAATAAGAAAAAGTCCTATTGCATTTTGCTAGAACGTTTCATTTCACAGTGAAAAAAAGGAATCGAAAATAAACTGAGGTTAAGCAAAACAGGGGAAATTTAATGGATTGCTGGCTTATGAAGTTTTCAGGTTTGTTTCCTTCTCTCCTTTTTTCCTCCATCTACAATTATACTTTGGAATCCTCTTGGAAATGGCCATAATCTTTGTTCTTGATTGTTTTGACATATCACCTTAAATTAGTGGTGTCAAGGGGCCGGCTGGGTGGCTGGCTGGCTTTAAAAAACTAGGGCCTGAGCTACAAAATATGGCTGACTATGGCCTAAGTGTAGGGCTTGGGCCGAGGCCAGCCGGTTCGGTCTGGCCCGCTTTTTCTTTATTTTTACTGGGTCCAATCGCCAACCCTATATTAAATAACCGATAGTAGTCAACATTAAGAAAAAAAGAAACAAATAAAAAAAAAAAGAAAAAGAAAAAAAAACTGATAATAGTCGATTGATTTTATGTTCCGGCAAAAGCTTTTAGGCCATTCATTCCCCAGCGTAAATCCTATGTACTAATATTTTTAGAACTTTCAAATTTTGGGGACATAACCTCCTCAACCTTGCTTATAACCTCAAAAAGAAAAAGATAACAAATTTCAGGGACTCTACATGTCTAAGGTCCGTTCTGAGAATGGTTTATGACCATCCGATGTTTGTATGCTCGAAACGAAGTGCTTAGAAACCCAAAATTAATTATTATCTTCTTGTAAAGTACTCGGAACTGTATTCCCAAATGGACCCAAGACCGCATAGAAACGCGGGCTTCTTAATACATCTATTTTTAAAATATTATATATATTACATATTATTATATAGTATTATATATATATAACAATATATAAAAGAACTTTTTAGATTCTATAGGGCCTAGATCGGGATCCAAATCTCATGTATATTTTCAGACCTGGATCTGAATATTTTAGATCCGTTCGGATCCAAATCTGATGTATACTTACGATCCAAAGTCGGATCCCAGTGGATCCGGATTCTCGGCCCGATCAAAAGTCAAATTGAAAAAAGTTATTATCCAATGCAACCGTTTTAATGCACTTATCCCTTATAAATTGCTCCACGTTTGCCTTAATTAGCTTTTAGAGCCATCTTGATGCAAGTAACCTTAGTGACAATTATCGTCGATAAAATGAACTAATCGGTTATGCTGATAATTTAGGGAGAAATTATCAGATCTTTTATCCTGGAAACTTTGGAAGTCGATATTATATGGGATATTATCCATATAATATTGAAATTATTGTGCTTGCAGATAGTATCGCATTAATAACTTAATTTTCCTAATCATATCCCAATTTGATGTAGAATAATTACTAATTGTGTGGAAATTTTGTCATGAAGTAAAAGGTAGGGGTGGGAATAGGCCGGGAAGGGTCCTGGAATTTACATGGAGTTTTACCCGGTCCGGACTCAGACTGGGTATGGTAGTCCGGTCCGGGTAAATTCCGAGCCCTAGTAAAAGGATTAGGTTAAAAAAACATTTTATGTAAACGTGGAATTTGAAAGGTCAAGTTGTCCAAGAATGTGGGATCTTTTCATGGAAATATTTAGTTATTATTTGTTTCAAATTTTCATAGTTAATATTTTTTAATGTTTTAAATTTCAAATAAATTATTGATATATTTCCTATAAAAAGGGCTCATAAAAAACCTTGTCCATAGGCCCATGAAGCAAGAATTGATAAACAAATTTTGCAGGATAACAAGTAATTTCTAATGTGACACAAAGTGGTCCCAAAAAATTGATCATACAAACAAACATTCTATCCTACCTTCTCTAGTCTGCAATCTAACGCAAACAAACATTCTATCCTACCTTCCCCAGTCTGCAATTTAACACAAATATGTCATCTTCTGAACCAAAATATTCTAATTTTCCTTTGGCCGGAGGAGAAGAACACCCAAAGGATCTTATCTTCTCAATCAAAATATTTAAATTTTCTTTCGATTAGAGCTGAATAACATGTAATCTTCTTTAATAAGATTTAGGAGCTTGATATCACACCTTGAATTGGTCTCGACTGTCTCGGCATGCTTCCAAGAAAATAGAGTAGGTTTGTACAGTAGAAAGTTTCGATCGTAGCAATCAAGATGTTCCTCCCAAAATGCGGCTATCGGCGTAGCGTTCTGCCAGTTCCGGCGGAAGTTCGGGTTAAGCTTGCGGAGCTCAGAAAGTTCATCCACTACATGTAAGAGGCCATTCGCCATATTGTATCTCAAAAAGCTAGGACCATGCTTCTTCAAATTAAGTTCTTCAGTGGGACAGTAACTCATGAACAGTACCTCCCCAAGCAAAGGGAATGGAAATAACAAGGGAAGTGACGGGGCATCCTCGCTACCTTCGGATACTAATTCACTGATGTCTATGGTTACTAATTCCTCCCAATTCTTATCCTCCATTAGTGTCCACAACGTCACCTTCAAGAACTTGGTTAATTGCACCAGAGTGAGATTCCCCTCCCTCACCAAGATTGAGGAGGAAATTACGTTACGAAGAATCCGAGGAGGAATCGGGATGATCTTTACTTCCTCCATTTCCATGTCAAAAGCCATCAAATATTTCAAAAACAGGTGGTAAGTAGTCTGGCCTATAGTGATGCCGATTATACTATCAATAGATGATATTCGATCCCCCAAGAATCTGTCGAGGAAAATGCAAGTATTTCTTGGGGGTGAGATCTCAGTGGGACATGTTCCCTTCGGAATTCTCCATTGTTGGGCTGACGAGTTGAATATCAGGTATCTTACCCTGTTCGCCGAGTCCCATCTTCTATGGGAGCTTACTTTCTTACCTGAGTTCCCAAATTTAACGCCAGCCAAGATCTTGTAATTGCAATTTTGTGGGTCGAAGTAGAACCCAAAATCGAGCACCTCCAGGTCGAGGAAACTTGGAACAAAGGTGCATTGGCTGGTGACCGGGTTCACAACAAAGAAGACATCCCTCTGACCATCGCCATGAAGTTCCCTCTGACCATCACCATGAAGTTCCCTGCTCAGGCAGCAAAGGATCCCATGACTTTCAGCCATTCTCCTGCACACAATGCCTCCCATCCTCATCGAAACCCGAAGATTTGAACGATGAGACTTCCTGTCATTCGGGTAGTCGTGGAGGAACAAAATGTGGTCATTCTCACGCCTCAGAAAGAGAACTAAAGGATGGCTTGGATGGGGAGTCAGAAAGTGAGCTTTTGCAAAGGAGGGGGAAGATAGGAATTGATTCCAAGATCGGGACACAGTTTTGAGATTTACTAAAACTTTTACAGGTAATGACAGTAGTATGATCTCCATGATATCATCCGATAGGGTGTTACTCAGAGTTCCCATTGCTCCTTCTCTCTACAAAAATCGTGCTGAATGCAGAAGAATGAGGTAGAGAAATAAAAGATGTAACGGAGACGGAGAGTATTAAATAAAATATTTATACTCAGGAAACCATAAAAGGATCCTCTCATCTGTTAATCGAATCGGATTGCTATTAACTCGACTTTATCGGCAAGGTTTTCGTTACAGTATTATCAAGTAGGCCGTTAAGACTTTTGTGGTAATCTATTGGAAATTAAACAAAATATTTATACTCAGGAAATCATAAAAGGATCCTCTTATCTGTTAATCGAATCGGATTGCTATTAACTCGACGTTATTGAGACCTTATCGGCAAGTTTTTCGTTACAATATTATCAAGTAGGCCGTTAAGAATTTTGTGGTAATCTATTCGAAATTTAAAATATATTTATACTACAAATAATTTGATTAAATAATCACTAAAATTAGAAATTTAAAATATCAAAAATATATTTATACTATAAATAATTTCATTAAATAATAACTAAATATTTTGCTGAAGACATATTTTTCAAGAAAAATCCCATATTATTCGACAGTTGTAACTTCTACATTTGATGTTGACCATAACCTTCAAAAGAGAATGGCTTAAAGCCCCTGAACATGGATTTTTTAGATACTTTACCCTGGATTGACTTTTCGAAAAGTATTTCCCCCCGAAACGAATTCTTTTTTAGCTAATACCCCAATACAAAAAGTTTGCCTCTTTTAAATGCCGGACTGCCTCTTTTAAACACCAGACCACCCTCTCTAGTGAAAATAATTTGTTATGTAAATGCTAGAATACTTCTTCTAAACGCCGGTTTGCCTCTTTTAAACGACAAACCACCTTTTCCAGCTAAAATAATTTGTTAAGTAAAAGAATAATATTTCCGTCAAACTTTTTATATGGGGGTATTAGCTAAGAAAGTTGATTTCGGGGAAAAATATGTTAAAAAAATTGGGCTACGTTAAAGTGCCTAGAAAGTCCAAGGGTTTTAACCAAAATTTGTGGCAATCCTTTTTTATAATAACTGGCAATCAATTATGAATAATTTATAAGGTGAGGTTTGCATAAAGTGCCACCTTAGACTATACAAGTAAGGAACACTTCTATATTTTGCCTAACGATGTAATTCGGTGTCCGAAACGTTATGATGACTTGAAAATTCATGTTCAACCCTAATTATGAAATTTCAAATTTCAAATTTCAAAACGAATGCAGATTGAGTAGATATATGAACATTTGATAAAAATAGACGGTCTAGATAAATTATTATAAGATGAACTATTTTTAAGACTCATAGATTAATTGGAACGTTTTGAAACTCAGGAATACTCTATTCTACCGGATAATTGAGGTGCATCCTACTACTATAGTATAAGGTTGCAACCGTGTATAAACTATTTCCGTTTCTATTTTGGTGTAAGCATAAAAAGGAAAAACAAAATCCCCATGCAATCCTCTTTCCATAACGATTAGCATAGCATTAAATTATGGATAAATCCATTTTGGCAAATTCATTTTTTCTAGGCAATTTAAAACAAACCTGATATTAATGGGAAGATTAATTAGAGCATAGAAAGATCTTAATAATTGCAAAAATTTGAGATAATACAGCAGATAATATTGTTTTTTTCAATTATTACGAGAGATTACTTCCAACAAAACATCTAACCTTTTTTCATGCACCTATAGGAGCATACTTTGCAAATGTTCAATTGTGTAAAGCGCAAGCTACCTGTATTTTTAGGACCTCAAATTAATTTTGGGATGTAAACTTAGTGATCAACCTCAAAAAAAAATTCAAAAAAAATTCAAAAAAAATTCAAATCACACTTTATGTGCATAAAAAAACATCGTCATAAGGTTGAACAGGTGGTATCTAATTTGTGGACAATAAGATTTAAGTGTTGAATAACTCAAAATCCAAATTATTTTTCTTTCTTTTTTTTAAAATAATCATCAAGTGATTCTTAAGTGAATTTCAAATTTTCAGATTAAATAAACCTCGGAGTAAGTGTTGAATATGCTAGGCGCGTCTTGTTTATCAAATCACATTAACAAAAATCAATCGTTTAACATTTCACTTAATTTCAAGGACACGGTTTCTATGGGTCCACGGACTTACATGTGGAAATGTGGGCCCCTTAATAATTTATTTTTGAAATAGAATTTGATCCTAACTTTTAGAGAATATATCTTTAATATGTAGATTATAAATCTGTAAATATAAATAATTTTAATTTCTTTTGGAGAAATAGGTTTTACTTTTTTTTTAAAAGACTATTATTTATAGTGTACATCTTTCTTTGGTGGATGATGTCGATTTCCAACCCGCATGTAACAGGTGCGGGCTTGAACGCACCAAACAATTCTCGTTTAGAGAATGCGTTTGCAGCATTGGTATTTAGGGCGGATGCTTCAACACAAATATGTCACCCTCCATTCCCACCATTGGCATATTAAAAAAAAAATTAACATTTTCCATTCCCACCATTAGCATATTAAAAAAAAAATTAAAATTTTCCAAGTTTTTCTATGTACTTTTCAAAGAGCCATTGCAGAAAAAAAAAAAAAAAACTAATTTTTCCTAATTTTTTCTATGTACTTTTCAAGGAGCCATTGCAGGAAAAAAAAAAAAACTAAGTTTTCCTAATTTTTTCTATGTACTTTTCAAAGAGCCATTGCAGGAACATCATCATGTGGCCCATGATGGGCCATTGAAATTTGAATCTCGTTCAAAAGATTGAGTATTTGAAATTAGAACTAATCCTGTGAGATTTCAAATGGAAGGAGCAAGAACTGGATTTTTTATGAGTATCAAATGCAGTAAAACTTAGTCACTTCATGATATTATGCAAGAATTGGATTGTGTATGTAGAAAATGATGTATGATTTAAAGAAGGTGATTATGCAGTAGGAAAATAAAGAAAAAAGTCATGTTACGTTGATAACAACATTGAGTGCCAGTGTCTGTGAGTGTCACATGTATCTAGTACTTCGGCTTGAGAAGTCAATATTGTAAAATCTTTTTTATTAATAAAATATTATATTTACTTATATATAAAATAATTCCATTTACTTTTTCATAGGCGAAACGGTGGAAAAGATGCTTGAACTTGAATTCATGAAATTTAACATTTACATTACTTGAGTTCGTGCCTTTGTGCTCATGCACTTTTTTAATACTTTCTTAACATGTAAAGCGCCTCAAGTATCGATATAGGACATTGTCAAAGTATCGATACATGTTGACATACAATATTATCTAAATGTAAACACATTGTCAAAGTGTCGATACATGTTGACATACAATATTATCAAAGGGTAAACACATTTGGGCATGTGGCCTAGTATTGAGTGGGGTGTCGGGATAACACAAAAAGAAATGTGTTTTGGCAACACGGAATTGAATGTATTATCATTTCAGTGTTAATGGAGTGATTTTCCTTTTCTTCATGCGATAATGTTAGGTAGTAAAAGGTATCATTTCAGTGTTAATGGATTGATTTTCCTCTTCTTCATGCTTTAATGTTAGATAGTAAAAGGAATAAGATGCCAGCTTATAGAGGAACGTAAAGGAAAAACTAAGAAAAAAACTGTACTGACCCAAGAAGATAATGTTTAAAGAATAAAGGAGAATCTTGATAGAAGATAATGAGCATTTTACTTATGGTGAGATGCATGGAGAAAGCAAAGAGAGCTTAGGGAACACTTGTCTAGATGAATGATATCTATGAATGCCTTTTTTAGTAATATTAAAATCACTTAAGAAATTAAATGTTTTCTTCTTAAATTACTAATAAATAATTTATAATATATTTCTATATAATTTTTATGATTTTCATTATAATTTGTGATTTTTTCATACTATAGGCTCTAATTTTCTATCTTTCCCTTTTTGGGGTTTCTATGTTATTTCAAGGTATAATTCATTTTTTTCCCCATCATCCATCTTCTGCATATTTTTTTCGAACGTAGGCTACTAATGGATTTTATAACTTTTTGTTTGCATTTTTCTGATTTTATAACTTTTTTTGCATTTTTCTGATTTTTAATTATTTTTAACAAATCTTTTGTATTTTTTGCTTTTTGGGCAATTTAGTAGCCCTCTAGAGCTTGGGCAGGGCCGAGTCCCCAAACCGACCTGAGTTTTTGTAACTATTTACCTCTTTGAAATCATGTTTTCTGTTAAGCTTTTGTGAATTCAATGAAAGGACAAATTTTCCTTTACATTTATTGGTCTCACACGCACATGCCCCACAAAAAGAGCACGTATACTATGCTCCTTGGGGAGTGTACTTTGTTTCTACTCCCTCTATCAGATGATTTATTTGGGAGGATTTTTTTTTTAACATAAAATTTTGGCAATCACCTAACAATTACTAGATGATTATTCTTAAAAAAAAAAAAAAAAAAAAAAAAAAATTAGAGTTTTCTAGCACTTAAATCTCACCTTCTGAAATTGGAGGGTTCCGATTCAATCTTGAGACAACATTTTTTTTGAAGTGCTTAGAGTGCAATTGGGATTTGTTTTCTTTTTTTATCAGATCCCCATAATTTCCTAGTGGTTTAAGGGCAACTAGAAAGAGGTTTTTAACCATGAACAATGCCTGCATTGCATTTTCTATAACCAAGCAGCTGATTGTCACTACCTTTTTCTCCATTGTCCTTATGCTATTTACTTTTGGGATTGGGATTACGGCCTTTCAAATTGGCAATGGATAATGCCCGAGAATATCCGCCAATTTCAAGTATTTTACTAGCAGTTTCACCAAACTTGTTTGCTATCAACCTCATAAAACACTAGGCCTTCTAAGTGGATCTCCCCTCCCGCAGGTTAGTTGAAGTTAAACTTTGATGGCAATGTAAGATCAATTTGATGGCAGTGTAAGATCCGAGATCAGTCGGTCAAAGACAGTGTTACTCCACTACTTCATGACGATCACGAGTGCGATAATGGGTGTTACTCTACTTTATGATGATCACAATTGCGAGCGAGATTCTGCTAATGTTATCAAATGATGCACCCATCATCCCTCTATTCCTTGTCAATGAACTTCCATCTTGGATGAAATTCCAGAGATTTGGCCATCTCTGGCAAGGAGTTCCACTTCTACAACTTCCACTTGTATCAGGTCCACTTCTTCTTCCACATTAATAGAGAAAGAATCGCCAAACTAGCTTCTTCCTAATATCTTGTTTCTTTCTCCTCTCATCTCTCCCTCCCCTCTCTTCCTTTTATTTTAGTTTATTTTTCTCTTGTTGCCTTTGTAATTTCTCATTTTCTTACTAATATAAAAAAAAATTCAATTCAGGTGGAGGATAATTACCTGAAGTTTTCACAACTCCATCATGCATTTATTGACCAAACCAAATCAAAGAAACTTCCATCTTCTTGATTAAAATTAGATTCTAGTTATTTGTAATTAGTAATGGTCCTTGAATCAAGGCTTTACTCACATCTATCTTTGTTTGAATCGAATTCATTATTTTTTGAATTGTGTACTCTCCAACTATAGATATCGGTAGTCTACCCAAATTTTTGGTCCAATTTTTGTCATTTTCCCTATGAATCAGACTTTTCCTTGCTATATGAAGTTCCGATTATTCTATATATGTTGGATCCAGATGTAGAAATATAACAAAGCATATCTCCCTTTATCTGCAAAACAAATGAAATCCTTCCTTACATAGGAAGATACCACCTCTCTCTTTTTTTCAAAAAATTAACCAAATTTGCTTAATGTAGAAGCAATTAAGAATACTACATAGGTGAATATTTAAGGGAAAAAGTTTATACTGAGCCGAGGCTTTAAACAATCAAATTTGAGCCCACTTCAAAAATTTCCTTAGAAGAGGTTGTTTTCAGGCCCAAATATCCTCAAATTCATCATCTTGACACAAGATGCATGGACATGAGAAAAAAATGGATTTCAAGTTTTGAAAATTGTGTATTTTGTAATGCATTTTTGGACCATCAATTTTCAATATTTTCTAGTTTTTATAGATCTATCGATTTACACTATTTTTGAAGCTTTCAATTTTATAAATAAAAATGAAAATATATTTTAAGACTTTCATAAATATTTTCAATATTGAAACTATATTTCTCATACACTATTTGAAGGTAGGCTCTAATTTGATTGTTTAGAGTCTAAGCTCTATACAAACAACACCCGTATATAACCTACACAAAATCAGCAGGTCCGATAACGTGATCGGTTTGCCAAAACGTACGTTAAAGATTTGAGGCAATCTCAGTAAAAACCGTTACTAGGGTTAATGCCCAATAAGTTCGTCAAAAATACAAAAATTATGTTAAAGATTTAGGCAACCTTAGTCAAAAACGTAACTAGAGTTAATGCCCAATAAGTTCATCAAAAATAAAAACATATGTTAAAGACTAGTCAAAAACGTAAATAGGGTTAATGCCCAATAAGTTCATAAAAAATACAGAAGATTGAGGCAACCCTAGTGAAAACGTAACTAAATAGAACACATTAGGATTGGTCACCTATTTGGTTGCTCAATTCCTCATGCGGTCTAGATACTCTTGCTTCAAGGCATTCTCTAGACTACAGTATGGTATCAATGGATCTTTTGATAGACACATTGGGCCATGTAAATGATAGTATAGGCCCACACCTTTAAAAGCCATAGCTCAAATCTGACTAGAACGTGCCATTCTAGCATCGAAAATACCTGAAATTGACGATCTTGATGTTAATAATTATCGTTATGATCGTCATAGCTTTTTTTTCAACTAATTGAGGTCGGCTACACAAATCTTGATATGTCATTCAATAGATTAAGGGTCATTCCCTCTGGGAGGTCATACGGCATTGTATCTTTTCTCACTACTTCCAACCATATCATTTTGTACCTATTCTTGATGTTAATAATTATGGATTTGAAAAAATTGACTTCAGGACCTAAAAATAATACATCTGGTACAACATTTTTAGACCATTGATTTTCAAGTATTCATACATCCATCACATAATCAAGGACGTAAACAATTCTTTGGACCATCAAAAGGTTTTTCGATATCGAAATTGCTTCTAGTGAGTTTTTACGGTGCAACATGATTTTTAACATGAAGCCTAAGCCTTATTACTGCCTATTCTAGCTATGATTAACGATTTGAGTAGGGGTGTCAACGAGATGGATCGGGTCATTTTGGACCTGGACCCGGACCTGAAAAAATTTATGGAACCTTGACCTAAACCGATACGGTTGCAACTTTAAAAAATCCATTTAAGGCACACCTCCAAATTTGACCATAACATGTAATTCTGGTGTAAAGTTTTTTTTGGATTATGTGAAAATCTATTTTCATATCTAATTATAAATATTTAACCTCCAAAAATGGTTAAAATCTAGAAGATTTATGAACATATGAAAATCTTGAAAATAGACGGTCCAAATAATATGGTGCAAGATGCACTATTTCTAAGACTCAAAATCTTTTTTTTTTTTTCATATTCATACATCTCAATGTCGAGATGATCAATTAGAGAGTTTTTCAATATTAAAACAACATTTTTCGATGGATTTTTGAGGTGCATCTTTAATTCTACATTTTAAGGTTGCAACCTTCTATATATGGAAAAGTCTTTCCAACGCCTATGAACGAAAATGAATAGTAATTTCTCCTACCCTCATCACCGTCCAAATTTCATCGCATAATCACGATTGTACGGTAGTGTTTTATTTTTTTATTTTTTTTACAAATCAAAATAACCTGAAATTTGGAAGGTAAGTGCATCTTACTGAGGCGAATCTAATAAAAATATAAAACAAATTATCTGTAAAACTAAAATGACCAAAATACCCCCAAAAAATTTTCAGGGAATTTTGGTAAACTTATTTCATGTAAAATAATTTTTTTATAATTTTTTAAGATTCTCCTATTTTTCATGAATTTAGGTTCCAAATTTTAGGTCATTCTGATTTATAGAAAAAAAATAAAAAATAAAACACTACCGGACAATCGTGACCACGCGATGAACTTTAGACGGTGATGGGAGTAGACGAAATCACTGTTCATTTTCGCCTATAGGCGTTGCGTAGTATTAANCCTTTATATATATATATATATATATATATATATATATATATATATATATACANATACTAATAATAGTAAGTATA
>NW_006499897.1:1467636-1483206 GCF_000471905.2 Amborella trichopoda | reverse complement strand
ATAGTTATCTGATAGTGTTTCAATTTTCATTTTGTTTTTACTAATCAGAATAATCTAAAATTTGGATCGTGTGTACATCTTAGTGAGGCGCACCTAATAAAAATATGAAAAAAATAATTCATGAACTATAAATTGACCAAAATACCCCTAAAAAGTTTTGGGGCTATTTTGATAAATTTATATTTTACAAATTATGTTTTTCATATTTTTATTAGGTGCACCTCACTAAAATATATACAAGCTCCAAATTTTAAGTAATTTGGATTTGTAAACAAAAATAAAATTGAAATACTATCAGACAACTATGACCGTATGATGAAGTTTGAATGGTGATGAAGGTGTGTTGGGAAGAGTTGTTCATATATATATAATGTTAAATATATATATGTACTATTTAAATATTATAACTAAAAATATATGGTTTTATTCATATAAATATTATTTAGTACTCTTAAAATATTATTTAAATAGTAACACGATTCAGGTCGGGTCAGATCAGATCCACGTGGAGCCGGACAGGACCCAAAGAGTGTTTGGTTCCAATAATTGGATTCGGACGAGTCTAATTTTTGGACCTATACCCAGACCCGGGTCGGGTCTGGGTCCACTCGCACCCCTAGATTTGAGCCGCTGAGTAATCGTCCTCAATTGTAAGAGTGAGATGGGCTAGACATCAAGGAGCCAAACCACTAAAGATGTTAGGCCAAAGAAGTGAGACAAGGAAAAGAAAGGGAAAATGCCCACTTGTTCTTGCCACCACCATGTTTGAATGATGTTTTTAAGAATTTAGACTACTCTCTATGACCTTCCTCAATAAGAGCCAAGTTTCCTTATTTGTGCCTACAAGCATTGACATGTGTGATGCACAATACAACATGAGATGCATAGGACAGGCCAAGGTTGTCTTGTGATTTGGAACGTTTAGTGCACACTTGGGTTCATGATTAGGATCCAAGTTGGATTTGGGCTTTTGATTAGAACAATATTCCTTTAGTTAGGAACTAAGTTATATGATTTAATATAATAACCAGGTTTTAAGCGTACGTTTAGATTCCAAAGTTATCCAAAGACCCAAAAGCAACACTTTATTTTGCAATGTCCTTTATGAAGACCAAAATAATTCTTGGCAAATTCCAACTGTATTTTGCTTGCCACGAAAATAATTAATAATCAGTAAAATACATGAGTAAAGGAAGGATATTTTTGTATATTAGTGGCTTGTTTGGATGACAATTAGTTTTATCTGGAATAGATAATCTTATTTCAAATTAATATATCCTAGATAATATTATTTTGATAGTTATTTAGTACATATATTGTATTCTATATAATATTATTTAATTATTTAACTTTCTAGGTAATTTTTAGTTATTTTTAGTTATTTCTGGCTATAAACATATGGTTTTTAGCATATTACTTTACATAAAGTAAAAGGGCAAGCTTTCTATGCTTCCCTTACAGGATAGAAGTTCTATCCTCCCCCTTATCCAACCGTCCATTCTGAATGGAGGGCTAAGATTACCCTAATCATAATGTCACGTCTTTACACTATTTTATTTTAAATTTTTTTTCTATAAACTATTTTGACACCAAATTTTGGACGTCCATTCCTCTATTAAACTCACACTAGCGAAAAATATAAAAACAATATTTTCAATAAACTAAAATGACCAAAATACGTTTGAAATATTCAAGGTGTCTTTTGGTCATTATATTTTATCGAAAAATTATTTTTAATATTTTTTGTAGGTGCTCCCCATTGAGAAGATGGCATGTACCAAATTTCATATTCATACAATTTGTATAAAAAAAAAACTAAAAATAAAATATTTTGAGACATCAGATCTAAGATCAAATAGTGAGTGGCTCTCTTTATCAAAATTGGACGATTGGATGGTAGGGGGTGGATAGAACTTCTATACTATAGAGGAAGCATATAAACCTTTCTCAAATTAAAATAGGTTTTCTTTTTCAGAAAAACTTATATCTATAATTGCACATTTATCTTAGATAAATTTATAATGCATGCTACCAAATGATAGGTAATTCATTATTAGGAATAGTTTTATTGAAATAATGAATTATCGATGATCATGAGTACAACTAAACATTCCCCAACTATTTCAACATTAAGAGGAGGAGAGTAGAACATGAAAAATTCAGGAAACATGTATAAAATGAAAATCTAGGAGAATTTTGGAAGAAGCTCTCTTTGATTCATGCTTCCAACTTAAACACCTAAAATTTCAGTAGAGAATGTGGGGTATGTCAGATAATGATTCAAAGACAGGTCCTAAAATTTGAAAGATTGGGCCTGTTTGAGAACTGTCAGCAGTGCCGGCTTCATATTGTGCAAAAATCAAGAAAGAAGCCAAGAAAATGAGAAAAAAATAAAATAAAAGAACTAAAGAATCAACTAAAATTAAACTAAAAAAACAAGAAAAGAAACTCACCTGGAAAACCCAAAGTTGATTTACACATTGAGCACTTTTTCTTTCTCTTGAATAAGTGGCTTGAAAGAGTTTTGATTTGAATTGAAGGTTTGTAGATAATTTTTGGTGAAAAAATATAGAGATTTGACTTAGGGTTTTTAACCTAGGGTTTTCTAAGGTTTCCTAGTCTAAGGGAATTTTGAGTATTTTTTTTAGGATTTTTTGTTGTCTAACTACTAGGGGATTTTCCATATATTTTATGTAATATCAAAATTATGAGAGGTTAGAGGGGTTATATAGGCTTTGGAATTAGGGAATATGCCTATAAGGATTAGGATTTATAGGTTCATCTCGAGGTTTTAAATCTTTTGGTAGTAGGATTAATGGGGCTTAGATTTGGTCTAGTTCAGTCAAAAACCCATCTATGACTAATCTAAAAGGTTCTAGAACTTTTGACGAAGAAAACGCCAAAGATTCTAGAAATTTCTAAAGCTTTCAGGACAAAACAGGTTTAGTGACTCGTTTCGTGTTGTTGAAACTAAAATTTTAGTGATGTGCCAGTCGTCTTTGAAACCAATATGAACTTGGATTTAGCTAGATCCAACCCAGTGAGTTCCGGATGGGATTCGAGAGTTTGTTCTTATTTTCTGAGGTATCTAATCTCTAAAGGAGTTTTGGTTATTTTTATGGGGTTTTTGTATTTTTGGCTTTTTAGCACTTAAAGGTCTCTAAAGGCTAAAAAAGATATAAATTCTAAAGTCCAGATCTACATGTTTCTAAAAATTCCCTTAGCCAAAATTTCAGGGCCTAAAACATGTTCTAGGAACTTGAGTATGGTGAGCTCAACGACATTTTGATAATTCTGAAAAGGTGGCAAATTTTTATTGTTATTTTCAATTGCTATATTTTTATTTATTTATTCATGAATAATAACCTCAATCCATACGAATTTTTGAGTTCAATGCCTTGTGCCCTTTCATTTATATTAGCAATTTGTTGTTTCTCTATAATTATATGGACCCCAATGCATATTCCCAAGCCCACGTCGTAATCGTAGTGGTAATTGTCATACCACACGAACTCATATTTCATTCTTTCTCAAGTACCCCACAAGAGCATGTGATAAGCCCTTTCCTTAAACCCTCGTATAAATACATCCTCATGCAAACCTAAAATCACATAACATACAGAATATATATATATATATATATATATATCAAATCCTGTTTTACTAGAGTAGGCACTCCAAATCCCTAACTATTTGAGTATTGATCCCAGTTAGAAACACTAGAGCATTTGAAGTCTGCCAATCCACTATAGTTGGTGTCATTGTACGCACTTCTAGTAGTCTCTTAGTGGTGCCAAAGAGTTGATAGGAAATATGATGCTAGATTATAGTTTCTTTCTCTTTCTTCTCTTCTTTTCATTTACTCATCCATGCAATGGCCTTGTCTTGGGGCTTACTCATTATAAAAACTCTCATGAGCCCATGGCAGGGCCATTATCCACAACAGACTTGTCTGAGCCTGTGAGAGGATATAGGAATGGTTACCTATTTTCACATAGTTTAGGGACCCCTCCACAGCTCATGCAAGTCTATATGGACACCGGGAGTGATCTAACATGGGTTCCGTTTGGAACTCTTTCTTTTGATTGCATAAACTGAGGAGATAATTGGAGCAATAGGGTAACGGGTGGTTCGTTCGCTCCTCTTCTTCCTCCCGTGATCTATGTGATAGACGTTTTTGCATCAACATTCATAGCTCCGATGATTCTTTCCACCCATGTGCCATGTCTGGTTGCTCCCTTGGTGCCATGTTGAGAGGCATGTGCTTTAGGCCTTGTCCTCCCTTCACTTACACTTATGGTGATGGCATTGTATTGGGAACCCTAACAAGGGACACCCTTAGGGTCCTTGGCAGTGACCAAAGTGTAACAAAGGATTTCCCAGACTTTTGTTTTCGTTGTGTTGGTTCAACTTATATGAAGCCTATTGGGATTGTAGGTTTTGGTAAAGGTGCACTCTCACTACCCTCACAGTTAGGGTTCCTACAAAAAGGCTTCTCCAATTGTTTTATGAGCTTCAAGTTTTCAAATAAGCCCAACATCTCTAGCCCTTTGATCATAGAGAACTCAGCCATTGCCTCCAGAGAAGAGCTGCAATTCACACCCATGTTGAAGTGTCCCATGTACCCAAACTTCTACTACATAGGCCTAGAGGCCATTTTCATAGGAGGGGAGACATTGGAGGTGCCCCAAATCCTTAGAGAGATCAACTCACAAGGAAACAGGGGCATGCTCGTAGATTCCGGCACGACGTACGTGCACCTTCCTCAAGCCTTGTTCGCAAAGTTCCTTTCGGTTAAGGGGTCTAAGATAATGCACCCGAGATCGGTGGAGCACGAGAGGAGGACGGGATTCGACCTATGCTACCAAGTTCGTACAACAGTGATAGATAACCTTCCTTCACTTTCGTTTCGCTTTCTGAACAATGTGACCATAAACTTGCCTGAGGAGAACTACTTCTATGCCATGGCTCCCTCTAATGGAACTTATTCTGTCAAGTGCTTGCTGGTGCAAGGAATAGAAGATAATTCCTATGGTCCTGCAGGAGTTCTTGGGAGCTTTCAACAACAAAATGTGGAGGTAATGTGTGAGAGACTTGGGTTTCATGCAAGAGATTGTGCTCTTTTTGGCTATCTCACATGGGCTTCATAAGAAATAAGAGAAGAATCTTAGCATTTTCTTTTGTTTGGGTACCTCAGCTGGGATTGGATCCATGGATCTTGTGCTTTTGTGGTCCTTAACCTAAATATGTCATCCTCCAAATGAGGATACTAGGTCACTACGGATTGTGCCTCTTGCTTCAACGTGTGTTTGTCTTCAAGTCTTCTTGTACTTAAGTTTTATGACTTTTTTATGCTTGTTTGGTGGTGGATATGGAGAATGTTTTCTTTTGAATAACTTTTCTTTGTGATGTTCTATATGTAAGGAAAGGGTATCCAAACTCATGAATTTTAATTTTATCCAATTTTTTCTATATTTTATGCGGAGGTTCTACTCTCTTCATCTTCATTTTCTTCTTGTCTTTCTCTTCTTTCTTTCTATTTTTATTTTTTTTGGTCAATTTGGCTCTTGATCTGATTTTCATTTGTCTACTTTTTAATTTAATAATTTTTTATTTTTATGGTTTGTCCAACTATCCAATGGGTTGGAGGTAGGTTAGTGCGATGCCTGAATATCAGACTATCCTAAACTTCACTTTAGCATTGTCCAATATCACCAATATTGGATTGCTCCAGACCTTGAAATTTTTTTAAGTTTTGAGCACTCTAATATGTGAGACACTGAACCGCAAGTGATCTAATTTCTATAACATCAGACTGCTTGTCCAATTAACGGATGTCTGGAACATCAAACCACTAAGCCTACTTAAAACTTTCACAAGCCATGTTGTCTGATGTTTTAAACATTGGACAGTTCACTATAGGGTTGTATATTCCAATATTGGACTAACTCATATTATATTTTATAAGCCAATGGACAACCTTATAGACCAAAAAATAAAAAAATAAAATTAAAAGACGCAATCCAATATTGCAATCATCATATTGGGGGACAAATTTGAAAAATAAATAAATGGAGAGTTGGACCTCCTTGTAAAATATACACAATTTATTATAATATACACAATTTTTAGAGCTTGAAATCTCCCCCTTTTTTTCACAATTCAAGCCAAGATGATTGATATAAAGGTTTTTTAATGCTTAAATTATAATTTTCAATGAGTTATGAGGTAAGACTGTATTATTTTAATAGGTTTGCAGCCCTATCAAACTATACTAAGGTATAATATATGGAATGCAAGTTTAGTAATAATAAGAGTACAGACGATGAAGTAGTAAAGATTAACGGCCAAAAAATACAAAAAAAAATGCACTTTTAATAATTGGAATCAAGAATCCTGAAAACGGAGAGATTGATAAAGATGTCGCACATAGATTTAGAGTTGGGTAGGCAAAGTAGAGATGTGCAGTCAAAGTTTTACATGACCGTCGCATACTAATGAAGCTGAATGGGAAGGTTTTTTTGACAACTGTTAGACTCGTTTTGCTTTATGGGGTAAAATGCTGGACGGTCAAGAAACAACATACCTATAAGATGAGTATAGCTGAGATGAGGATGTTGAGATGGAGAAGTGGCAAGACAAGAAGGGATAGAATTCGAATTGAATGCATTCGGTAGAACTTATGTATGGCTCTAGCAGGCGATAAAATGAGAAAAAATAGACTTAGATGAGTTGGTCATGTACAGGGTAAAGTCAATACAGTGTTAGGGGTACGAGTTGGATCGAGTGCATGGGGTAGGCCCAAAATGAAATGATTAGAAATTGTGAGAAAAGATATAGGAACTTATGGCCTCACTAAGGGTATGACTCTCAATAGAGCAAAATGGAGGATAAGGATTCGTATAGATGATCCCAAACAGTTTTGAAAAAGCTTTGATGGTAATAATGATGACGATGATTGAGCAACAAAGCAATTTTATTTTTGGGAAAATTACAAAAAAACCCCAAGACCACACTTTTTATGTAATTTACCCAACCTAATAATTTCTCTCACTTTTTTCCTCAAAATAAACTTTCTATGCAAATACTCCCCGAGGGAAAAATTTATTTTTTAAACGGAAATACACTTCCCGTACACAAAAATAATTTTGGATAGATTTGACATTGAGTTTTAGACCCTAGCACATTGTCGAAGCACACCATCCCATTAGGGGAGTGCACCGGACAACCCTTTGCAACTGCCGAACCGCTCTTTGCAACTGCGAGAGCGCCCTTTGCAACTGTCGGACCACCATTTTCAATTGTTGCACCAGCACTTTACACAGTGCCAGAACCCTACTGTCGGACCGCGCTGTACATAGTGTCAGAGCGTTACTGCTCGACCGAACTTTATACAGTGCCACAGCCCTACTGTCGGACTGCACTTTACATAGTGTCGGAGCCTTACTCTCAACCAAACTTTATACAGTGCCATAACGCTACTGCCAGACCGCATTTAGACGGTACCGGAGCCCCTATTTTGGTGGGATAGAAAAGCGAGAGGCATGGGTAAGGCCCTATTTTGGTGGGATAGAGGAGAGAGAGGCATGGGTAAGGTAAAAATAAATGAGATTAGTTTAGGTTTTTTTTTATTTTTATTTTTATTTTGATTGGGTAAAGTAAAAATAAAAGAGAGGCGCTACTTGCAAGACTTTTATCCTATGTCACCCTCAAGTCTACAAAAAATTTGTAGGCCGCTAATCTCTATCTAAATTATTATTTTAACCCAGTTCTTTTACCAATTCCCCAAAAAATACTTCTCAAAATATAGCCCAATAAACTCCTCCCTCTTCCTTAGGACTCTCTCTCTCTTTTGGAAAATGGTTATTGTCAAGATGTGGAAATTAATTTTTATATGGAAGAGACAAAAAGTGAAAGGACAAAAGTGGAGACAAAACAGCCTTTTGGAAATGGGTTTTGCGTATTCTCTCTCTTTCTCCGTCCCTTCTTTTAACCCAACGACTGCCTTCCCCTTTCTTCAAGCTCCATTTCATGGCTTCCATCGTCAAATAAAAATAAGACATTTCCTTTCTGTTTTAGTTTTAATCGCTTCCATACCATATTAAATCTCTTTCTTTTTTCCTCCATGAATAGACCTATCTAATACAAAAATGCATCAATCAGGAGAGAGAGAGGCTACATAATTTTATGAGAAAGAGAGAGGACAACATAATTTAAACTCAGATGTTTTATAATTTAGTTTTGTCTTTTTTGGTCCTCTCTTTTTATAATTATTCAAGGGTGGGTGAGGGTGAGGGTGAGGCCGAGGTAAACTTGGTTGTAGGAAGAGGAAGACTACAATTTCGTTGTCTTTTTATCGGTAGCCAAGAGATTATATGCTCCGGGGAGCATCATCGCTTTTTTTTTTTTTTTCAATTAATTTGGGTTCAGGGGAGTATGTTGTTCATTTACTCCTTCGAATAAGACTTTGTTTAAATGCAATTTTAAGACTTTAAATTCGGGGACATACCTTTTCGATCTAGAGACTAGTTTCCAAAGAGAGATCATACACTTTGTGCCTAGATCAATAACACTTTAAGATTCTCAATTTTATGCAGTAAGATCTAAGTGTTTAAGAACTCATAATTCGATCTCTTATGTTATATCGAAAACTTTTTATTTATATTGAAAACTGTCCTGTTGAAAGTGGAACCCATTTTTTTGAGGGTGAGGTTTGTATAAGGTGTCAAACCTAGACGATCATGGTAAGGTGCACATCAAAATTTTGTTGAAAGATGTATTTTCAATGCATAAACTCTTGTAATGGTTTAAAAATCTATTTTTCAACCCTATAATAAAATTGAAAGCTCTACAAATAACGTAGATCTAACAAAACTATGAATACTCTAAAATCTTGATAATGGACCATATAGATAATGCCTCTTACAAGATGTACTATTTTTAAAATGTTTGAAATTTATTTTTTCTTTTATATCCATACATATCAAGGTCAAGACGGTCGAAATAACATTTCCTCCCCATGGGTGTCTAAGGTGCACCTTACTTGTAGAACGCAAGGTCGACATCTTATATAAACTTTTTCCTATTTCAAAGAAAACCTTGTTGAGCATGTCTTTTCCTACGGATGTGATGCACATGTATAGTATGCTCTAGCAGGAGCAAAGGTTCTTGAGACTCCAATTGCAATTGAAATTAGAATTTGAGTAGTTCAGCGTATAATTTATGGTCATGTTTCCCTATGGTTCTTCCAATCCTGGGATGTGATGTAGATTTTTTTTTTTTTTTTGTAATGGTAGTGATGTAGATTTATACAATGCAGTGTTGTTCCTAGAAGTACTCTCTCTCTCTCTTTCTTTCTCTCTCTAAAAACTATAATGGATGCCCCTCTAAGGGGAAGAGCAACGAACACCAAGAGAAGGAATGACAAAGAGCACCATGAAACACAATTCATCCAATTCGGAACTTTCAGGCCAGCTTCTAACGTATCTCAGCAAAATTCAGGCGACCTCAGACAAGAAACCATCTCTCCAAATATCAGAGATCATGACCAAAATCGACGATCCCAGCTTTCAATCCCCTTCAATGTCTCCACATACCAATCGAATTCCCGCAGGCCGCCGGAAGAGGCTTGTCCGGTCCCCATTCACCGACCACTCCAGGTTGGCACGGCCGGAGTCAGGAGCGTCCGCCTCCTGGCAAATTATTCCCCGGTATCCTTCAATCCCCATCTCGAGATCCTCCATTACGACGTCGACATAAGGCTACCGGAGTCTCCTTCGCTGGAAATCTATCTTCCGAAATACGTCGCCCGTCAAGTCCACGCAGAGCTCTTTTCCGGACAGTTTTTTACTAAAATCAGTGCTTACGATGGGAGGAAGAACCTGTATTCGATCGCTCCACTACCTGAAGGTAAGTACACAGTCAAAAACCCCGACGAGAATCTCCGGCAATATATCGTCACTGTAAAATTGGTAAAATCTCTGCAAGTGAATCGTCTCGCAGAGTATTTTCGCGGCTCCCCCATTGGAGTGCCGTCGGATGTGTTGCAGGCTCTGGACGTGGCGCTGGATGAGCACCCCAACCGGTGTCGGTTCTCTGTCGGGCGGAGCTTCTACCGTCCAGCAAACGAGCCCGATTCGGGAATCGGGTGTGGAATAGTGGCGTTGAGGGGGTACCAAAAGAGTCTCAAGGTGACTGAACAAGGCCTGGTTATCAACACCGACTACACGGTGACCCCATTTTACGACAGCATTCCGGTGCTCGATTTCCTGAAGGAGAACCTGGGGATCGATTTTAGAGAGAGAGAGTGCATGACTGATACCGAGAGAACAGATGTCGAGAAATGCCTGAGGGGGCTGGCGGTGCAGGTCACACACAGGAAGACGAACCAGAAGAACAGGATCATCGGGCTCACGAGTCGCAGCGCGAGGGAGATGAGTTTTGAGATGGAAGAGGAGAGACAGAAGGAGAAAAGTGCAAAAGATAGAGGAGCAGAGGGAGGAGATAAGAAAAAGAAGAAGAAGAAGAAGAAGAAAAGGAATGGTGGAAGAGAGAGTGAGAAGGGAGAAGAAGAGAAGAGAGAGAATAAGAAGACAGGGGAAGAAGAGAGAGGAAGAGGGGAGAAGAAGAAAAGGATTATTGGGGTTGTGGAGTATTTCAAGGAGACGCATGGGATAGGGTTGAAGTGCAAGGAGTTGCCATGTCTAGACTGTAGTACTAAGGGTGGGTTGAATTACATTCCAATGGAGTTGTGCACCATAGTGGAGGGGCAAAGGTTCAACAAGGACATGTCTCAGTGGGAGTCGGCACAGAGGGAGCTCAGAAAAAGGTGTTGTGCAAGCCCAGTTGAGAGGTGCAGGACGATCAGGGAGATGATGAGTGCTGATGATGGGCCTTGCAGGTATGTCAAAAGTGACTTTTTTTAGTTCATGAATGTTGAGAGGTGGCAATGGACCCCGTCCCGGACCCGACCTGGGACCCAAGGATAGACTCGATCTGGGTATGGGTCCAAAATTTCGACCCAGCGGGTTGGGTCCAAGTCTAAATCTTGGATCCGAACACTATTCGGGTCCATGTCCGGGTCCCAACCTGTTGCTACCCCTAATGTTGATGGCATCTAGGCCTATAAACAGGTGGGCTTTTGCTCGGGCCAACTTCAGTTCGGACTTGGTTAGGTCCAGATCAAGTGGATGTGCACCCCCTTCATATATCTTTGTTTAGAAACTAGAAACATAATATGCACAACTTCGCTATCTATTTCATATTTTACTCTTTTAAGTCTATTTTTTCAAAAAGAATAAAAAAAGTATGGCGTTCTCTTTAAGAGAAAATATACAAAGGGGGGGTTTGTATAGAGCCTAGGCTCTAAACAATCAAATTAGAGCCTATCTTCAAATAGTATATGAGAAATGTGTTTTCAATATTGGAAATCTTTGTGATAATCTTAAAATATATTTTTATCTTTATTTATAAAGTTTAAAACTTCAAAAATAGTGTAGATCGATTGATATATGAAAACTTGAAAATTTCGAAAATTGATGATCCAAAAATACGGTACAAAATAAACCATTTCCAAAACTTGAAATCCATTTTTTTTTCTGATGTCCATGTATCTTGATATCGAGATGATCAATTTGAGCATCAAAACAACCTCTTTTAGTGAAATTTCTGATATAGGCTTTAATTTGATTGTTTAGAACCTCGGCTCGATATAAACTTTTTCCAATACAAAGAAACAATTTACTTTTTATACAAAGAAGGCATAATCATTTTCCTTGTTTGGATTTCAAAATGGGTGGTTATAAGAGTGTCTCTCAAAAGATTTAAAGTTAAAAAAAATAATTTCTCGAACTCCATGACTAGCCCGAGCCATCCCATATGATATCTAATAAGTAGGAATGATTGTGACCTTCTTGTAATAAAGATAAATGGTCTCATTGTCTATAATTTTTTAAAAAATTGAGTTTTTATATATATATATAAATATATTAAGCTCAAATTTGAGATTTCCGTACTTCTCACCATCACACCCCCATAAAAGAAATATGAAAAATGATTCGACAATGTAAACTGACTAGAATACCCCTACAAGATTCAAGAGCATTTTAGTAATTTTACTTTTCATAGTATATTGGGGCCGTACTAGCGACGACATTGCTAATTACTCCACAATGTATGCTTTTCCACGCACGTTTGTGCGTGGCATTTCTCCCCTTCGGTTTGTTTTCATAAATAAGGATGGTGATGGATGTTTGAATCCCGCCTGGAGCAGGGGGGAGGTGGTGCATGAGTTTGGCCTCACAGTGGAGGGGAAGATGACAGAGCTTCCCGGGCGGGTCCTACGACCGCCGGAACTCCAGCTCGGCCCCTCCGGTCGCCGCCAACGGCTCACCCCCCGCGATGGTGACTGCCAGTGGAACCTCCAATTGAGCCATGTCTTTGAGGGCAAGCGCATCGACTGTTGGGCCATTGCAGGATTTGGAAGGCCCAATGCCTTCCACCGGATGCGACACCTCCTGCACTCATTCGGTGCATCCCTTTCAAGCCGATGCGGAGAGCTCGGCATCCCTATGCGCCCCCAGCCTCTAGGCGTCCTCCCTCTGAATGTCGAAGCCCTCGGCAATCCACCAGAGCTGGAAAGGCATCTCGCTAGTGTGCTGGGAGAGGTGGGCGGCCATCTACAGATCCTGATATGTGTCATGCCGGGCCGCCATCCCGGATACAAGCATCTCAAGCGAATCTCGGAGACCAAAATAGGGTTCCTAACACAATGTTGTCTGAGCCGCCATGCTTGGGGGGCTAACCCACAGTTCCTTGCGAACCTCGCGCTGAAGATCAATGCCAAGGTTGGAGGGAGCACTGTTGCACTGAGCCGCCCAGTGGACCGACAAGGAGGAACAAGCGGAGGAGTGGTATACATGGGGGCTGACGTGAACCATCCTGGACCAGGGGACAGTGATGCCCCCTCAATTGCAGCAGTGGTCGCCAGTGTGAACTGGCCGGCAGCAAATAGATATGCAGCAAAGATACGTGCTCAGAAGTCCAGAGAGGAATGTATGCAGGGGATGGAGGGCATGTGCAGAGAGCTCCTCCAAGTGTCTTCGCGAGCCAGAGGTGGTTTGCCGGCCAGGATCGTGCTATTCCGAGATGGGGTGAGTGAGGGGCAATTCGGCAAAGTACTAAAAGATGAGCTTGGTGCCCTGAAGCGGGCGTGCAGTTCTATGGCAAATGGATACGCCCCGCAAATTACTGTCGTTGTGGCTCAGAAGCGTCACCGGACGCGTCTGTTCACCGCAGAGGACGTCCCGAAGAATGTCCCCGCTGGGACAGTTGTAGACACAGTGATAGTGCACCCAAGAGAGTTTGATTTCTTCCTCTGTAGCCACTCTGGGGGGCTCGGGACAAGCCGGGCCACACACTACCAGGTGCTCTATGATGAGCATGGGTATAGCTCTGATGGGATCCAATCGATGGTGAACAGTCTATGTTATACATTTGCGCGGTGCACAAAGCCGGTATCGCTGGTTCCACCAGTATACTATGCTGATTTGGCTGCATACAGAGGACGGCTCTACTGGGAGGCGTATGCAGAGTCACAGTCTCCAGCATCAACTGTGTCGTCTTCATCGTCTGCGACCACATCAAGCTTGCTGTCGATGGGGTCCTTCACATCATCATCAACCTCTTCTTCAGACTACTCTGGATTACCTTTGCCCCGGAGTAACCTTGAGACCCTCATGTACTACTGCTAGCATGCACCTACGTCCCTCCCCTAAAAATGAGGGTGATCGACACTGCAAAGTCATTGATCAACGGTTCAAAATCAATCCACAATTTTCTTTGGGGGTTTCACAATCTTCATCATTGTTAAAACCCAGAGCTTTGGGGTCATTCGGACCCAATATGAATGTTAGGGCCTCTTGTTGAAAAGACATGAGGTGGTAAACAGGTCGGGTCTACCCTACCTGCTTCCGAGTCTTGACTCGGCGAGTCGGGTCAGGGCCACTTGACTTGGACCTGACTAAGTCTTGGACCTGGCTCTGGTTTGATTCCAGGACCAGACCAGGTATCTGATGACTTTTCTATATTTTAGATTGGGAAGACCAGGACCAGACCAGGTATCTGATGACTTTTCTATATTTTAGATTGGGAAGACCAGAAAGACAGGACTCTATCCAAACTCTAGGGTGGGAAGGAGAAGTTTGAGAAGATCACAATGCCGGACCAGGCTTGAGCTAAATAAAGTCGAGCCTGACAACTCATCTATTAACTAACCGAAGCTCAAGTAGAGGCGAGCTCGGCTCAAACCTTTTTTTTTTTTGGGTAATTTCGGGAGTTAGTTTTTTGAAGGTGTTTGTGGGGTGATGTTAGTGGGAATGCTAAGCAAAACTTGGCACCTCAGCTCAAACTTGAACCTGTTTAACATAATATGTACAATTAATAATACAATTAGTATGACAGTTATGCAATTAAATTGAAATTACCCTTCTAGCCTAAAAATACTTAATGGAATGACCTGGCTTATTTTTAACTAAATTTGACACAGTATGGGCTTATCTATGGTTTGCCTTGTTTATGGCTTGATTTGGCTCAACTAGGAACTTATTTATGGCTTAACTTGGCTTCTTTAATAGGGGCTGCTCAAGTAAACAAGCTAGGTTAAGCTAAATCCAAGCTAACCCCCTTAATAACTAAACAAGTTCAAGCTTACCTCCCCTTAATCAAGCAATTCAAGCCAATCTCAATCGGTATAGTCCAAGCTCCATCATGCTCAAGCGTATCCTCCAACCGCACATCCAAGTTTCTACATGTTCAAGTTCTGTTCACTGATACCCCATGTAGATTTATATCGAGGGAAGTTCAGCAGATCACTGCACTTAAATCTGGTTCGGGTTATGTGCACATACCACTTGGGTCATGTCATCTACGTTGCATCCCAACTCGAGCGCCAACGCTGTCAATCTATTGATTGGTCAGTGTTGGCCTGGAATGTACCATAAATCAGCTACCTACCCTGTTCAACCTTGCCATCTCTTAAATCAAAGCTCTAACATACATACAGAGCAGGCTCCAAAAAATGGAATATACAGCACATGCTTGGGAGCAACGTGTGAATGACACATACCTGCACGCCAGGACGTGTCCATACAGAGAGAGAGAGAGAGAGAGAGAGAGAGAGAGAGAGATTCATAAACTTTACAATTTTATTGTCAAACAAAACATGTAATCTCTCCGCTACCTTTTCAAGTTCCCATCCGCATGATATTAACATCTTTATAACATTGTGAAATATCCATGTACATGTTACACAAAGGACTGAGAACATCCATTTCAGCAGCCACCTGTTTGGTAGATCTGCCTCGCCCCCACCAACGAATTTATCACCCCCCTCTTGGCATGACATTTACACACACAACGAGAGAGAGAGAGAGAGAGAGAGAGAGAGAGAGAGAGAGAGAGAGAGAGAGAGAGAGTATCTACGTACTACTAAGTAAGTAAGTAAGTAAGTAAGTAAGAAGAACGTAGTACTACTACGTAACGTAAGTAACGACGTAGTAGTAGTAGTAGTAG
>NW_006499897.1:1400452-1467166 GCF_000471905.2 Amborella trichopoda | reverse complement strand
GAGAGAGAGAGAGAGCAATTTCTCTGTACATAAGAGAGTAAAGAGAATGAACAGGATATTCCTATACAAGGGAAGGCATGTGAGATGCAAACAGGGGGAGGAAAAAGATATCAGGGTAACAGAAGGAAAATGTCTTTAATGCCTCTTAGTCAATGTTTTCTTCAATCCTTTCAAGATCTTCGCAAACCACATCAGATTCATGATGGCCAGAATAGAAGGTACTCCAAAGACAAGGCAGAAACCAAAGTAAGGCATCTGCTTTACCTGCCATGATAATATAATAGGTTGAAGACCCAGAGTCCCCGCATTGATGCAACAAAACCATATGCTTTCACAATTGAAAGAGCATGAATATAGAGATTAAAATGCTAGATTGCTTAGTGCAGAGAGAAGGAGAGAGAGAGAGAGGAGTTATACCTGCATATAATGAAGATAAACGTGGTAAAACAAGTAGCCAAACAATAAAATTCTTGCAACCTACAAATCAGAGAACTCCATCAAAGAAATTCACTAGTTTCATGAAGAAATTGTCAAAGTGCTAGACCACCTTTGCTTGGTTTCTTACTAAAAGCTCACAAAAAAATTGTGAAAATGAAAAATAGTGCAAAAAATACAAGTGAAAGAAACGAGTTGGGAAAATAGAGTTTCCGCCCCAAGCTATGTAGCATGTTGCCCTTCATATCAACCGTATTTGCAAATTTAACTCACATGTGTGTGTATCGCAAAACATTATATATAAATAAAAAGGAAAATGGTGTGATAGGGCTACAGCCCTATCAAAATAAGTAAAGCCTCACCTCATAACTCATCGAAAATTACAATTCAAGCGTTCGAAAACCTTTACATCGATCATCTCGGCTTGAACGTTAAAGACATTTTTTGTACTACATATACCCTTACTCTTAATACAAGGTTAGGAGTTTTTTTAAAAAAAACTTTATGGTTGTGAAAAAAATTAGGATTTCAAGCTCTAAAAGTGGTGTATATTGCAACAAATTATCTAGACCGTTTATTTTACCTAAAAATAAATGCTTACAGATCTGCGAGATTTGTACTATTCTTTGAGTTTCAAATTTTATTTTCAGTATTGGAAATTGATTTTAGAGCCATCATGGAGATTTCTGTTGCCGAAAGTGCTTTTCAGACTATATTTGAGGTGAAGCTTTATTTTGTTTTCATAAAGCTTAGGCCTCAAAGAGACTTCATCCATAAATAAATTGCTTAATATATATTAGGGATTGTATACAATAAGACTTAGACTTCTACACAAAGGTCACAAACACCACAAGGCACTAGATGTAACATAATGGCTGGAGCATGCCATTTCTCCACACAAAGTCCAAGGAAATTTTCACAAACTTCGAGAGGATTCAATGGTGCACCCCGTCCGCCTCCCCAGCCGCTCAATTTGACATTTTATAGCTAGGGGTAATTGTAACACTTTCATGCTATAGGTAAATGGTCCTATTGTATACTTCCCAAAGTATATAGGGATCAGGTTGAGGGCGAACATATCAACTTACCAGCCATGCAAAAAACATCATGATTCCATTAATGAGATATGCTTTGGATCTTTTCATTCCAGCAGTGTCTAGATACCTTCAGAAACCAAGATAGCAAGTCAAAACCAAATAAATACTGTATATGGTTTGCTTAAGAATGGGACATGGCTGATTCAACCCTGTTTACCATCTCAAGTTCACTCCTGGTGTCGTTATCTCAGAAATGAGAACCATATACGTGTAAATTTGTCCCTGCCTATACAGCAAGGAGTAGGCTACTGCAACCACTGATAATAAGTGATGAACAACCTGAAACACATGACAGGCAAGCAACAAGCATAATTACCATCTACAAGCTTCATATATTTTGATATTCAATATGCTTAGGCTATGGCCACCAAAAATCGAAAAGAAGAGACAAGTAATATGATCATGTTTTATTTTACTTTAGTTTTTGAGGGGGATGTGTTTAGTTTTTGAGGGGGATGTGTGGGTGGGGGTTTAAGGGTAGAGAGAGAGAGAGAGAGAGAGAGAGAGATCTATTGAATTGATATCTTCCTACCCCCACACACAAAACATGAATAGAAAACCAGAAGGATGTACTTACATACTCCATGCCACCTAGAGAAGGATATAACCAAATAATCATTCCAAGATCAGATAAAAAGTAACCAACTGAAACCTGCAACAAAGAGAAAAATCTATAAGTATAATATATATGTAGTGAACTACATGCCTATATGGAACCCCATTAACTGCAATGTTTTAGATGTTCAAGATTATATGAACAAGAAAAAAGTATGGTATAGCAATGCCATGCATTTGAGGATCCATGGGTCAGGTAATTATCAACTTAGACTCCGACAACCCATTGATCTCAACTGAAATGGATTTAGGGGAAACAAACTTAACTAAAATGCAACAACACATACCCCCATTGCAAAATCAGAAAGAGGAGAACTCCGAACTGTGATTAGGTCACCAGATCGATTATCGGAATATAGATCTGAGAAGAACACTAGGTAAAGAGACATAACTGAGATAAAAATGGCATGAATAGTAGAGATTACCCTGCAGTAAAAATAGAAGGTCAAAATGTAAGTATGTTGAAATCGGAAAGACTCATACAACTACTATTGAAAAATAGCGAGGTTTCACCTATTGCTCCATTCGATGCATTGGATCTTTGTAAGTCCAGCATAACCCTTAAAGTACCAAGGAGTTACCACGATAGAGATATCATATAACTGAATAAACAGAGACAGCAATGCGTTCAGCACATCATAAGAAGTCCAAGACTACAAGAAGAAGGGATCTAAGCACAAAGAAGTGGTTTTTTCAGAGTTTCTATTAGAAGAATGAGATGCATAAAGAACTCTATCACAGAAGTAAATATGCTATACTGAAAGGAGAAGACATACCCTTAGTTGACAGGACAATGAAAGATACCAATCAAAAACAAAAAAAAGAACAATGAAAGATACATATAAATAACCCTACACAGACAAACATCCATAGACAGCCAGATGGACTTCGTTGATAATCTATTAGCTAAGCAAACTCTTATGGTGCACATAAATATGTTATAGTGTCAAGATATATGTGGCTTAAATTAGAAGATTTCCTCCCAAACATTAGGCACCGATCAAATGGCATCTATCCTAATACAATTACACAACAATGTGTGATTTACTACTAAAACTGCAATGCTTATTATAAGCTAATGGACAACAGATTTTTTACATAAAAACCCATGGTATTGGATATGAGAGAGTTAAATAAGTCATAGATTTTCTTCTAAAAATAAAAGACAAATCACACAATTTACCACCTTCGAAGCCATCTAAGAACTCTCAGAGATGCCCAAGCCTTTCCCATGCCCTACTTCTCAACTACACCCAAACCCCCCATCTTAGCTTTGCTTGCCATTTAACATAATTTCCCACTCCTTCCAACATCCCTCTCAATGAAAAATTGGCCATCCAACATCCAAATATTATTGTGGAGGTTCAGTTTACTGAGTAATGATGGAGTGGGATGGAAATTTTAACATGGAATGGTAGAAAATTAAAAAAAAAAAATGCAGATATGCACTGATCACCGATTCCTCAAGTTGGGTATGCCTGTCAAAAATATTCAGATAACATGGGGCAGTAGATATAAAATCCTAGAAGGGCTAGCATTGTAGAAGATGAACAATCTTATACTATCTTCACCTAAATCTCACAAATATCCTAGGCTCCAAACGGCATTTCACGACATAAACAACCTGATTGCTGTTAGATAATTCTAATTATATGAATGTTCTCTGAGAATTATTTTCACATACAAAGCTATGCAGAATCATATAAATATACCATGCAAACCTGCCCACAGTTACAGATCCATGAGGTGCCAGCGCTTGGGATAAATCTAAAAGAATACTACTTAAGCAGGTTCTTTTTGCTTACAACCACGATTAATACTTAATCTCCTCAAACCATGACACATGTGGTATCAATAACTCAGACTATTGTTAAAAAGGAGATGAGGAATCACCAATTTGCAAAGAAAAATGCAGCCGATGATAGATGTATAAGGAATAAAAGGCTCAGCAAGTAAATAATGCTTGACCAATAACTTTGCCTGGTCCTGGTAAGCTTCAATCCCCATGGTTGTAGATAGAAGAACCTACAAAATAGTCCAATCATCAAACCCATGAGTTGAATAAGCTTATAAGCACAATTTAATATAGTTCTTATTACATGCTGTTAACCTATTCATCATATTTAAAAAACATTACCAACAACATAAGTTTTCGTAAAAGTTACTCAATGTAAATATTCTCAGCTGACCATCTAAATTCCAGAATATTCATGAAGCATTCACACAGCTCTTGTTACATAGATATCTCAAATGTATCAATAAACAGTACATAAAATGATTATACTTTTATAAATCTTAGGCTGTTGCAATTTGGTTTGTTCATGAGAAGTTAGGGCATTTTATAACAGATGCAGAGTGCATTTATATCAGCTGATCATTCATTAATATTTATTGGGGTGAAAGGTGTGAGAAGAGAATTTTTAATGTTTGTCAAAAGGGGGAGAGAGAAGCCAACGAAAAAATAAATAATTGTAACCGACAGTAATAAAGGTATTCGAAGGGATACAGCTGACAGTTTCATGAGGATTGTGACAAGGTGCAAAATGGAGAGATGAATATCAAGAGAAATGAGAGGTAGAGAAGCCTACCTTGAGAGAGGGCTTATGAAAAATTTTGACATTAGTTCTATGGGTAACCCAACAGGATTGGAGGCACAAGTCAACAGGAAAGATAAGAAGGCAATCATCTTCATTCTGGTCTCAGAGATTTCCAAGGTTGTTTGGAGGGCAGTTGTTGGTCAAAGATCAATTCATAAGGTGGGCCAGCAATGTGTGCCTTTACATGGTATTCACAGGTACGCTATTTTGAATATGTACTTGTCAGCTATCTAGGATGTTGCCAGCTGCAGCTACAATTTGAGAATACAATCCTAGCTTTGTATTTTTTTAACTTACCGCATGTTTCTTATGCTTTGAAAAGGAAACACTTTCATTAGAAGTGTAATGGTAACTAAAGTCCTAAAGTATCAGCATTCACTACATGTCCTAAATAATGACAAATGCAATACCTCCATACCCACAAAGAATGTATCTTCAATGCATCATTCTAGTCCGAGCATGCATGTTTCTTTTTCCATTTCTTTCTTTTATAGAACATGACAGGTAGGAAGGTAATCAAGTTGCTGCAGTAACATAAACAAGTAAAGAAAAACAAAGTAGATAAGAAAATAAGGATAAGGGAGTGACAAAGGGCACCACAACCAAGAGAGAGTGCCCTTGTGCTCCCTTACAAGTGAGGGAATCAACCTTCCAATTAGCTTCTCTGGAAGAACGGGTACAACAAATAGTTGCCCCTCGCCTATTTTCTTCTTTTTTTTTGGATGTTGTTAACTGTTGTATTGAAAAAGAAGAAAGGTACAAGGGTCCAGAGAGCAAGCCCACATACTGGGCCTCTCAGCAAAAACTAAGCTCACCTTGGTCAAGTACGCCTATACAAAAAAGGAGAGGGGCTTATAACATTGCCCGTTCCAAAGATGTACAAAAAAGGAATAGGAGAAAGGTCCGTCAAGAGTAAAAGTCCAGAGGGGTCCGGCAAAACATAAGCTAACCTTGGTCAAGTAAGCCTGCAGTTTTTTTATTAGCTACTTGTCGAAGGCAATTTCCCGTGCAGGCACATCTAATCATGTAAAGAACTTAAGATAGTCCAATTCCAATGTCAACAGGCCTGAGAAAAAGTTAAAGGAAAATGGAAGACCAATCAAAAGAGCTCTCATTTCAACCTCAGTTCTTATCATGGCCCTCCCTGAGTAACACCATTATGCCAGATTACAATGGGTTCTTCTTGTGAACATCATCCAAATTGAGTAATAGAAGGCCTCCAGTGGCTTAGCCCGAAAGATACATGTACCAAAACCCAAGTCTTACATCAGGAAATCCCAGAACTTTTGATGGGAAAATGAGCACGAATTTGCTAATATAATCATTGAGACTAAGTAGTTCATAAATGGGACCTTCAACATTTTGTCATTTCTTTCCTTCTAGAAAACCCCAAATACAGCCAGAGGGCATCTTCCAAAATAAGCCACCTCAAACATCTTTGCGTAGGACTAATGGCCTGTGAGATGATTCATCAATACAAGCAATATCAAAGGAAAGCTCAAATACAGCAAGGAAGAATGCCAAATCCGGTTTTGCAATGGGACAGTTCATAGCAGGCATTCCAGACTCCAGAGTCTCCTCCACCTCCCAAACGGCAGGAACAAATATTTGGACCCTACCATCCTCTTCTCTGAATAGTGTCTCTTGTCAGAATCCTGTCAATGGGGACCAAGCAATCAAACAAGAGGACTTGGGGTCTCACTCAATATTTCCATGCCAAGCACCATAACAAAATATCTCATTCATCAGTCCTCTTTGTCTTCCAGTTTCTTCTAGAGTTAGGGCACCGATCCACCCCTAAACCTCCTCCGCTACGTACCATCCATAAATATCACCTCAAGATATTAACCTAAGTTTGGTACATCCAAAAACTAAACTTTAAAGCCTCTTGGCCTCCAGATATCCAATCAAAATCTCAGGCTGTACCACCCTCCCCACACACCGGTGAAAAAAAAAAAATTCAATTCCCTCCCTTGGAATTTCTTTTACATGCTTCAAATTATACTTATAAGACCCTCTTGTTAGACAAACTTTGCGAACGAGTTTGTAAACTACATATCAGAACAACCCATCTGATGGATAACTACACATATGGAGAAATATACATAATCAGTGGCAAGGGACAAAACTCGTGAATTTTGTGAGACATGCTATTAAACTCAGCACTAGATTAACGAAATCAACTCTCTTCTTGAAGAATCTTACATAACTCAAAATGGGAAATTGTCTCATCCATTGCTTAGCTCCAAATGCGACAGACACTTGCAAGGTCTTAAAAAAGCTAAACTATGAACAAAAAAACATACGATAATAAAACCAAAATAACCTCATTTCTTTGCATGAGAATAAAAGAAAATCAAACACGACAAGAAATAATTCAAAATTGATGCTTCAAAGCGATATTCTATTTCAATTGAGCCAACCCAGCTCCCGGTATGGGGTACTCCAAGGTGATATGCATTCAATATTGGGAACAAAATCAAGAAAACATCAAAGAAATCATCAAAATTACCAGGTGTTGATAGCACCATGTTTTAATAAATTGATTCATAAGCCAACTAAAAAGACCAATAACTGAAATAAAGGAGAAGAAAAAAGAAGGCCCATCAAATTATGCTCACAAGTGCCCAGATTGCAGAAACAAATCATCATGCCCCAATTCAACCAGGCCACTATTCTGAAGATATATCTCCCAATTAAATCCATATAGCAAGCAACAATCCCCATTCCAGAAAATAAGGATAATAACAAACCATCATCTCACAATGCAAATATTACCAGAGACAAACACTAGTCAACCCACCCCCTAGAGAGAGATATTATGTAGAAAAGTTGATAACAGAGATAAAAAAATTAAACTTTTAACCCATAAAAATGGTTGATAATAGAGATAAATCTTTTAACCATCGATCACCCTGAAACAAAATAAGACAGGAAACTCACATTCGAAAGCATATTACTCTGGTCCAGAAGCTCCAGGAAATCAGACGGGACTATTTCGCCCCAAATAAGAAACCCAATAGTATGAAGTATCAGGACTCGCCTCAAATAACAAACCCAAGTATCAGGATTGAAGAGAGAGAAAACCCAACATATATTAATGGCAGGAAGAACTTAGAGAGAGAAAGCAAGATGAATTGGCATCAGCCATTGTTCCCTTCCGCCATTATTCCTTTACAGATCACAAATCAAAGGCGTAAGTTGAAGAGAGGAGATTCCGGGGAAGGGATCAAAGGCGTAGCTTGAAGAGAGGAGATTCAGGCGTAGATTGAAGGGAGGAGATTTAGGGGAAAGGAGATGTGGAGAGAGGTTCAGAAAACGCAGGGCTCAAGTCAATAAAGAGTTGCATGGTGGGTTCGGTTGATGAATTGGCAGAGAAATAAAACCGCAGATTGATGGGTTGTTACAGATAGACATATAGACAGAGAGATAAGAACATGTTCCGGCCAAATCGATCGAAGCTGATTTCATCCACATTCCAGGCAAGAGAGAGATGGGTGCTCTTGTGTGGGGTCTACAGTATAGAGAGATGCGCGTTTTCGTGTGGGGGTTCGAGAGAGAGATGGATGCATTTAGGGGCGGCAAACGGTTGGCTGGATCCGGATCGAGTCCCAAATAGTATTTGGGTTTCGGGTGTTGGACTTAGACCCAAAAGTGGACTCATGTCCATATCCATCGAGTCCTGGGTCTATCCCTTTGGTCGTCATCGGATTCATTGTCATCTTTCCTATGAGTTTTTTTTTTTTTAGTTGGAATCATACTAGTTATTTTTTTTTAGTTGGAATCATACTCGTTATCCGTACCCATGGGTCCTTAGTCTATTCCCTCGGATCCAAGGTTTGCTCGGGTCCATTATCACCCTCATTATGGTTTTTTTTTTTTTTTCTTTTTTAACCATCATATACTCATATTATAGGATTTGTGGTTTAATAGTTAAAAAAGACTACGAATTCTTATATTATATTATCCTTAATACATCCAAACGAACAAAGCTTGAAGTATTTTATTTCCAGAGCATGAGTTAAATTCTAATTAAACTTAGATCCAAATAGTATTTTGATCTAGAATTTAGACCTGAACTTGACCTATAAATAGGCCCATACCTGAACCACATGTCAAATATATCCAACAAGTCCAGATCCAGATCCAAGTCCAGGTCGGGTTCGGGTCCGGGTCCATTGTCACCTCAGGATGATCTTGAGTGGGGCAAGAGAGAGGGGAAGAGAGGTGGGTGTTTTTGTGCGGAGACAAAGGAGGTGTTCGCTTTTGTGTGGGGGTTACGGAGATGGAGAGAGGTTTGGAATTTCCTTGGAAAAGGAAGGAAGTGTGCGGGTGCGTGCATCACGAGTTTTGATCAATACAGTGAGCTCCCGCGAGAGCATAGTTTATTTCTATTTCCTCGGGATTTATTTATATTTCCTCGTTGGTAAGCCTTACTTGGGAGGATTTTTATGCTCTGAAATTTTGGTAACCACTTCACAATCACCGTGATTATTCAAAAAAGAAATTTGAAATTTGAAAATACATTCTACCTTGTTAGGACTTTAAATTTTACATAACCATTTCAATACATAGATTAACTTCAATAGAACTTTTTACTAATGGTACCCACTACTTGAGAACATAATATCTTGAGATTGAATAAAGGTCATCCAATTTTTAGATGGTGAGATTTAAGATCTAGAAAACTTAATTTTCAAATTTGTTTTTTTTAAATAATTATCTAGGTATGTAGTTATTAAAATTTCATATTGAAAAAAATTTTCCCAACAAGTCTTATACTGAGAGAATAGAAGTAAATTATGCTCCCTCTCGAGGGAGCATAGTATAAGTGCTATTTATTTCTTATACTGTCCTTGGTGCCTCTCTGGCCCCCAATTATTAGGTCCTCTCGGTATATTTATTTGTTATTCTTTTGAAATATTGACCAATGTGCCGTCCTAAATAAAGCAAGCTCTTGAGGATACTCCCCTTTCTCTCTCTTAATTAAAGGAGGTTCTTTATGTTTTAGGAGACGTCCCTCTCTTTCTTTTCTTTTCTTTCTTTTTTTTTTTTTTTTTTTGTTTTTTTTGTTTTGGAGGTGTTTGTAATTCCATGGGCGAAGACAGGCCGCATCTATTTTTTCATATAGATTAGGGGGTCAGCATTTTTTATGGCGTCGGTGGGTGGTGTCAACATGATTGAAAACCTTGATATGGTAACTAGGTATGGGGTGCTCCGACCAATTCTTTATATATAATCACAACCCTTGTCGACCCAGGTCGAATAACTTTCGGCAAAAATGATCATTTAATCTCTCTCTCAATTCCCCACACGGTCTCTATCTCTCTCTTTCCACCCCCACAGCAAGAGTGCCTTTTAACTTGCCTAACCAATCTTTTCATAAATCTATATATAAAAGAGATGCAAGCTTTCTAAGCTTCTTCTACACCGTAAAATTTCAATACTTCCCTTTATCCAATTGTACATTTTAAATGGATGGCTTAGATGAATCCAATTATAATGTTATCCTCTATCCAAGTTTATTTTTAATTTTTTTTTTACAAAATGTTTTTATAGCAAAATTTGGGTGTCCAATACTCTCCTGAACTCGCAGCGGTAAAAAGGATAAAAAAACATATTCCCAATAAATAAAATGACTAAAATGCCTATGAAAGTTTCAAGGGTATTATGGTTATTATATTTTATCAAAAAATATTTTAATATTTTATGTAGACGCGACCTATTGAGGTGATGGTATGTACCAAATTTTATATTCATATAGTTAGTATAAAACACTTAAAAATAAAATGCTTTGAGGCATTGGATCTAGATTAAATAGTTAATAGCTCACTTGATCTAAATTGGATGGCTTGATGAAGGGAGAAGTATATATCTTTTATGATGTAGGGGAAGCATAGAAACCTTCTCCATAAAAAAAACTTTAAAAAACAAAAAAAAATCAAATCCAAATTACCCATTTTTCTTTGTGGTTTATCCCAGTATGATTTCAAGCTTAGAATGATATGATTATTATTTAACCCTCAAATAGAAAAGTAATAGGCACAGTTCATTTTCAGTTAATAAACCTCAAAGAGGCTGTTGAATATTGAGATATAAATGTGCATGTTGTAATTTCCTTTTTTTTCTTTTTTCTTTTTTCAACGTAGTGTGCACGTTCTAATTGGCCAGGTTGACAAATCCAAAACACGGAAACCATACATATCCTTTTTGGGTTAAGAGTAAATCATTATGTGGATACCTTATGGACAAATTATGTTTTAAAACGATCCTTAAAAAGAGTGAAAAAATAAATAAATAAATAAAATAAAATAAAAATTGGTATGGGTTGATTTATAGAGATTTGGGTTGGACCTATGCTACAAATGTGCCGCCAAGCCAACCAAGCAATGTGAGGACAATGCAACATTTTATATGGAATTTTTTTTTGATAGGGCTGAAACTATATCAAAATAAATATGGGTGTGGTTTCTATAAGGTCGCAACCTTAAACAATCCAATTAAAGTGGACCTCTAAATTTTATCATAACAAGTAATTTTGATGTAAAAAAATTCTTAAGTTATCTAAAAATCTATTTTCATATCTAATAATAAAAGTTTAAACTCCAAAAATGGTTAAAATCAAATAGATGCATAAACATATAAAAATCTTGAAAATGGATGGTCTAGTGTTGCAAGATGCACTATTTATATAAACTTTTTCTAATGTAGATGTCATTATCAAAAAAAATTAGATGTTATTACCAAAATTTTCAGATCATCAGAAGAAGTGTGTGATAATTTTTATTGCCATTTGCGATATAGCCAATAGGTTTCACTATGCAAAATGCGAGATTGAGAAGTGAAGCCTTGTATTATTTTTTATTGAGCAAGCTTTTCTATGATTTCCCTATTGCATAAAACGTATATACTTTCCATTGTCCAACTACCATCGGTTCTTAACAGTGTTCGCAAAATCAAACCGGAACGGTTAATCGGACATGGGCTTGGAAGCGGTTTAATCGACCTAACAGGTAAACCAGGCCGATTCAACTGCTCTAACCGGGCAAGTCCCAAGCGGTCAAAAAAGTGTTGGAAAAAAAAAAAAACTACTAAAATATGAAAAGATTATAAAGAATGATTAAACTAAAACACATTCAAATTAAGTTGAAAATTAATGAAATAAAATGGATTTTAACCCATTTTATATTTTCCAATTGATATTTTAAAATTTTCTAAAAAAATATAAAATTTTTAGTCTTACCATAATGTAAAGAATATCTAAAAATACATTACAAATCAAATTCCTCATTTTTGAGCATTTATATACATTTTTTTGAAATTAATTTTTTTAAATGTTGGTTGATCACCCTAATCACCTAAAACCGGAACCAGCCATTGGCCAGTTCCTATCTAACCGGCCGTTAGCGGTTAAATCGGGTCGTTTTACGAACAATGATTCTGAATGGACGGCTGAGATTGGCCCCAATCACAATGTCACATCTCTATATTGTTTTATTTTTCATTTTTTTCGAAGAACTATTTTGACACCAAATTCTGGGTGTCCACTCCTCTCTTAAACTCACTTGCAAAATATATATAAAAAACATATTCCAAATAAAATAAAATAACTAAAACACCCATGATATTTTTAGGGGTATTTTAGTCACTGTATGTTATAGGAAATATTGGGTACCTATTTTTTTTAGGTGCGCCCTATTGAAATGATGGCACATGCCAAATTTCATATTCATATAATTCTTAGCATAAACTAACAATAAAATACTTTGAGGCGTCGGATATAGATCAAACGGTCAATGACTCACCAAATCTGAATTGAACGGCTGGATGGGGGATAGTATATATCTTCTATGCAGTAGGGGAAGTTTAAAAACCTTTCCCTTTTTTGCTTTCTTTCGAGAAATGGTTTTCGATTCTTTTGATAAATTTAAAATAGAAGACAATAAAATTTCGAAAGATATTTTTTTGACAAAACTAATGAACTTTTTGAAATGGAGATTACATCAGAAGAGACAAAAAGAGAAGATAGAGATGCACATCCTTTAGGAAAATAATCTGCCAAAGAGTTAGCTTCCCTATAAACATGAAGAAAGGCGATAGATAATGGTCCTACTAAATCCATGATTTGAAGCCAACACGACCTTAATACCCATGGAACCCGATGCTCCCTATTGCTCCATTGAATAATATTCATAGAGTCACCCTGAATTACACATGAATTGCCAATGTTTATAGCAGTAAAGATCTTCAAACCTTCAAGAGCAGCAAGAAGCTCTCCATGATTTGTAGTGGCTATACCAGCCAGCCCTGCAAAGGTAAAAATCACCTCACTAAATGCATTACACAACACCCCTCCTGTGCCTGCAACCCCCGGGTTCCAAGGGAACTTCCATCAAAATTCAGCTTGAAACCTCCTAAGGACGGTGCAACCCATAAGCTTCTTAGTCTAACCTTAAAGGTACCCATCTGAAAAAGATTACGCAAATTTAACAAAACATCAGGCTGCGAAATCCCCCATTCGTCTTTAGTAAATAAAACCCAACACGAGATTGGTACTTTACTCTTGGATAGCACTCTCTCAAACGGTAGACAAATCTCATTGAAAATTCATCTATTCCTCTCTTTTCACAATTCCCACAGCACTACCCTTCTTGCTATTTTATAAATTACACTTACTCAGAGAAGGTAGATGTTGAAAGATATTGCTCAAGTTTTATCTTTCGCTAATAAAAAAAAAGAGGATTGTTTACAACAAGACCATTATATTTTATGTGTGGAGGTCACAAACATCTTAGCTGTCAGATGAGAAATCAAATGATTGTGGTATACCTTTTTTTGAAAGAAAATTATAAAATATTTTCTTTAAATTTGTACCAGGAGAATTATACGCACCTATATTTTACATTATGGCCGCTCTAGACATGACCATTTTGTAATAAAACATTGACAATCCTATTGTACTAGAGGGTCACAATATATTCCTATTACAAATAGGGATGAGAAAGGGTCGGAGGTCCAGATCCATTGGGATGCATATTCAGATCTAAAAAGTATATATGGGATTCAAATTTGGATCTAGACCCGAATTTGATCGAATCCAAAAAAATGTTATTTTATATCTATAAATAATAGAAAATAATATACAACAAAAAAATACTATATGACATATATGTATATAAATAAAATAATATATATTATTTTAATAACTGGGACGGATCCACCTACGCCTAGATTCGATCCAAATTACTATTTGGATTTGGATCTGACCAGTCGGATCCAATCTTGGATTCATACCTAATGCTGATAAGTTTTCAAATTCAGGTTTCATATCCAAACTGCGTAAATTTTTAGCCTTGACTACAAACTCCATATTAAGAGGTGACTCATTTTTGTTCTCTATTATCTTTTTTTTTATTTTTTATTTATTCCTTAGCAATCGAGTGGTAGGATTCGAACTTTAGATGTGGCAATGTCCTGCGAACCAGAGCCCAAGCCTGATTCCTAATAGTAGTTAAAACTCAAAGAGGCATTTTGCCCCACTTTTGAATGCTCTATACCCTTGTCAGAAATGGATTCACAATTGGGAGGTTTATCTCCATTTCCTTCGAAATTCAATGTAATTTGGTTATTCGGATCCCCAAATGGCAATGTTTCCGGATTTACCTTTGGCCATCCTATTGGGCAAGTATAGAGCTCTTGAAGTCAGGTTGGGTTGATAGCTAGAGATTGAAGATTTTTTAGGGCTTTTGCCAAGGACCCTCAAACGGGGAAGCAACTTTGATCCATATGACCACATAAAATTTATAGTCATGAGTGACGATCACCGTCCAACCATTAGATGGATGGAGATGAAGAGTGGGAGCCATGGGTCCTATCATGTTCTATTGAGTTCCATTCTCTCTGCCATGGCCCATACTATAATTGATGATGGCAACACTTAGTAATTGTAAATTTGTACGATCTTGTGGAACATAGTATACTTTCCTTATCAGATATTACACCATAGTTCAGAAGGCCTTGAGAGAATTTAGAGAGAGTGAGCAGAGGGTAAGCACAGTACTCACCCTCTTCGCCTATCTTCCCATTTAGATTTTTTGTACCTCTTTTGTACGCAAATCGGCAGGTAACTCCCTTAAAAAAGAAAAAAAAAAGTATGATCAATTCGGCTATAACAACAACATGACTGTAGATTATCACGGTCAAATCAAATGGGCTGGATGGTCGTAGAAGGACAGTGAAGTACAGTGATTGATGGCACGTTTAATATGATCCAGTCCTTCCACTACCGACCAACCCATTCATTAGATATTGATAACATTGTGGCCACATTGTTCATGACTGTAGAATTCATGTCACATGGACCCGAGAAAGAACCTTTAGAGGAATCCATGACAAGAATCCTTGATATTGAAAATTCAAAGATTTTTTTTTATTTCAAATATCTATCAAATATTCATGATTTCCTCCTATCCGAACGGCCCTTAGGTTGTTGAGAAGCTTGTGCAAAAAAGTTATCAACAACAAAAATGATAACCTTTATGAAGTCCGAATGGAGTTGAGTTCGGCATCTCTTTTCTTTTCTTTCTCTCTTTTTTATTATTAGGGGTGACAATGGACCTGGACCCGACCCGAGATCCAAGGGGTAGACCCAATCCGGGTCCAGGAATGGATCCAAAAATTGGACTCAGGAGGTCGGGTTGGGTCTAAATCTTGGTTCTGAACACTATTCAAGTCCGGTTCCAAGTCCAATCGGGTATGGGTTTGATAATACTTTTCGGGTCCCATATATGGAATCTATTGAAATATAGTTAAATATATTTTTTGGGTCTCAAATATTTTAATTTTTTGGTCGGATCAGGGTCCCACACTATATTTTTGGATCCAGGTCCCATATCATTGTTTTGGGGTCTGGGTCCAGACCCAACAAGGCCCATTGCCACCCTTATTTACGGAGTGTGACGATAAAATGAACATTTCTTTTCTTTTCCTCTTTGAATTGGTATCTGACATGGAATATAGGCACTATTTTTATTCTCTAGATCGATTAATTATTGAAAAATGGTAGGCCTAACTTGTATTTTAGAGATCTTTTGACAACCCATGTGTTTGGAAACTTCCATTTTGTTGTCGCGGATGCTACTCGAAAATATGAGAACAAAACAAAAATGGCTGCAACTTGAAAACAGTGAAGTTGAGACGTTATGAAAAGTAACTTTCAAAGGAAAAGGAAAATTTGAGGAGATTTATAAGGAATGTATTTAATGAGGCTATTTTCTTTGGTATAAGGTGGTCACAATTAATCTTGACCATTGGATGTAAATTAAGTGGTTTTACTTATTTCATTGACCAAACTCAAAGTCAAAAGAATTTTTTTTGAATTTTGACATACAAACACTATCAGATTTCAAATCAAATAGTTATAAGTAATTGTGACCACCTTGTACCAAATGTGTTACATAAATCATGATTCATAAGCCATCCACACAGAGCTAAATGATGGAGAAAATATCCACATAGAGCAAAATCAAAGGAAAAATATCATCCCCACACAGCCAAAGGATGAAAAGAATATCCACATAGAGCAAAAGCAAAGGAAAATATCATGAAAAAGCACAACACAAGTAAAATTGTCCACATTGAACATCGAACATTACCGGGCTTTCCTATTTATAGTTTGCTATTTTGCTATATTGTGAGCTATAATTAAACAATTAAGATAAATTTACACAGAAGACCTATTTTATTTTTGGAAATTCAAAATATTCTTATATTTCATGCATTTGAGTCCCACTTTTGGAAGTTTATAGTGTATTTTGACTTTTAACTTTTTTTTTTTACTTCACATTTAGCTTAAATTTGGTATGTTGATACTTTTTACCACCAGACACCGATAAAATATACAAAAAATAATTTAAATTATATATTTACCAACATACCCCTGAATATTATTGGGGTATTAGGTTCTTTATTATTTTTAAATATTTTTTATAACTATTTGATGATGAAAAGTATGAACATAGTAAATTTGAGCTTAATTCAATCTATAGAAAAAGTGATAAAACTAAAATACACTTTAGACTCTTAAAAAGTAGAACTTAAATTGTAAAATATGAAGTATATGTTCTCTTTGCATACATTTTCATTTTTAGTTTTCAAAAATTATGGATAAATCTTGTTTTATTTTGAAATTTAAAAATTCGTGTCCTTTAGATTTCAAATCGGGTGGTTGTGAGCATGTCATTGATTAGATTCAAAGTTAAAAAAAAAAAAATCTTGAACTTCCTGACACACCCCAACCAATTTGATTGTTTCCTCCTTGTAAGAAAGGTAAATGGTATCATAATATACAATCCCAAAGAAAAATAATAATAATAATAACATGAAGGAAATCTTTCTCCACCCTTAGTTCTTGGGATATATATGCACATAAGTTTCTAATAATTATTTTGAGAAAAATTGAGAGGGAAAACCTAAATTGTAACTGAAATGAAGAAAAGTACGAAAGTTAAGCATGTCTATATTAGAGCTTTAAAAATCAGACAGGAGGATCCATCCAATCACCTACTGGTTCAGAGTCAAACAGTCCGTGACTCCAATTCTGCCAACTTAAGAAAAAAAAGGACAAAAAAATTGTAAACAATATATAAAGTTTAAAATGTCTAATAAATGTTTAGGAACCTTAAACCATTCTAAAATAATGGTTTTATAGAAAAAAACTTCTTTAACGCAATGTTTAGGTCCATTTGGCCGAGTTCTAAGTTGTGCATAAAATCAGATCGGCTATTTCTTAGTAACAGTTTGACTTGGGCGTTTCTAAATCGGACCGCCGATTTTGAAACACTGGTTTAAATAGTAGGGGTGGCATGACCCTATATAGCTCAGCACCAGGCGACTAAAGTTGGCCCTACAGCAAGCTCGGACCCAAAATCTAGGCCTTGTGTCCAGGCCAAGATTGAACCTAGGTTCATGATCCGGCCTGGCTTTTTTTTCTTTTTCTTTTTTTTGGTTCTTTTATGAATTAAGAAAAAGGTCCAACCCTAAATAGTGCCTAGGCTACTAAATTTGGCCCAAAGGTCATGGCCATGCCCTAAATAGTGCCTAGGCTACTAAAATTGGCCCAATAAACTCGGTCCAAACATTAATCTTTTGCAATTTTTTTAGTCCAATCAAACCTGCACTTGATGGCCAGATTAATTGCTCACTATAATAGTAGTTTTCTCCACTACCATTGATCAATCCTAAATTTCCAAGCCTACAATTGAGATCAACAGTCTTCAAAGCGTTTCGATCTTGTTTGGTTGGTAGATAGATGAGATTCCCCCACTTGTTCGGGATAGTAACATGAACGATCATAGTCAACCATTTAGATCGGATGGCTGAAAGAACCGAGACTCATAATTTATCTGTAGGTGCTGCCACATAAAAGTTTCTACTAAAAATATTTGATTGTTTCGTTGAACATGTGGCAACAATAGGGTTAAAAGAGCTACTGTACCTTAATATATTTCATTGTCATGTGTTTGATGCTTGGCAATTTTACATGTTATAGACACACACAAAGACAACACTCTTGTTTGCTACAGTCACGCGCACCTCCTAGCCATCCGATGTAAAAAAGGACGGTTAGGGTGAGTGATTCCCATTCATAATCATCACTTCTTTCGTAATCATCACTTATGAACATAGGGTGATACACCCCAATCATCTTTCACTAGTTGAACAGCAAGGGATTGGGCTGCCAATAGGCTGGGCCTGACCCTCATTTCTATAGCCAAATACAGGCCCATCCTAGGCCCGAACAATTCCTTGAGCTGCTCTAGCCCAGCCCATAACCACACCCAGCCAATAGGCCTGCTGGCTGCCCTAGCCTATGCTGTCCTCTTTACCCCTCTCTCTTGTTTTCATCTTATATCCCCCCAGTAAGAGGTTAACGTCTAAGATGGGGTGACCCTTCTGTTTCTCAGGAGACTGGAAGATCATGTGTGAGGCCACTTTAGGTTAACACCTAAGATGGGCTCGTTCACTAGGAACCCCGTCGCGGAGGTTGGGGTTTCCCTTTGAGGCTCCAACTTTCTAGTTTTGTGGCCAAGTACAGTTTTTTGGGGAGAGCTTTGATTTTCCTCACCTTCTTCTACTCCCTCCGTTTTCCTCTCTTGCCCTTCCTCTAGCTTTTTCTTATTTGACCCCCTTTCCTGCTCCTTTCTGTCTTGGGCCTCTTTTGCCCTTTTGTTGGGTCGCGGTTGCTGCTGTGACACCCACAGCTACACCAGCAAGCATATATCGATAATCTTTTGGGTGCTGTTAGACTGGTGTGGGTTGTTGGCTGCCCCAACCCTGACTATGAGGAGAACATTGAAGGGGATGTGCTCTCTTGTACTACTTGTTGGGAAGCTTGAGCAAGGAAGTGATGTTCTGAGAAGTTCAAGCTCTTGTGAGTTGTTTTGAGTGGATTTGATGGATAGTTTTTGGTATAGGATTGACGAGGTTGAGATTGTTGTGTTTCAGGTATTAGGATAGGTCCTTATTGGATCTAGGGAGTGCTCCTCCCTTTTCTTTTTTCGTATTTGTATTGTAATATGTATCTTAGGAGCCTTACTCCACTATCTAATGAAAATCAATGTTAACCGTTTAAAAAAATAAAATATAAATAAATATAAATATAAAAATAAAAATCTAAATCTGGGGTGCTGCTAGTGAAATATAGGAAAGCCAAAATGCTGTCATGGAATAGTATCCCAATCGGGCTTGGGCTTTATTGGTTAACAGTCGACCTTAAGCAAAACTACCGTTTCAAGTAGGGCTGAGAATGGTTGGATCGGATCCAAATCCATTAGGATCCGGATTTGGATCCTAAAAGTAGATATGGGATCCGAATTTGAATTCGAAAAATATACATGAGATTTAGATCTAGATCCTACCGGCTCCAAAAAATTTATTTTATATATTAGTTTATAGATTTATATATTATTTTATATCTATAAAATAATATATAACAAAAAATTCTATATAATATATATAATATTTTAATAATTGGGTCAAATCGAGATTGGATCTACTGTACTCGGATCCAAATTACTATTTGGATCCAGTATCCAAATCATAGATCCATAAGTCAGAAATTCGAGTTTCAAATCCAAATCGGGTAAATTCTCACCCCTAATCTCAAGTTTGACTCCACTCAACTACCTAAAAAAATTGCAGGATCCCAATGCCGAATTTGATTTTGTAGGCAGTGGAGCCCAAAAAGGAATTTTAGGCTTTCTTAGTGATATTTTCCGAAGATTGTAGGGGACATAACCTACATTGGGCCTAACACCAGCATAAAAAACTTGAAAAGTAGCCCAAAACCGAAGCTCTGTAGGCTTGCCGTTACGAAGACCCTACAAATAAAAACCGTTATTTCCTGCAAGTAAATGACAGTATATTTATGATGTTCAAGGTTCTTACCTGAAAATGCCTTGACCTTGAATGCCAGCTTTATATCTAACCCTCCGCCTGTTTCCAAGATCAAAGACCCCAACTTGCCCTTCTCTCTGAAGACTCTCTCTCTCTCTCTATGACCTTGGCAATGAGGTTGGTGGTGCTCTCCTGGCTCCTAGTAGCCTCAGCCTTGGTGGGTTGGGCACCCGCCTATTCCCTTGCCTGTGAGCCTATGCCGCCTCTGTCACCGGACGATGTGGTGACATGCTGGGGGTCACTTGACGGCCTCTACCACGAGGTGCGTGCCTTCTTCAAAAGGTCTAAAATGCCATCACAGCATTTCTGCAACGCCTTCGAGGCTCTCAGGCCCAAATGCTATCCCGAAATGTTCTCTGTGGTCGGCTACGATCTTCGTAAAGCCAAGTGGCTCAAGACCTTCTGTGATGCCATCCCACCAAAGCAATAGAATTTCTTTTGCTTTAGTTCTCTCTTTCTACTGTAGAAATAGAAACGGTTTTCTTCTTTCCATGGTTATTTACCTTTTTCTTTGCTAGTTCTTTCTTCTTCTGTAGTTTTTGGGTGGTTTTTAAGTGATAATTCATGGGAAAGAAGCATCAGAGGATTGGCTACTGAAGTCTTCGAAGTTTTGATAATGATTTTTTTTTTTTTTTTCCATGGTCCCATACACAAATCAAACAATGTTAGTGCGCATGCAATATATTTTTGGACCTTCTATTTGATGTTATGTAAATAAAAAAATGCAAAATCCTGAGTCTTACCTCATATCTCTAACAACTACAATGAACTACTTAATCTTGAAAATGAGAACTCATCTGGTGTCCATTTCCCAAAGACCAACCAAAGCAAAATCAGAACACAGCAATTCCCATATTTATTTCATTTACATAAACTACAAGATTAATATTTATGACATCATGCCACTACATGACTCGCTGAGCTTATACTCTTCCAAAGTCACACTTATCATTCCTCGGCATACATAATTCTGAGAAAAGAACAAAAGAGAAAGGGTTCTTATTTTTACAAGTACAGATCCGATTTCGTCAAATTAGATAATATCTCCAGACCATCTGATGTGGTAGAATATTAAATCTTGATTGCCCAAACCGCCACCGGCCCTGATATTTTTGGCCATTTTATGGCCAAAATTGCCCCATTTCCCATGAGAGAGGATGTCTGGTTAATTGTACATGGTGGCTAATTACTATAAGGCCCTCAAACCGGGTATGTAATGACAAAATCCCCTCTCTTAGGTCCATGCTAGGGTAAAAAGACCAGAATTCCCCTACTTCTTAACACCTGGCCTATGTCTAAGCCTGTCCTTGAGAGAAGACGTAGAGGAAGAGGAGGAGGTGCCGGACTTTGCTAAGACCTGGTCCTTGGTGAAGGCCTTTTGTACATCATCCTTGACCTCATTGAAGCGCTGACGTTTTACGCGTTGCTCCTCTAGGGTGCCATTCTCAAGAAAGAGGAGGTCAGACATGTCATCCTCCATGAGCTTGTCTAACACCTCTGAACAATGCGGGAAATATCGCCTACCCATATCCACTGCAAACACAACTCACAGTGCTAAAAATTAGGAACCTTCACCTCATTTTTCCCCCTTTTTTGAGTTTAATGACATTGTTTAAATAAAATCAACAGTGTCAAGAATACCAGAATAATATAGCAACAACAGAACAAGGGTAGACTCAAAACATGGATCAATATCCAACTTTGATGCGTGATGGTACTTAGGTAAGTACACTTGAACAAGCACCTAACCATATCTCCATAGCTCTAGGTGAGATGGGGATCCAATGGTTGTGGGACTTTTCCTATGTCAACATCGGTCAGAAATTGTCCTATAGGAACATTTCCCCACCCACCAAAAAAAACAAAGCATAAATTGTGCAACTGCAACTGCACTGACTTTTAAGCTTCACACGCAGTTTGTAGTAATTTTCTGTCCAATCAGTTATTTGAACTCAGCCAATTTGCTAAAAATATCCTCACTTGTACCACCAGCCGTAGCAGAGTAGAACAATCACTTAGTTTAAAATGATCAGCCCAGTTCACTCTTCTGGGAATCCAAGTTCATGGGTCACCTGCTGAACAGTGTAAGTGGTCCAGGTAATTTTTCGTTTTCACATATCCCTTATTTTTTTTGAAACTATGCCTTTCTTTTTTATTGTCTTATTGGCACGCCTATTACCCCCCAAATGGTGAGAATCTTAGTGCACACTAAACCACTGGCTCTATGTTTAACAAACATGGTTATTGTTCAAAAACTCAAAAAACATGGCAGACTGGTCACTACTAAAATGAAGTCCACACACCTACTTGAACAGAACTAGCCTCCTTATAAGCATGGTGAAAAGATATAGTCCTACTATCAACCATATCCATAGCACTAGCTCCTAAGGGACACATTGCTCTATCTTACACCATTTAATTACATTTGATAAGTCCGCCTCCACAATACAGATAGTCCCAAAACTTTTTATTCTAAAAAGCTTTAGATCATGAAGTGGAGTCGTGAATTCAGTAAAGTTAGTTGTTGCCAAACCAATCGGACCTGCATAACCAAATAGAACTGCCTCATTCCAATCTTTCACAACATCTCTAATACCCAATTCACCTAGGTTACCAAAAGAGCTTCCATCTAAATTTAATTTTAAGTAGATATTTAGGGTGGCAATGGGACCGGTAGCCCGACAACTCAGGCAAGTTTTTCCAATTTTGCAAAATTTGAAGAAAAATATTCAATATAATGGATTCTAACCTAGATTAGCCACTAAGGCACACTACATGTCTACCACTTCACTAAATGCCACACATACACACAAAAAAGTTGGGGGGGGGGGGGAGTAATTTCAAGCTTTTCAGTTAAGTCACACTACATGTCTTACCACTTCACTAAAAGCCACACACACACACAAAGGGGGGGAAGGGGGGGGGGGGTGTGTTAATTCCAAGCTTTTCAGTTTTAAAATCGGCAACCAGCCAAGTCGCATTGACTTGGTGAGATTTCCAAGTCGAAAACGATCTTTAATCACTGTTTATTCAACTAGAAAAGGTTTTATGCTATAGAGGATTGAGACCTACCAAAGCATACACTTGCAGGCTCTAGCTGGTTTCAGAAGAAAAATACACCATTCTGATTATACCAGAAGACCCAACGAACAAATGGGTCCAAGAACCATGAGCATTTGGCCATTGTGCAGTAAGACCTAGGCATAAGGTCAAGTATTCCCTTACCACTACCCAAAAGAGAAAAAAGGGAAAAAGCCTATCATCTTCTCTGAAAAAAAGAGTACGGCTTATAGAACTACAAAAGTGACTAATTTCTCACCAACTTCTAAATCCAGTGCAAAGCAACAGCTTTAGTGATACACATGCACATCAACTTCAGTAGTGTTAGAAAAGATCCATATGGCTCACAATTTCACGGAAAGACTAAGAAATCCTTGATCTTCCCAAACTATCCAAGTTTTCCGAGGTGATAATCCAATACCCCATGCCCGCAAAATTGGCTAAAATAGACTCGAATTTCAGAAATAAAGTGCAGTAAGCTTGCACATGTAGGTGATCAAAGTGACCAATTTCTTTCTCAGCAGCATGTGTAAAGTATAATAGCTAGGAATAACTAATCAGGAATGCAAAGTGACTTCTTGTAAGGGATGCTTTTGCAATTAGAATAATGGCGAAATCAAACATAAGCTCACCTGTTCTCTGAAGGGCAGCCATCCTAGAATACATCTTCTTGATCACTGAGGTTGGAGTCTCATTGAGATCAACCGGCCCCAATGTTCCACGGGAACTGGTTGAAGGAGAGTGGCCAGCAAATTCCGTTGTTGCTCCTGCCTGTGCATTATCCATTGCCAGCTTCGCCTCAGTAGGGAATAACACTCTAGCAAAGGCCACTGCAATGTGTAGTAGTTCATTACATAAAAATAAGCACAATTATAAATTACAAGGCTAAACCCATCTACAGTGATTTCCAATCAGAATAATCAAATGAAGATGACAATGTGGCACTGTCAACAGTCTTTCAAAGAAGGATTATGTTAGGGTACTCATACTATGAGTACTTAATGTACTCAAACATTTTTGGACACTAAAATACCGTTGCTTTGTAATAACTTTTTATCTAAGGTATACGAGTGTCCAAAAAAGTCGAATACATTAAGGGAATACTCACATGTATGAGTACCCTAGCATAACCTTTCAAAGAAAAGGAACAGTTAACAATTTCAAAAAAAACAAAACTTCATAGAAAAGGAATATCCACATTGTAAGAACAAGAGGGTGGTCTTGCCACCATGATCGACTGAGCTTTCAACGCCATGTTACACTAATTTAGAAGTGCTATTACACACTAGGATTCAGGTCAGTGTTGAGCCAAATCATAACAAGCAAATTTATTTTGTCAAAAGCACAACAGAATAATATAAAACCATAAGCATATTGCAATCCATTGAATGGAACGCCACAACCACTGGAGTCATGCTTGTAGGAATGCTGGACAGTGATGGAGAGAGTAGGGAACGCCATTGAGGCCATGGCCTTCGAGGGGGGTCCCACTATCTATCTCCAGTCTCCATTACTACCCATCATTATGTACCCCATGGACTATGGTTTTTCCAAAATCTATTTCCGTAAAGGAATATAATGAAGAGAAAACCAACACCATTGCCATAGTTATATCAGAAAGATTATTACCTCTGTTCTCAAGGTAGAGAAGCTTCATGTGCAGCTCCTCAGGCGAGACCATCGCAGAGGCTGAGACATTCTCAACAAGCGGGTTCCTCCTCTCCTCACGCTCCAGTATATCTATACACATCTTCTCCTTCCTCGACTCCTGCCCTTGCTCAGTGTGCGTATTATAGTCCTTAGGCGTTGTAAGCCTCCGACAAATGCGAGCCCCACTCCTCCCATCACTTGTCAACTCACAAGCCCTCGCCTCCTTGGATAACAAGGCCACAAGCACCGCCGGCTCCTGCCTCATGGCCGCCACATGTAAAACCGTATAGCCCCTCGAGTTTCTCTTATTTACATCAGCACCCCCAAGCTCGAGGAGCTCAGCCACCACCTTTGAGTCACAATAGGCTGCTGCATAGTGAAGGGCTTCAGCATCATCTAGGGTTGTATTCCCCTCCATCAATAACATCTTCACTAGCTCAAGATCGTCAGAGTCTAAGGCCTTATGAATCCTTTTGAAGTTCTTAAGTTGGAGTGGGTCTTTTTTAGGAGAGAGAGGCTCATCATCTATTCGGCTTTTGAGGCGAAGAGAGAGAATCTCTTCAACTATTTCTCGAGAAAATGACTTTTCAAGAGAGATGTCATCAAGATCAGAGCGTGCCATTCGTTGTATGCAATGGGTGTCCAGAGGGGAGAGATGGCAAGATGAGGCAACGAGGAGGATGGGTATGACATCCTCAACTTGGGCCTTTTCCACATAAGAGAGAAGCCTACGCTGCATGGCGGTAACAAGGAGTTGATCAAAAGCAAGAAGACAAACGTTGACAGGATATTTGGGTATTATATATACTCCTACTACTACCCTACGCTGCATGGAGGCAACAAGGAGTTGATCAGAAGCAAGAAGAGAAACTACTACTACTACTACTACTATTACTATTTCTATTACTGCCATTACTATTGTTATTATTATGGATGAGGCCTGTGTAAGGTGTATACTATTGAAGTAAGGTACATCACAAAACTATGCCAAAAGATGTAGTTTCAGTGACCAAAAGCCTTGCGATGGCATGTGAAAATATATTCCCACTGCTAACTATAAAATTTAAAGCTCTAAAAACAGTGACAATCAAGCAGACGTGTAATCACTTGAAAATCTTGAAAATGAACAGTCAAGATAATGTGTTAGAATATGAATTGTCTAGAAGTTGAAATCACTTTTTTTTATATCGATGAATCGCAAAGTCGAGATGATCAATTAAAGGGTTTTCCAACATCAGAACAACCTTCTTTAGTTGACTTTTTAGGTGCACTTCTTTCTACAGTACAAGGTTGGCACCTTATATAAACTTTTTCCTATTATTAGTTGTGCACTGATAAAAGGTTGTAAGTGGGACTAATGAACCACTTTTCCCCGTTCCACTGCACTTATGAGAAACTTCTTGCCACGATATTATTCAGGTAGTCAAAATCTTAACAAAACAAAGAAATCAAAACCAAACATAAGATAGCTGTTAGAAAAGAATCAGAATAATGGAAATTATCCTCTACGAGCAGCCTAATAAAGACATCCTTGAAATATGAAATTTGCCAGAGACCCATTGCACTTCCATCAAAAATCATTGGATCAAAATCATAGGCACCAGGGTATGTTCTTCATCCAAGATGAAAGGTATAGTCCAGAAGAGCTAGTTGTCATTTTATAATGTGCAATGGGCATTTGAATACACAGGTTCTTTGAGCATTAAATGAATAATTACAAAACTTCACCTACACTTCCTAAATGACCCAATATGAGATCTCAAAATGGCCCAAGTTTGTCTTATATCCGATCCCACTATTGATACACCAGTAAGAGGAAACTTCCCTGATATTAGTTTCGATAACTAATAGCCCAATTTCTGAATTGTCACAAGTGAATTTCAAATTCAAGGCAAACAAAAAAATGTTTCAAAGATATTATGGCCATTTATTAATTAGAGCATGATTTATTTTGAATTCATTCCCTGTTCAATGTGGGTCTTTCCAGTAAATGATCTCTTACATAATGATATATTTTCATTAAACCATGTGAGATTCATGGACCATAGGATATCAATTTCCTTTCAGGAACCCACACTCTGGAACTAAAGATGCATAAAACTGGTTGTTCGCTGTGGGAAGAACAGCTCCAAAGGGGCTGTGCCCGAGTAATGTAGAACTGGAATTTTCAACATATAGAAATTCAGCTGAAAAGAAGGCCATGAAAGAAAACCAAGGTTCAGGAGTTAAGAATGAGTTGGCAGAGAGAGAAAAGACCAGGATATCTAGCACCCATCAGGGGCCCCAAAATTTTGGTTGGTTCAACATTTCTCCTGGTATTCTTCCATCAAGAAATTGTTAGCATGCATATTAACCCCATGTTGCTCTTTCAACCACCTTGAAGTAGTCATAAGACAGCTGGATATTATATCATCAAGCTACTCCTGTCATGCATATTAGCCCCATCAACTGTTTCTTGAGGTTCATTATAAGATAGATTCTGGAAGTTTGTTAGTTAATCTCCAATCGAAGTGACAAGAATAAAACAAATTTGCTCATTCTATCCCAACTAACAACATGGATCTTGGGCAGTATAGGTGTCCCTACATTCTTCCCATAGGTGACACCACGTATGTGCAATCTTTTATTTACGCTCCTTTGTTTGTACATTTATCCTATCATGTTAGGGAAATTCAATATTTGAAAACAATAATTAGCAATCAAGGAACCAATTTTTTATGGAAAAAATTTATATAGAGCCAAGGCTCTAAACAATCAAATTAGAGCCCACCTAAAAAATTTCACTAGAAGAGGTTGTTTTGATGCCCAAATATCCTTAAATTGATCATCTCGAGATCAAGATGAATGGACATGAGAAAAAAAATGGATTTCAAGTTTTGGAAATAGTGCATCTTGTAACAAATTTTGGGACTGTCAATTTTTCAAGATTTTCAATTTTTGATAGATCTGCTCGATCGACACTATTTTTAAAGCTTTAAATTTTATAATTAAAGATGAATATATATTTTGAGGCTATCACAAAGATTTCCAGTATTGAAACCACATTTCTTGATACTATTTGAAGGTGCGCTTTACTTTGATTGTTTAGAGCTTCGGCTCTATGCAAACTGCACCCATTTTTTATTAATTCCAGCTTCCAAAAACATCAGTTGCACATAGAAGGATTGGTGACACAATACACTGAGTCGAATCATCAGTAAGAAGTCTCAAATGAGTGCAACATAAAATTTTAAATCCAATTCCCTTTTGCATGTTATAACCTTCACTTATGTACCCAATATGAATTACTCAAGCAATTGAGCCTATTTCCAATAAGGGTGTGGTTTCTATAAGGTTGCAACCTTAAACAATCCAATTACGGCGCACCTCCAAATTTTATCAAGACATGTAATTTTGATGTAAAAAATTCTTAGGATTATCTCAAAATCTATTCTCATATCTAATTATAAAATTTTAAACTCCAAAAATGGTTAAAATCAAGTAGATCTATAAACATATGAATATCTTGAAAATGGACGGTCTAGATAATGTGTTGCAAGATGCACTATTTCTAGGACTTAAATTTTATTTATTTTTTCATATTCATACAATTCGATGTCGAGATGATCAATTAGAGGGTTTTCCATCATTAAAACAACCTTTTCCGATTGATGTTTGAGGTGCATCTTTAATTCTACATTCTAAGGTCGCAACCTTATACAAACTTTTTCCTTCCAATAAATCAGACATAATCCCTTTACCTTAGTCAAACAACGGCCTCCAACTCAAAGATGATATGCATTATAACACTAGCTAGATTCCAGGAAGAGAAGGCCATGCTCCATCACAAAAAATCTCTTACAAGTTATGGTTATATCTAATGACCCAAGTTCCATGAAACAAAAAAAGATCCAAACCAAATGGCAATAGAGCAATACAAAAGCAATAAAAGCAAGGGCAACAGTCTGATATCGTTTATGTTACGATAGAAGCAAATACTTAAGATGATAGTACATCGTGAATGTGAGCACTGTTTTCACTGTTAGAAGAAACAAAAGGGGCCAATCCACTGCAAACTGAAAAGTTGGGGTTACTGCAATTTGTATTTTCTCCCTCTCACTTCATGACACTGTCATTTATGAAAAAAGGAAAGAAAAACTAACCTGCCAGACTGAGCCGAGCTCTTGAATCTGAAAAACAGCTGATGCCCGAACCACCTCAACTGCAAAATCAACAGCAGGGCGGCAGTCATCATGGGCACAAACTTTTTCAACACAGGTAGAAACCTCGGGAGGAGCAGACTTCAATCTCCCTGTGTACAAATAGTTCAAAACAATCCTGAAAGCTTCATACCCAACTTTACCAGATGGCACCAATTCCTCAATGGAGTACTTGGGTTTTCCTTCATGCTTCTTCTCTCTAGAAAACACCTCTCTGAAGACAGAGCTTCTTGCTGCCAATATACACCTGTGAACCCCGATGGGCACTCCCTCTACTTCAATCTCAGCATCACTAAAGCCGTTGTATGGTTCATGCAAGAGGTTTTCAAGGTTAGTGCTGAGCCTCATTAAGCCATTGATTTCGGGGCCTGGTGTTGTATTACGTTGGGAGCCAGTCATACAAGACCCAGGTTCAGAGCCATTGCAAACTGAGTGGTTGGCGCAGCTGCTTCCATTTGACACATAAGAAGAGGAAGCAAAACTACGAGAACATGATGACTCTGTTGGGTTTTCCATAGCTTGGCATCTACCTATTACCTTTGCTCAATTGAGTTTTGTTTCGGCTAGACCCAAATGAAAGGGAACGTTTGAGTTTTGTTTCGGCTAGACCCAAATGAAAGGGAACGTATATATTTTGCCTGGTGAGTAACGGGAGGGATACGGTAGAAACGGATGTGGACATTCAAAGGAAAGAGAATCTATAGAAAATGATCAGAGTTGAAAAGATCGGAAGAAACACAACAAAATTTACATGGAACATATTAATACAACCTAAAAAGAAAAATTGGAACAAGAAGATGTGGCATTGAGATTGCTGCTTGGTCAATGGGCACATAGAACATTATGATATCGGATTTAGCAGCAAAACCTTTGCTCACTTATTTTTCTGAAGATCATAAGCAGGGAAGAACTCTGCTGTAATTGCACAGATGCCAAAATCCACCATAAAACTGACACAAAATCATGAGAGAAAGCCTCCAGGAACTGGGATTACTTTCAGGAAGATTGGATTAAAAACCAGTAAAGAGAACTCCAACACTGAGCATGTACTGAACAGCAATATCACTGAATTGCCTTTATCCATTGATTCAATTTCCAAAACATCAATTAAGAACTGGAAAGTTCAGGAAAGGCTTGTGCAGAGACAAGGAAAACTCTGGATCCTTGATGATTCTACCAAAAACCCATCTAAAATCAATCATACGAAAAATTTAAGAGGAAATCTTGTCAAGAAAAATTTAAGAGGAAATGCTAAGGAACTCATACAAACTTCATCAACATTAAAAGTCTTGAGAAATTCACTCAGAAAACCAACACCAAGAATTACACAGTTGATCCTCTCACTGAACTAAAACCACTTCCATTAACTAATCAAATACAGCTCAAAACACTAAAATAAAACCTCAATTTCACAAGATAACCATTAAAGAGCAGTAATCTTCAATACTGAGCGAAAATCCACCAGAAAAAAAACCGGATCCAGAAGATTGCCGTGAAATCAATCCAAACTTCACTGACAAGTTAATATTATGACAAATCCCTTATAGATTGGCCTGATACCCATATAGATCCCCATCAGAGGTGCTCGAGTCCAAACAAAAATGATAGAGAAGCAGAGAAGCACTGATTGCTGAAGAAGAGATCGCAAAATGGATAGGGAATACTGTAAATTAGGGCACAGTATTTCCTCATATTTCTTACCTGCTCCCCTCTTACTGCGAGTGATGGAAGCAGTGCAAGTCGTTGTGTGGTGACGACATGAGTGTCGTCATTTGTGAGGTTTTATGCGGCTAAGCCACACGTAAGAAGCTGGCTCAAACCGCGTCCTTTGTAAAGTTCCTTGCTCTTTCTCAACTCCTGTGAGACCCATCACTAACCCTAATTCTTTAGAGAGAAAAAGTTTCAGAGAGTTCAGGCCCCACATTACTGCCCTCTTCCCCTCTCTCTACCCTCCCTCTGCTCTCTCCTTTCTCTCTCACTCTCTCTACTTTTATCTCCCTTTAACTTTCACTCTCCACTTTCTCTCTCTCTCTCTCCTTTCTCTCTCTTAAAATTTGGCATCTCATGAGCGTGATCTCATCAACCCGCTTTGTTTCTCTCTCTTATATCATCTCTCTTCATCACCCTCATTTAAACTCTACGTATCACAATCTTTCGCGGTAACTATTGCATGGGTATCTATCTCTATGCCTTTACCTTTACGGCTAATATATTTTATGCAAGGAGCTTAGGCTCTAAACAAACAAATTAGATCCCACATCAAGACTTTTACTGAAAGAGGTTATTTTTATGTCTAAATATCTTCAAATCGATCATCTCGACATCAAAATATATGGATATGAGAAAAAAATAAATTTCGAATGATGTATCTTGTAACACAATTTTGGACCATTAATTTTCAATATTTCAAGTTTTCATATATCTACTCCATCTATTTTTTGAAGCTTTAAATTTTATAATTAAAGATAAAAATATATTTTAAGGCTAGCACAAAGATTTCTAGTATTGAAACCATATTTCTCTATACTATTTGAATATGTGATTTACTTTGATTGTTTAGAGCCTCGGCTCTATTCAAACCACACCCTTTATGTAATTATACATTGTGCTCCCGATGCGATTACTCCTTCCGGTAAAATTCTTGAGAATATGAACAAAGTACTAATGATTTAAAAAATGGATTGGTGACCCTGATTGGGTATCGTAAAAATCGGTCCGAATCACTCAATCAACAGTCTGGATTATTGTTTTACTGTGTAGAGAAAATAAAGAAATGGCAAAAAACATGCAAAAATAGTGAACCCACCAAAAACCAGTCTGGATCGATGAATCGTCGTTTGTACTATAACAAAACGATGTTTTACTGTACCAAATAACTAGTTCTCATAAAAAGAGCCTAGGCTTAATTGGTTAGCGCTTGATGATTTGCATTGCTACATCATACGCTCAATTCTTACCAAGGGTAGTGGCCCTCTCCGCATTGACTCACCCAAAAAAAAAAAAATTGCCACCTCTCTTCTAGATAGTACGATTTTCTATATATCGAAAGAATCGGTATGGGAAGCCCTATTCCCAAGTCAGATCGGGCGATTCTATGCTGATCCGGTTTTTTTTAAATCACTTGAACAAACAATTGAGTATCTTCCACAAAACCTAAATTAGGTTTTTTAGTATTAAAAAACTTATTCAGATAGTATAGATTTGATATGTTTTTTAAGATAATATCAATACATGACAAGTTTTTTAAGATAATGTTCAATTTAGATCATCCAAATAAAATATACGGTGTAGTGTAGATTACGGCAACTTTATTTTTACAAATAAGGCTATACATATAAACGTGTTCCTAGATTAAGCCCATGGGATTTCTCATATCAATTGTTTTGAGCTCCAACTCAATTATGTTTTCTTTTCTTTTCTTCAAATTAATTTGGCAATAATTTTAAAAATTTTGATAAAAAGGAAATCCACAATCATGCCTTTTTGGGCAGGAGACTGTGTTCTCAGTAGTCCTGCAAGACCGCAAATCTCTTCCCATGAATTTTGAGGGACGGTTCTAATTGTCTCTTTCGATTTAATTTCACTTTTATCAAAGGAGAAATGGAGGCCACCAGCGTTGGAGAATATTACTAGGAAAAGTAAAAGAATTAAGGCAATCTTATCTTTGGATAACTACACTTTTTGTGTAGACCTAAGGAACAAATTCTTTTCTTGTCCTTGAAATAAGTCCCTTACTCCTGATTCACCCCAAAGAAAAGAAAAAGGTCCCTTGCCCCTCAACTGACTTTGTATTTTTCTTTTTTCATATATTTTTTCCTCAAAAGATTGCATGCAAAGGACGCATGAGCATATCCTCCATCCACTCCCTTAGGTAAAATTCTGTCTACAAGAATTTTTAGGGAAAATTGTAGATATCCATCTATATTTTTTAAATTGCACTGTTAACCTTGATACTATTTATTTTTGCACCCACTCGCTTTGAGAAAATTCTAATTTTTTTAGATGAAAGCCCATATTTTTTGCACCTTGACTCTCTCTTGAGGAAAATAATCAAACCGGTCTGGCTTCCATTATGCTGGACCTGCTTCAATGGGGACCAAGAAGTCGGTCTGACTCACTATGTAATGAACCAGCTTCAATGGGAACTAAAAATTAAGCGGGCACACTATGTGTTGGACCAACTTCAATAAGGACCAGAAGTCAGTTTGACATACAACATGTCATATCGGCTTTATTTTAAACAAATGAAGCCGGTCCAGCACATTATGTGCTGGGCCAGTTTTCGTAGAGAGCAAAAGCTGGCCCGACACACTATATGCCTGACCTGCTTCATTTTAAAAGAGTAAGGGGTGGGTGCAAGAAACGTGGGTTATACGGGATGTTTTCATCCTAAAAGAACTATTATTTTACATGGTCGTGGATATAAAAATAAATAATATTGAGGTTATTGATGTGATCTCAAAATCTATAGGTACAAAAATAAATAATATTGGGTTTATTTATGTGATTTCAAAAGTAACAAGGGTGGGCATGCCTAAAAAGTTGGCTCCATGGCTATTTATAATTTTCCTAATATTTAAGCCGCCGGAGTTTTAATCTAGAGAGCAATCTCAGATAAGCAAAGAATGCAAAAAAACATAAAAAATCAAATGCACTTCACATTTGCCTAAGAAATTAACGATCTCACATATCATCTAACTTGTGGACACCCAGCTTAAGTATTTGTCATCGTCAGAGCTGTTTTCCAATTAATTGGAGTCAGCTAATTAGTATCCAAAAACCCAAACAGTATTTCTGTTTCCAAAATACTCATATGATAATTTTATAGTGGATCAAAAATTTCAAAAAAAAAAATATCTTAAATAGCTCTTTTACCCCCATAAAGCTACAATGTGATATTCCTGGAGGGCTCGTACTTTTCCTGCTGTTATTTTATTGGGGATCGTCAGATCTCCACTCTCCAAAAGGAGAGAGAAACTTCGGAGAATCTAGGCCATTAAAGATAGAGAATCATATGTTGGAATTTAGGAAAGTATGATCAATTCATTAAAAAATAAAGTAAACAATGAGAGAGAGAGAGAGAGAGAGAGTAATCTCCTGTGTAATTTCCTTTGAAACTGGAAGGCATCTTATGCAACTTCAAATTCAAAGGTTCTATACTAATGACCCCTTTTCATTGGAGCAATCTACTAAATTTGTGGACAATTAACAAAGACTTGGAAACAAGAATCTCCCAAAGTCTCCAAGAAGGTCTTTCAAAATCACAGGAATCGATTAATGTTCCATAGACTTCGCTAAATTTAGAGGTGGAAAGTTTATTAGAGATTGTTGAATCTCGATAAGAAATCTCCATGACTTTGACAATAAATTTCTTGAACTTTTGAGTCCCCTTTCCTTAATTATGAACGTCTAGGTAGTAGTAGGTAGCACCCGGACACCTTAGTCACCATGTTGTGACTTTCATTCCTGCTCATACCACCCTACCGACACTTCCAAAAAAACTAATTCTTAGATTAGTTGAAAAAAAGAGTTGAGCCCGTTTTTCCCACTAAATTACCAAAAAAAAAACGTATAAAGATCTACAATGCTTTTAAGCTAGAATAAAAGTTAGTTAAAAAGAGCTTAAGTTAAAATTAAAAGGATGGGTTTCTATGAGTCTGCTAACTCATATGTTCACATGCGTTTCCGCTCTTAAATGGATTTTGGATCCACACAATTTGGCATCCATAATCTAGACTACGGTGATCATGAATCTGAAAACGTGGTTCCTTTTATTAATTTTCTTGCACTCTAACGTGGTTCCTTATATTAATTTTCTTGCACTCTATATTTGAGATTTTTATTGGGTCCGGTTTTTCTTACGTCCATCTTTAAAATGGACGATTGATATTCGAGGGATGCAAGCATTTCCTGACTCGTGGAGTACATTTCCAGATTGAAATTAGACTGGACCATCTTTCACATTTCTTTTTAATAGGCCTCAAATCACAAAATATGGCACCATTTGCACGTACAAAATTATTTTTCTTCTCCATGCATCTACGAGGAAGTTTGGTTCACAAGAAAATATTTTTACGTAAAAAAATTATCGCACTTGGTTAGGTGTGGGAACAATTTCTATAAAATATGCATTTGGACCATTTGATGCGAAAATATCCCCCCACCTATCTATATGAGAGGTTTATTGTGCCCATAAAAGTACTTGATGGCCTTCTTTTCTTTTCTTTTTTCTTTTTTCTTTTTTTCTAACTCCACCAATCCCAAAACTCCCTTAATGTTATGAGACAACACCAAAAAAATGATGACATGACCACTTAATACTAATTTTCCATGAGTGTGAGGAGGGAAACTTATTTTAGGGTTTAAAAACCAGCTCAGCTCCCATACTGATATGGAGCATGCTCGGCCCGACTCGACGAGCGAGACTTGGCAAGCCATGGGACGTCAATTCAGCCCTAAAAAAAGATAAAACTATATATGGACAAATTAATAAGAAAATACACATAAAAGAACTTAAATTAAAATATTCATTGGATTCAGATTTCCAAGAGTTACTTTGTCTAGAAAGTTGGGTTCGCTTAAAATTAACATTTCTATTGGAATTGAGATTTTCGTAGGATTCCTAAATGCTCATTTTAAGCTTAAATTTTCGAAATCTTAATTCCACTAAAGGAATTGACTTTTCATGGAAATGATCCGTTTTGCTGCTGAAGAACAAAAAAAATATTAACATTTTAGAGGAGAAACTATATCAAATTTTAAAGAGATAAAACATATTAGAATTTTAGAGAGGGAAACTATATCAAATTTTAAAGAGAAAGTATATTAAATTTTTTAGAGAGAGAAAGTATATAAATGTTTTTATTGAGAAAAACTATCACAAATTTTTAGAGAGAGATATTGCCTCAAATTTAAAGTTTTAGGGTGACTATATTAAAATTTTAGAGAGAGATGTTGGATTTATGTTGCCTTTAAAGACCGTATGAGTGTGTAATTAAAAATATTTATTATAGTGGAACATAAACTCAGTGGGAGTGTGGTCCCTCAAAGACCATACTAAGCAAATGATATTTACGGATACCGGACTATGCTTGACGATCTAGGCCAGTCGGTTGGAAAACCCAAGGTACCTGGGCATAAAAAATAAACCGAGAATTTTGAGTTAGCCATTGATGAGGTCAGAGCTTATGTCTAGATGAATGAGCCGAGGGACTATGTGACCCTTGTGTGTGATGGTAGGCTTCCAGAGATAGGGGCCAAAACCTCATCCATGTTCCATCACACGACATACATATAAATAGATCGTTCGGAAAAGCTAGATATCCACATTTGGGTAAAACATATGCATGTGTGAGAGATATCCATATGCGTCATAGAGCTGTGGTCGCATCAGGTCGTGGTGACCTTGACTTGTCTCTAGGGGAGGACCTGTAATCCACAGACTGGGATTGCGACTCCTTGGCTCATCGACCAGACTTTGGTGACCTACTAATGAGCCCATGCTTGCACTGTGCGTCATGGGAAATATTGGGCCGGTTCAATAAAGCAAGTGTGGTTTGTAGTCCACAGTTGAAGGTAGAGTACCCCGTGATCGTTGATTGAATTCCTGAACCATGTGGATCTACTTCCCATCAGATTAATTTTAATCGTGTTCATTTTATTATTAAATTATTTTAAATTTATAATTTGAGTTTTTATAAGTCATTTGATATTTTATTTCTTATTTTTGGACTTATAAAAATGAAGTTATTAATTTACAAAGTTATAATGTTTTAAAATTCATTTTGTTTCATTTTAAAATATTTATTAAAAAAATACACGGGGGCCCATAGTGCACATGGGCTCACCATATGGGTATTAGGTGGGGCCCCACATACCATACATGGGTGGTGCGCCCCACCCTTGGATACCTTCTCTTGTTGCTTTGTTTTCAAGTTTATTAAAAATGGTAACTATTTCTTGTAATATATGGTCAAATATTGATTAAGAAATATTGACTATATCTTATCTTGATTATTGAAGGAATATCTTGACTTGATATTATTCAAATATTCTTATGGAAAATATGAGATGAAATATGCAATTTATGGTATGCACTATATCTGTAATGGATTTAATTTATTTAAATATATTGATGGAAAAATGGGGATAATGGTTCATTTAAGTTCCATAATGTTGATGGCCCATCTATGGAATGGATGGCTTAGATCTTTCACCCCACAAGTCACCTTGATCAACGGTCCATATTCAATCTCAAGAAAAAAACAAACTATGGGAAACCCTAAAGAAACCCTAGACCTAAATTTCACTATAAAGAGGGATACTCTCCCCCAATCTCCACACACCTCTCTCTCTCATAAACTCTCTCTCTCTTCCCTAGGGGCCACGCCCCTCTCTCTCTACTCTCTGATTTTCTCTCTCTAGTCTCTCTCTCCTAAAAATACCCTCGGGGGCATGCCACAACATAGAGACTCTCTCTCTCTCTCTTGATCTAATCCTAGGGTTGGAAAAATTAGGGTTTGAGCCTAATTATTTTGGAGTTGGGGTTTTGTAGAGATTTAAAGGTGGTTACTTAGTTTGACCAAAATTAGCTTTCTCGGTTCGAGATTGAAGCTAGACCGCTGATCCCTCGCCATTGGATGTGGAGACTCGGTGTGGGGCGTAGAAAGCCCGGTTGAGGTAATCTCTGACATTTTTTCTTTTAATTGTTTGTTCTTTTATTTTATATTCTCAAGCACAGTATTGGGTTGTATGAATGGCATCAAGTAGTTGAGATTTATTGTATTGATATGTTATTTATTTTTTGGAATTTCTATTGTTTGTAACAAGACTATCTGTGAATGATCCTGTTGCCAAAATTATAAGGGGTGATTATTATTAAAAAAAATATTATATTTTCCCGGCAAAAGATTACATAGGTCTTTCTTTCAAGAGAAACTATCTCAAATATTAAATTTTAGATAGAAAAAGTATCTTAAAATTTTAGATAGAGTAACTACATTAAATTTTAGAGATATGAACTACTTAAAACTTTTTAGAGAAAAATATCTCAAAACATTTAGAGAGAGAAATTATGTCAAATTTTAAGTTTTAGTGAGATAGCATATCAGAAATTTAGAGATTAGAAACTATATCAAATTTTAAATAGAGAAACTACCTAAAAAATTTTAGAGAGAGAAACTATCTCAAATTTTAAGTTTTAGAGAGAGAAAATATCTTAAAACTTTAGAGAGAGAAACGACATCAAATTTTAGATAGAGAAAGTACTAGAAATATTTAGGGAGAGAAACAACTAAAAAAAATTAGATAGAGAAACTATCTAAAATTTTAAGTTTTAGAGAGAGAAAATATATTAAAATTTTAGAAAGATAAGCCACTTGAAAATTTTAGAGAGAGAAAATATCTCAAATTTTAAGTTTTAGAGAGATAAAATATTTTAAAACTTTAGAGAGAGATAAACTATATCAAATTTTAGATAGAGAAAGTACCTAAAATTTTTAGAGAGAGAAACTATTTGAAAAAATTTAGATAGAGAAACTATCTCAAATTTTACGATTTAGAGAGAGAAAGTATATTAAAATTTTAGAGAGGGAAACTACTGAACTTTTTTTTAGAGATAGACTATCTCAAAATTTATGTTTTAGAAAGAGAAAGCATCTTAAATTTTAGAGAGTAACTATATCAAATTTTAGAGTGAGAAAGTATCTAAAATTTTTTAGAAAGAGAAACTATATTAAAATTTTTAAAATAAACTATCGCAAATTTTAAGTTTTAGATGGAGAAAGCACCTTAAAATTTTAGAGAGAGAAACTATATCATATTTTAAGGAGAGAAACTACATGAAATTGTTTAGAAAAAGAAAATATCTGAAATTGTTTAGAGAGAGAAACTATCTCGAATTTTTTTAGAGAGAAAAACTATCTGAAATTGTTTAGAGAGAGAAAGTATCTCAAAAATTTAGAGAGAGAAACTATCTCATAATTTTTTGAGAGAGAAACTATTTCAACTTTTAAGTTTTTGAAAGAGAATGTATTAAAATTTTAGAGAGAAAAACTATCTCAAACAAATTTAAGGAGAGAGAAAAAGAATTTGCATTTTAAAAAAAAAGACATTCTAGACAATCCAAACAGGGAATTGATATTATCAAGAAATCTCAATTTCAAGATTAACGTTTCCAAAGACGTTTTCAAAGATTGAAAGATCTAGGGATCCAAACGGGCCTTAAATCATGCATCGTTTGCTGTATATTCGAAATAACACTTTCAACGGTAAAACTCGTAACGAAATCTAGCAAAAAGACAATGACTTAAATGATATTTTTATAAAAGGGCTTTTTAGAACAAATAATATTCAATAATAAACATTGGAGCAATACAATAAGAAACCTAACGGAAAATTAAAAAAAAAACAAAATATTTTTTTTGTTGAGAAATTCGAGGGTTATTCTAGAAGGAAATGTATACAAGGAGACTATTTATTTTAGGTATAAAGATATCACAATCATTTTTTACTTTTAGACGTGAAATTAAGCAGTTGAAAATATGTTATTAACCGTTCATAAAGTCTAAAGTAAAATTTTTCAAATATTGTGATATATTTGAATCAGTCAAATTTCATGTCTATTGTTTAAGAGATTGTGACCTCCTTTTACCAAAAGTTAATCACCTTATAATATATAAGTTAATGACCTTATAATATAGAATCTTTTTTTAGGAAACCACCAAAACATTTGATGGTAGACCTCTTGTTATATGGGTTTTGATCAATGAGATTGTACCCGAGATCTATAAGAGAACACTAATGTCGATTTTTTGACACATTTCATGAATTATTTTTTTGTTGAAAAGATAGGGAGCAATCGATTGAAATGGCCAATTTAGGGTTTTAAGGCAAGTTTTTTATTGCGCCACCTGGCAAAAAAATCTATTTTGATACTAAATATTTTAGGGCTATTGTAATCAGCCTAGAGATGAAAGATTTTCAACAAACTCGAGGAATTGGTAAAGAAATGGAATTTTTAATTTTCGTAATGCAAAGAAAAAAAACAGGTACATAAACTATGAGATTTAGGTGGCGACTCACAGTCGTAGTAGGGGTGGCAATGAGTCGGGTCGGGTTGGAGCCAGGTCTGGTTAGATCTAGACGCAGACTAGAAAAACTGGACCTCACTAGACCCAAAAATATAATGTGGGACCTGGACCCGACCAGACTCAAAAATATAATGTGGGACCTGGACCCGGACCCGATCGGATCCTATTGGACCTAACCCAAAAATTAAAATATTTATTTATTTAAATATATCCTAACATATTTTTGTAAATTGGGAAATATGGGACCGGACCAAAATAGTGATCGGGTCCAAGATTTGGCCCCGAATCCAACCCACCAAGTCCAATTTTTAGACCCAAACCAAAGGCTGGTCTAGCGATCAGATCCTGAGTTGGGTCCGAGTCAATTGGCACTCCTATGTCCTAGGTCAACCTAGGTAGTTTTGAATTGGCTCATTAATTTTTCAAACTTATACGGCCTCTCGGACTGAACTAGCGAACGGATCCCAAAATGCACAGGTCTAGACCAACTTTCAAGATTACATAATTAAAAACGTCACTAGCTGCCCTATGTTATTTAAAAGAAGATTATGATGGTAGTTTATATGAAGTCAGGATGGCCGAGTGGTCTAAGGCGCCAGACTCAAGTTCTGGTCCTCGAAAGAGGGCGTGGGTTCAAATCCCACTTCTGACAAAAAACGTTCATTACTGTTGGAATGAAAAATGCCTCCGGTTGTGGGAAATTGATATTGTTTTTCTTTTTTTTTTTATATCACGTTACGCTTTTATATCACGAGTTCGTCGAATCAAATAAAGTACGACATATTTAATTAGCGCTTGCATCTTTTTGTGCTTCCTGTTTCGGCAACCTGCTACGTAGGTAGCCAAGCATCAAATTTGTTTGAAGTAAATCTTTAGCAAAAACATATACTTGTTTGTGTATTATTTTTATGTATGGTGCTTACAGCCCCTTTTGGTTAGGCCTTGTCCTTACCTGTTTCGCAGGTTGCTTGCTTTGCCAACCGTAGGTTGGTCGACAAAATCTTGCCAACCGTAGGTTGGCAGCTGCCTCCCCTACCGCGTACGCGGTTAACGGTGAGCGCGATAATTCGAGTAGGTAGGCTGCAAGCATCTTTTTGCTAGAGGTGAATAAATAGTCTTTTATCAAAGCTGGTTTATTTATACTAGATTTTCCACATAAAAAAGAATAATGCCTATCGCTACGCTAGCAGCCTACCTGCGTTGCAGGTAGCGAAGACCAGCGCAGCCAGCAGGATCGTCGCCGTGAAAAGTGTTTATCTACGGAAGCTGAAGCTTTTTGTGCAGCTTTTATATCACGTTACGCTTGAAGGAAAATGCCTTACTTGCTCACGTTACGGTGGAAGGAAAATGCCTCTACTTGCTGACGTTACGCTTGAAGGACGCTTGAAGGAAAATGCCTCTACTTGCTGACGTACGCTACTACTTGTGGGAAACTATCATTATATCACCTTACGCTTGAAGGAAAATTCCTCTACTTGTGGGAAACTATTATTATATCACGTTACGCTTGGTGGAAAATGCCTCACATTACCACGTTACGCTTGATGGAAAATGCCTCACGTTACGGTTGAAGGAAAATGCCTCTAATTGTGGGAAACTATTATATCACGTTACGCTACTTGTGGGAAACTATTATTATATAACGTTACGCTTGAAGGAAAATTCGTCTACTTGTGGGAAACTATTATTATATCACGTCTACGGTTATATAACACTTGGAACCGGCTTGGGTTCAAATCGCACTAACATTTTATTTACGCTTGGTTTATATAACGCTTCAAACCGTTATATATCACGTCTGACAAAAACATTTTTAGGAAAATGCCTCTACTTGTGGGAAACTATTATATCTCGTTACGCTTGAAGGAAAATGCCTCTGCTTCTGGGAAACTATTATATCACGTCTACCGTTATATAGCACACTTGGAACCGGCTTGGGTTCAAATCGCACTAACGTCTACTGTTATAACACTTGGAACCGGCTTGGCTTCAAATCGCACTTCACGTCTAACGTTATATAACACTTGGAACTGGCTTGGGTTCAAATCGCACTTCACGTCTAACGTTATATAACACTTGGAACTGGCTTGGGTTCAAATCGCACTTCACGTCTACCGTTATATAACACTTGGAACCGGCTTGGGTTCAAATCGCACTTCACGTCTACCGTTATATAACACTTGGAACCGGCTTGGGTTCAAATCGCACTTCACGTCTACCGTTACATAACACTTGGAACCGGCTTGGGTTCAAATCGCACTTCACGTCTACCGTTACATAACACTTGGAACCGGCTTGGGTTCAAATCGCACTACAGGCAAAACATGTAACCCTCAAAAACAAAAGGGAAAGGTTTTTATACTTCCCCTACAACATAGATCCTCTCCTACCATTCAATTTTGATCGAGTGAGCCGCTCACCGTTTGATCCTAGATCTGACACTTATGAGTATTTTATTTTTAATTTAACTAATACAAATTGTATGAATATGAAATTTGTCACGTGTCATCTTCTAATTGGGGTGCACTTATAAAAAAAATAGGAAAATAGTTTTTCAATAAAATATAATGACCAAAATAGTTTCAAGGGTATTTTGGTCATTATATATATATATTTATTATTTATTATTTTTATTTTTATTTTTATTTTTCTACCATTGCCAATTTAATAGAGGATTGGACATCCAAATTTTGGTGTCATATATTTTATATAAAAAATTAAAAATAAAATAGTGTAGAGATATGACATTATGATTGGGACAATCTTAGCCCTTCATTCAGAATGGAGGGTTGGATAGCGGGAAGCATATAAGTTTTAAGTTGTAGAAAAAGTATAGAAAAAACAGAAGAAGTAGATATAACCTTATTGTGGATAGCCATAAAACAATTTATATAACGGCCACCACCGGTATAGCAATGACCACATTTCTTTTGACATTTGGAGCGTTATTGTGCAAACCTTGGAAGGTTATCAGGGTAGCAATGGGCCGGGTAGCTCGAGCCAGCCCAAACATCCCAGCCCAAAAAATCTAGCACTTGGGCACTGGCGCGAGGGCTAGGCTTGGGCTTGAGCCATGGCCAGTCTGGTTTGGTCTGGCCTGGCGCCGTTTTCTTTAGGTTTTTATGTACTTTTATACAGCCGTGGACGGGCCTAAGCCAACTCCATGGGCACTAGAGCTGGGCCGTGGGGACATGCCCAGCCGGTTCCCAGCAAGCTTCATGTGAGCCACGCTATTTTTTGCCCTTTTCCCTAAAAAGCATTCATTAATGCCACTTCAACATATCACCGCAAAAGGAATGTGAATCAAAGATTTTTTTCCTAATTTCCATTACTTGGTAAACATGATGCCCCTCTTTTGGAGTATATTTAACGATAAAGAAAACGTCGCCACGTACAAAAAGTGAAGTGACTGAGATTCAAAGACTTTGGAGGATTTAAAATTACTTTTTGACTAATATTGACTTTTTAATGAAAGAATACGATGCCAAGACCTAGAAATTCCTCTTTTTGATTGAACGTTTGGAAAGGGAAATTTCATGGCAAAAGAGAATTAGTACTAAGATTTGCCATTCCTAAATGGGCAAGCTTGCTGAAATTATTATCCAAAAAGGTTATCAGATTTTAGGGTATTTGGTCATGATGGGCATCACCGTCCAAGTCATGTGTTCTATCATGTTCCTCCTTCCCTCTCCATCAACGTACAACCAAAATCATTGGATGGTGATCACCTTCAAGACCATAATTTTTTTTTGAGATGACTGGGTTGAAGAAGATTTTTTATCTGATAATAAAGTTTCTGCCTATTTAGTTGGAAGATCTTTTTCTCATAAATGGAAAAAATGGGGATGACAGAAGATTTCACCCCCAATTTAGGCTAGGGCTTTTTTATTCTTTACTCTTTTTTGGTCAAAATTTTTTTTTTTTAAGCTAGGGCTGGGAGCAGGCTTGGACATGGCTTGGCTTGGCCCTGGTCCCTATTTATAGGGTCAACCCACTTCCCAGCATGGACCAGGCCAAAGAGGCCTTGTCGCGGCCCTGGCCAGGACCCAACCTACCCCATGTCACATTTTGTGGCCTAGTTGCTAGTTTTTTAATGTGGGATGACCCGAACCATTGTCAACACTAAATTAGGGAAAGTATATTGGAAATTAATTTCGAAGGATATTTATTAGTGATGCTTCATTCCCAAGTTACAATGTCCAAGTTGTTAATTTCTTAAGGATCCAAACATTAACTTAACAAAATTTCACAGGTGATACTATCAAAGAGCAAATAAATATGGGTAGGTTTTGGTGAGCCACTTGCTCATCTATTTAGACAGAGTTTATCCCCTCCAATTTTCGAGATCGTTGATCTCAAATACGGTGAACATGAATCTAAAAAAGGGAAAAATAGAAATAAAAAATATTTCTTGATATATTTTATCACAATAGGAGGGGCCATGATTTTTTCACATCAATCTTTAAGATGAATGTTGAATGTGTCCGGGGACACAACAATAGAAATCAAACACATGAAACACTTTTCCAATAAATATTCATCAGGATATAATTCATATTTGTGATAACGGTTGTATACAAACATGCCCTCAAATTAACTCTTTTAATGCCCTTCCTTGCGTGTCCAAATAACAATTCTATTAAGAAAGCATTTGGATCGTTACTTTTTATTGTTTTTAGATGGAACACCTACTTGTATCCATCTTTAAGATGGATGCTTTATATCTTTTTGGACCACATATGTAGAAATGCCGTCAAGCCCGCATGAAACAATTTTTTTTTTTTATAGAGATTTATGGGTTTTACAAATTAGATCACCACAATTTGAGATATTAAAAGTATCAACTTTAAGTCTAGTCAATGATATACTACAATCATCATATTTAAAATTTGACGAATAAAATTGATTGTAACCTTTTTGTATTAAAGATAATGGAAAGTATATAATGAGACCATTTAACTTTGGTACAAGATGGTCACAATTAATCTTGACCATTGGATGTGAAATTTGGTAGCTGCATTTATGTCATTGACTAAGGCCATAGTTCAAAAGAAATTTTCTCGAACTTTATGACAAACCTAAGCTATCAAATTTCACAACGGATGGTTGAAAGTAATTGTGATCTCATTGTACAAAAAGTAAATGGTTTCAAGGTATACAATCTCTAAAGATAAATAGTCTTTTTATATATTTTTCCTAACTTTATTAAAAGCGCATATATTGTGCTCTTGTGGGAGCATCTTGCGCATCTACTCCCTTAGACAAAAGTTTTGGGAGCCATATAAAAATTACTAGATGATTATTTTTAAAAGAAACAATTTGAATTTTGAGTTTTGTGATATTTAGATCTAGCCCGTCAAAAATTGGATGGCCTTTATTCAATCTTTAGGCATGAGTTTTTTCTAGTACATAGAGGTTATTTCATTTTTTTAAAGAGATTATTCTATGGGTTGTAGAAATTAGATCCCCAAAATTTTAGCATCAACTTTGAATCTAGTCAATGACATTTTACAACCATTTGATTACAAATTTGATGAACAAAATTGATTGATCGCTTTGTATTAAAGATAAAGCAAAAAGTTTATATAAGATTGCAACTTTAAAATATAATTAAGGTGCACCTCAAACATCCGTCGAAAAAAGTTGTTTTGATGTTGAAAAACCATCTAATTGATCATCTCGATATCGATATATATATATATATATATATAATAAAAAAAAGATTTCGAGTCCTAAAAATAGTGCATCTTGCATCAAATTATCTTGGAGTGTCTATTTTCAAGATTTCTTGTATTTTTAGATCTACTTTATATTAACCAATTTTTTGAGCTTAAAGTTTTATAATTAATTATAAAAATAAACAATTAGGTCATTTTAAGAATTTTTAACACCAAAATTATATCTTATGATAAAATTTGAAGGTGCGCTTTGCAATCTTATGCAAACCACACCCTGAAAAATATTTTATTTTTTTAAAAAATCATCTAGTAATTTTTATATGGTTCCCAAAATTTTAGACTAAAAAAATCAACCTAGCTAGGTGCATAGTATGCTCCAAAGATAAATGGTCTCTCTATATATTTTTTCCTAATTTTATTAAGAACGCATATGCTATTCTTTTGCTCCAAAGATAAATGGTCTGCCTATACATTTTTCCTAATTTTATTAAGTGTGCATATATTACGCTCCTAAAACTGTGCCTCTACTCCCTCGATCAAAACACCTAGCTAGGTTGATTTTGTTAGTCTAAAATTTGGGAACCATATAAAAATTGAGAAATGATCCTATAAAGCCCTCACTCATCTATATGTGTAGGACCCCAAAGGATCACCATTAAATTTGGTACGGATCTCTAAATAAAGTCATGTCTCATACCTATGTGATAACGTTTTTAGAGATCCGTACCAAATTTAATAGTGATCCTTTGAGGTCTTACACACATGGGTAGGGGAGGGTCCTATAGGATCATTACTTATGAAAATTACTAGATGATTAATTCTAAAAGAAAAATTTAAATTTTGAGTTTTTTTTTATTTTGATCTAGCCCCTCAAAAATTGGATGGTCTCACATCAATCTTGAGACATTAGTTTTTTTTAGTACGTAGAGAGTTTATTTTAAAAAAAAAAAAAGAAGAAATTATTCCATTTCTAGTACATAGAGAGTTTATTAAAAAAACTAAAAAAAAATGAGATTATTCTATGGGGTTTAGAAATTCGATCTGTAGGTTTTATAAATCAAATTAAAAGGCGAGGTTATTTTAGAATACCTCTTTTTCTCTCCCTCTACTTCTCTCTCACCACACTTCGATCCTTGGACGTATTGTAACAACGGATGAGCTACCAATATATCAACAAAGATGAAGGGTGCGATATAGTGAAAATGTTTGGTAAAAACGTAATAAAGATTTATTTGCTTTGTTGAAGCATCAAATTTCTCAGTTGAAATAATTGTCTTTGATAATTTTGAACGTGACTGCAAGATTTGACTTGTTCTCAAAAGACACATAGATGTCACCTATTTAACTAACGTGTTCTACAAGTCGATGGGGATAAAAGGATAAGATAAGGACAGGCAAATCTCAACCATCAGTTCCGTAAGGGAAAATCTGAACCGTTGAGTGGAAAGTGGCACAGATGCACATCACAATGACAATGTGGCACACATTTGCCTTCTTATGGATTTGATGTAATAGTGTTTGCTTGTGCACTTGCATGGTCTACTTTCATCAATGCATTTGAGAAAAGGTTTCGATCAGTGCGGGAAAAATTGAACCGGTCTAACGAGTAAACTGACCAGTTCAACTAGCAAGTCCCTGATAATCCAAAAATTGTTAAAAAAAAATAGAAAATACAAAAACAATCTAATAAAATATGAAAAGTATATTTAAAGCATGACTAAACAAAACACATCCAAATGAAGTTGAAAAATAATGAAAAAAATTGGATTTTAAAGAATCGATTTGTGCCTAGAGGTATTTTTGAAATTTTTTAAAAATAGAATAATGTAAAAATAAATATTAATAGCCAAAACAATTTCCAATCTTTGCCAAAAGGATGATGACATTGAAAATACATGATAAACAAAATCCCTTATTTTTGGGATTTTATATAAATTGTTTTGAATTTTTTTAAAATACCCAGCTGGTACACCAAAACTAGCCAAAACCTAAACCGGCCAGTGGCTGGTTCTGATCTAATAGGGTATAACCAGGTGGTTAGAATTTGAACCGCCCGATTTTTGAACATAAGTTCCAACCTTAAACTATCTAAATGAGGTGCATCTCCAAATTTTATAATGAGAAACAATTTTGGCATAAAAAATTCGTAGGATGGCCTTATAAACATGTTCATTTCGAATTATGAATTTTTAAACATAAAAAATGTTTCAAATCAAGTAGACACATGAAATTCTTGAAAATAGATGGTCTCGATAATGTTTTGTAAGACTCAAAATCTTTATTTTTTCACATATTCATACATCTCGATGTCGAGATGATCAATTAGAGGGTTTTCCACCATCAAAACAATCTTTTTCGATGGTTTTTTTGTATGTGTATCTTAATTCTACATTTTGAGATTGAGACCTTATATAAATTTTCTTTCCTTGTGAAAAAAGCCAAAAGATTTCATGCTCCTATGGAAGAACAATGTTTATTTACTCAGAGGGGTGGCAATGTACCCGGACCCGGACCCGGACCCGGACCCAACCGAGGATCTGATGAGTATACCCATCCCAAGTTCTAGGTATGGGTCCAAAAATTGGACCTGGTGGGTTGGGTCTGGATCCGTGTTCGCGTCTGGGTTTGGGTTCAATCTGCTCCGATTGGGTCCGTGTCAAAGTTCGGGTCTCACATTATATTGTTTTATCATAATTTATGAATATATATTTAGATATATTTAAATATATAGATATTTTAATTTTTGGGTCAGGTTCAATTGGGTCCGAGTCCCATAATATTTTTTCAGATTCGGGTCTGGGTCTAGCTAGACCCAGACATGACCGGACTTGCCACTCTTAGAAGTATTAGGACCCCAAACTTTGGGATGCTACCTCTTCAAAGCGACTGTCCTCTTAAATAATCATTCTAATTGCACTTTGTATTTGCTTTAAAAAAAAAAAATCTCAAATTTGAACTAGTTTTGGTTTGTATAAAGCCGAGGCTCCAAACAATTAAAGTAAAGCGCATCTTCAAATAGTATCCAAAAATGTTATTTCAATACTATAAATCTTTATGATAGCCTTAAAGTATATTTTTATCATTAATTATAAAATTTAAATGTGTTACAAGATGCACTATTTCCAAAACTTGAATTTTTTTTTCTCGTATCTATGTATCTTGATGTCAAAATGATCAATTTGAGGATATTTAAGCATCAAAATAACTTCTTCTAGTGAAATTTTTGAGGTGGGCTCTAATTTGATTGTTTAGAGCCTCGGCTCTATATAAACAGTGACCAATCAAAAAAAAGATAAGACCTTAATGTTGACCAACTCAATGTCTTCTTTTCCCCAAACATATTATGATTCTTAGGTGGACCCTAATATTTTAGATCATAATAATCCGCCCAGAACTTTGCCCTAAGGGAGTAAGGGTACAAAATGATCCAGTCTAGAGCATGTTGTGCACAAAAAAATTTGTGGAATACCCATGAACAGAAATATAATATGTGCTTGAGATTTGGAATGGAAATGCCTCCCTTTTATAATACAGAGGATTTTATTAATCCCAATTATGAACATGGTAAGGCAACCATGGATTTGATTAATCCCAATTGCAAACATGGTAAGGGAACCATGGTAGTTTTCTAATCTCCACAATCCCATTGAGATGATACAAATTATTGGAGTCATGCATCCTCACAGTATGTACTTGTTTTTGGGTGGTTCGGTTCAGTGAACTCTAAACATCATGTTGTGGTGCCCCCATTCTCACCAATTGTGCCTAGAATCTATTCGTGGCATGTGTACGTTTCAAACGAAAGAATTCATTGGATTATTCAATGACCCACATAGTTACCTCTTTAACCATGAACATTTTTTGGTCTTATTCACTAAGTAAAGGATTATGACTAGCACTAAATGCAATTACAGGCATGATAGGTTTCTTTTGTTCTAAGGGGATCTTAGCTCAATGGTTAGAGTGGTGAATCACAATTTAATCCCTAGGGTTCTAATACACTAATTGACACCAAAAAGAGTCACAGGCTAATTGTAAAATAGTTCCCATACTAGTGTGTTAGAAAATAAAATTAAATGTATTTAATGGATCATCCAAACTGGCTGTGAAAGTGAAACGAAATGGATCCACAAATTCTATAAATTTAGAAGATGTGTTTTAGATAAAAACAAATGGAAACTTTATGTTAATTTTTTTTCATGTTAAGTTTGTCAAAGAAACATCTTTTTAACTGAAAATTATCAGATATTGTGCTGAATTTAAAAAAGCAATGCTTTTAAGCTATTGGAACCTTGATCCAATTGTCCCTCAAATGGACAACTCTGAGGTTGGCTTTGAGGGAGGACTGATTTGGAGAACTTGTCAACTCTAAATTAGTGTTTTAAAGCCAGATCGGTTTGGTAAACCGCGATCTAGAAAACCACTTGATTCGGTGAACTGGTGATCCGAATCAGCGAATTGCATCGATTCTTTGATGTGAAAAATGGTCTAAAAAAAAAAGAGAAAGAAAACAAGGATGAATAATAAAAAGCTAAAATTTATGGGAATTGGGAGGCGATCCGTACGATTGCCCGGTTCTCGACAGAATCACCTGGTCCCAAGTTTGAATGTCCAAGATGTTAATTTTTCAAGGATCCAAAAAGTAACTTAAATTTTTTTCACAGGTGGAACTGTCAAAGAGCAAATAAATATGGGTAAAGTTTTGGTGAGCCATTTTATTTTTAATTTTTTTTGGTAATTCAATGGGGAAAACATCCCCCTACCCATTTTTTTTTTCAAATAAATTAGGAGTTAGCTTTTTGAATGTATTAATGGAGTGGTATTAATGAAGAGGTATTAGAAACCACAACGTGGTGACTAGGGTGTGGGGTGCTGTAAGGTTTTGATGAGCCACTTGCTCATCAATTTAGACGAGTCATTTCTTCCATTTATGGGATCGATGAACTTTGAATCTAGTCAATGACATACTACAACCATCTGATTTAAAATTTGATGGACAAAATTAATTATGACCTCTTTGTATTAAAGATAAATGCTCTTTCTATATATTTTTCCTAATTTGATTAAGAACGCATATATGGTGCATACTGTGCATCTACTCCCTCGGCCAAAACACCTAGCTAGGTTAATTTTTTGGTCTAAAATTTTGGGAACCAATATAAAAATTAATAGATAATTATTTTTAAAAGAAAAAACTTGAAATTTAAGTTTTGTATCTAGCCCCTCAAAAATTAGATGGTCTATATTCAATTTTGAGGCATTGGTTATTTCTAGTACATAGAGAATTTATTTCAATTTTTTTACATAAATTATTCCGGAGTTTGTAGAAATTAGATCCCAAAATTTGAGATAAAAAAAGTATCAACTTTGAGTCTAATAAATGACATAATACAACCATCTCATTTAAAATTTGATGAACAAAATTGATTGTGACCTCTTTGTAATAAAGATAAAAGGAAAAGTTTATATAAAGTTGCAACTTTAAAATGTAGAATTAAGGTGCACATAAAAAATCATTGAAAAAATTTGTTTTGATGTTGGAAAACCATCTACTTGATCATCTCGATATCGAGATGTATGAATATGAGGAAAAAAAAAGAAAAAGATTTTCAAGTCCCAAAAATAACGCATCCTGCATCAAATTATTTGGATCATTCATTTTCAAGATTTCCATGTGTTTATAGATCTACTTAATTTTAACTAATTTTTGGAGTTTAAAATTTTATAATTAGCTGTGAAAATAAATTCTCTGGCCATCTTGAGAATTTTAATACCAAAATTACATCTTATGCCAAAATTTCGAAGTGTACCTTGATTGGATTATTTAAGGTTGCAAATCACGCCCAAAGATAAGTGGTCTCTCTATATATTTTTCCTAATTTTTATTAAGAGCGCATATACTATGCTCCCACAGGAGCATCTTGCGCATTTACTCCCTTAGTCAAAACACCTAGTTACGAAATGATTATTTTTTTAAAAAAAATTGAATCTTGATTTTTCTGATACTTAGATCTAACCCCTTTTAAATTACACGGTCCCCTTTCAATCTTGAGAGTTTATTTCAAAAATAAAAAATAAAAATTTCGAGATTATTCTATGGGTTATAGAGATTAAATTCCCAAAATTTGAAATCGAAGAATTATTCTTAACATATATTTTTCCTGAGGTAGTAAATGGATAGCTTACTCCCGAGGGAGTAGTAAATCTCTTAGCTTCTATTAATCAAATGAAAACAGATTTACAAAAGCGAGTGATATTAAAGGGGTCTTTCAATCTTGAGATATTAAGTTTTCTAATACGTATAGAGTTTATTTATTTTTTTAAAAAAATTTATGAGATTATTCTATGGACCATAGAGATTAAATCCCTCAAATTTAAGATCTAAGATTTATTCATAGCATATATTTTGCCCGAAGGAGTAAATGGATAGTATACTCCTGAGGGAGTAGTAAATCTTTGGGTTTTATAAATCAAATGAAAAAAGATCTACAAAATATAAGAATTATTCATAACGTATATTTTGCTGACGGAGTAAATTAATAAATCTTTGGATTTTATAAATCAAATGGAAAAAGATCTGCAAAAGAGAGTTCACACCTATCACAACTAGAAAGGAGGGAGTAAATGGATAGTATACTCCCGAGGGCTATCACAACTAAGAAAGAGGTTCACAATTAAAAAGGAGGTAGTAAATGGATAGTATACTCCTGAGGCTATCATAATTAAAAATGAGGTATTTTAAAATAAATCTTTTGATTTTAAAAATCAAATGGAAAAGATCTACAAAAGAGGAGTTCACACCTATCACAATTAAAAGGAGGGAGTAAATGGATAGTATACTCTCGAGGGCTATCACAATTAAAAAAGAGATTCACAATTAAAAAGGGGGAGTAAATGGATAGTATACTCCCGAGGGCTATCGCAATTAAAAAGGTGGTATTTTAAAAAAAATCTTCGGATTTTATAAATCAAAGGAGGGAATAAATGGATAGTATACTCACGAGGGCTATCACAATTATTTTATAAATCAAAGGAGGGAATAAGTGGATAGTATACTCACGAGGGCTATCACAATTAAAAAGGAGGTATTTTAAAATACCTCTTTTTACTCTCCTCCTTTGATGTCTCACCACTTCGATCCTCAGACATATTGGTAACAAACGGATGAGCTACCAATACATCAATAAGGATGAGGGTGCAAGCTAACGAAAATTGTTAATAAATCCGGTAAAATCATTACTTAGCTTTGTAGAAGGATCAAATTTCTCGCTTGAAATAGTGTCTTGAATAAATTTGAAAGTGACTTCAAGATTTGGGTTGTTCCCAAAAGACACATAGATATCACCTATTTAACAAACGTGTTCTACAATTTGATGGGGATGAAAAGATAAGATAAAGACTGGCAAATCTCAACCATCAATTCTCTACTGGGAAAATCTAAACCAATGATACGATGAGTGGAAAGAATGGCACAGATGCACATCACAATGACAATGTGTCACACATTTGCCTTCTTATGGGATTTTATGTAAGGATGTGGATTGCATAATGTTTCAGCCTTAAACAATCAAGGCGCACTTTTGAATTTTATCATAAATGTAACTATGTTGTTAAAAAAATCTTAGGATAGCTCGAGAATTTATTTTTGTTTATAACTATACATTTTTTAACTTCAAAAATGGTTCAAATCAAGTAGATCTATCAATACATGAAGACCTTGAAAATAGACGGTTCAGATATTGTGTTGCAAGATACACCATTTTGGGACTCGAAATATATTTTTCCTTTCATATTCATACATCTCGATATCGTGATAATCAACTATAATGGATTTTTTAAGTGTACCTTAATTCTAATTTTTAAGGTTGCAACCTTATACAAACCTTTTTCTTTATATAATTAGTGTTGCTTGTGCAATTTCATGGTCTACTTTCACCGATGCATTTGAGAAAAGGGTGTGGTTTGTATATGGTTGCGACCTTAAACAATTCAAGTAAAGTGAACCTCCAAATTTTATCATATGGTATAATTTTGGTGTCAACAATTTGTAGGATGGTCTTATAATCCATTTTTATTTCTAATTATGAATTTTTTGACTCCAAAAATAGTTCAAATCAAGTAGGTCTATAATATAAACAATTGAACTGTAACAGTTAATCGGACATGGATCAGAAGTGGTTACTTGGTACTAACCAATAAGCCAGTCGGTTCATCCAGCCTAACTGGGCAAGTTTAGGATAGTACAAAACGTGTAAAAAAAATACAAAAAAATCTAATAAAACATAAAAAGTATACTTAAAGAATGATTAAACAAAGCACACCTAAATGAAGTTGAAAATTAATGGAAAAAATATAATTTAAAGAATTGATTTGTGCTTAGAGGTATTTTTGAATTTTTCAAAAAAGATGGGAAAATGTACAAATGAGTATTAATAGCCAAAACAACTTTTAATGTTTGTCAAAATGATGAAAAACATTAAAAAATGTATTACAAACAAAATTTCTTATGTTTTAGAATTTTATAAATTTTTTTTAAATTTTTAAATACCTGGCTGGTTAACCAGAACCAGCCATTGGCCAGTTCCGATCTAACAGGGTGGTTAGAATTTGAACCACCTGATTTTTTCTGCACGGCGATAAACGCATGAAAATCTTTAAAATAGACGGTCTAGATAATGTTTTGCAAGATATAGGGTCTCAAAATTTTCATTTTTTCATATATTCATATATCTCATTCATATATCTCAATGTCAAGATGATCAATTAGACCAACATGAAAACAACTTTTAGGGTTGCGACCTTATGTAAATATTTTCCTTAATAAAAAAGTTAAAAGATTATGTGCTCTTGTGGAAGCATAGTTTATTTACTCGTAGGGTTGGCAATGGACATGGACTTGACTTGGGACCCGACGGATGGACCCGACCCGAGGCCGGATATGGATCCAAAAATTGGACCTAGTAGGTTGGGTCTAGGTCCAAATCTTGGACCCAAACACTATGCCGGTTGGGTCCCAATGGGTCTAGGTCCCACAATATATTTTTAGGTCCTAATTTATGTAATATATTTAGATATATTTAAATATACAAATATTTTAATTGTTGAGTTAGGTCCAATCAGGTTTGGGTCCCACAATATTTTTTTTGTGTTCGGATCCGGGTCTAGTTAGATCCGAACCTGACCCGATGTGTTGTCACCCTTAGAAGTATTAGGAGCCCAAAATTTGAGATGCTACCTCTTAAATAATAATTCTAATTGCATTTTGTGTGTGCTTTAAAAAAAAAAAAACCTCAAAATTGAACATAGATAAGACATTAATGTTGACCAACTTGAAGTCTTCTTTTCCTCAACCATATGACGATTCTTAGGTGGAGCCTAATATTTTAGATCATAAAATCCTCCCAAAGAGATCTTTCCCCTGAGGGAGTAAATGTACATAATTCTCCGGCTAGAGCATGTTGTGCGCAAAAAAATTTGGGGAATACCAACGGAGACAAGTCTGATATGTGCTTGAGATTTGAAATGGAGTGCCTCCCTTTTGTAATATAGAGGATTTGATTAATCCCAATCAATATTGTCCGATTTGTTTCCTAGTCTTCTTCAGTTTGTTGAGAAAGATGAAGCAATTTGGTGATTTGGCCGATTCGGGGAGAAGGCTTCAGATTTTAAATTTTATTTAATATAAAGTATATATATATATATATATATATAATAAGAAAAAATAAAAAAATACTTTTATATATATTTATCTTCGGACTGAAGCAGCCAGAAGCGGCCCAAATCTGGCTAAAACGGCAATACCAAGCTTCTCTTCGCTTCGATTTATGCTTAAAATCCGAAAGCTTCAGCCTCTTTAGCTAAAGCGAAACGAATTTGATAACATTGATCCAATTATGAAGGTGGTAAGGAAACCATGAGTTTGATTAATTGCAAACATGGTAAGGAAACCATAGTAGTTTTTTTAATCCCCATAATCCCATTGAAATGATACGAATTATTGGAGTTATGCAGCCTTGCAGTATGCTCTTGTTTTTGGCTGGTTTGGTGTTAGTAATAGTTAATAGGCATTATATTGTGACAGCCCCTATGCCTAGAATGCATTCTAGTCTTCAAATCGAGAAATTCATTGGGTTATAAATGACACATAGAGTTACCTCTTTAACCATGAACATTTTTCTTATTCACTAAGTAGTGGATCATGACTAGCACTTAGTGCAATTAAAGGCATGATATATATCTTTTATTTTGAGGGGATCTTGGCTCATGGCAGGTATTTTTTTAGGGGAAAAGTTTATATAGAGCCGAGGCTCTAAACAATCAAATTAGAGCTTACATAAAAAATTTAACTACAAATTGATCATCTTGACATCAAGATGCATGGACATGAAAAAAAATAGATTTCAAGTTTTAAAACTATTTTGTAAAGCATTTTTGAATGGTCAATTTTCAATTCTTCATAGATAAAGATGAAAATACATTTTAAGGCTATCACAAAGATTCCCAGTATTAAAACCACATTTCTTGACATTATTTGAAAGTAGGCTCTAATTTGATTGTTTAGAGCCTAGCCGCTATAGAAGCCTCACCTTTTTTTTAAACATGGAAAATGGTTTGATAGGGCTGCAACCTATGAAAATAAGTAAAGCCTCATCTCATAACTTATCGAAAATTATCTAGAAAAACCTTTATACTATTTTTGAAGTTTTAAACTTTATAAATAAAGCTGAAAATACATTTTAAGGCTATCACAAAGATGTCCAGTATTAAAACCACATTTCTTGACATTATTTGAAAGTACGTTCTAATTTGATTGTTTAGAGCCTAAGCTCTATAGAAGCCACACCTTTTTTTTAAACATGGAAAATCGTTTGATAAGGCTGCAACCCTATCAAAATAAGTAAAGCCTTATCTCATAACCCTATTCAAGCATTGAAAAACTTTTACATTGATCATCTCGGCATAAACATTGCAGTTGTGAAAAAAAAAATTAGGTTTTTAAGCTCTAAAAATAGTGTATACTGTAAAAAATTATTTAGACCGTCCATTTCACTCTAAAAATAAATATTATTAGATTCACAAGATATATACCATTTATTGAGTTTTAAATCCCACCGTCGATATTAGAAATTGATTTTAGATCTGGAAAAGTGATTTTTGAACGAAGATTTAAAGTGAGATTTTATTTTATTTTCATAGCCTCGGCCTTATAGAAACTTCATCCTTTTAAACATTGGTCTACAATAGTTGACTTTGAGGGGTACTAAAGATGATGGGAATTTTTTCATATAAAAACCACCCCATCATGTATTTCTTCAGGGCACCGGACGATACACGGTGAACTGCCAGACCACTGAATATTTGTCTCTTATCCCTACCTTGTTTCTCGTTTAATAAAATAAGGTTAGATCTTAGTGTTACCCTCCGAATTGTCTTTCAGTTTCTCTCTCATCCTTGTTTTTATGCAATCGACCAACTCATTATCAGTATACGACAGTTTGACGGTTCTAATTTTGTTGGTTACTGGTTCCTTCCAGCTGAGAATGCTTGGTTTTCTCTCTCAAAAACATCTGTTTTTCTCTCTCTAAAACATCAAATTAGGAGCTTCAGGACAGTGCCCCAAAGCTCTGAACTCAAGTCTGAAACATGGTTTCTCTTGAAGAATTACTCATAGAAGAAGGATTCCAACATCACAGAAAGACAAATATTCAGAAGGCCAAACCCGGTCAAGAGCCTCTCAAGCTCGAGCATAAAGAGAGTAGCTTGCTCATTCTTCACCATCATGAGCGAGAGAATTCTCTCTCTAACCCAGAAGAAAACACGGCAAAAACCAAGAATTTTGATGGGGGAGAGAGTGGAGCAAATCAGAGCTGGTTCTCAAAAGAAAACCAGAAACTGGGTCTTGCCCTTGATGACACAACGGTTACCGCTGTGATTTCGATTTTGAGGGGGTATATAAGCAGGTTTTCTGAGGACAAATCCTTTAGAAACACCATTAAAAAGAGGTGTTCTTATTGCTTGAGGAGCACACAGGGCATAAAAGAGAACCAAAACAATCTAGAGACAGAAACTTTCATGAATCTCAAATTGGGTATGCGAGGGATAGAGAGATTAATGATCGAATTCTCAGGAAACAAGCAAGAATCGAGGATTATCTCTCTACAAAACTCAATCAATCTGTTGAAGCTCATAATAAGCCTAAGCTCTCCTGAACTCAGACATGGCTTCACTTGTGGAATTCCGAATTCTCACCTTCTGGCTTGTGCCAATTTATACCTTTCAATTGTGTATAACCTCCAAAGAAACCACAGAATTTCGGCGAAACATTTGTTGCAGGTCTTTTGTGATTCTCCATTGCAAGCGAGAGCATACCTTTTGCCTGATCTTTGGGAGAGGTTGTTTCTCTCTCATCTTCGTCCCCTTGAGGCTTGGTACAGTGAAGAAGCCGAATCGTTGCGCCATTTCCTAGAGAGAGAAGGAAAGATGAGGGTGGTCAATAGAGTTTTTAATGAGGAAATGGACTTGGGCACCTGTGAAATTGCACTTTACTACAAACAATGGCTCCAAATTGATCCTAGAACTCCAAAATCTCTACAACTGTTCCAACAACATCCAAAACATCTCTCTTCCCATCTTTATCCCTTCTGAACAATGTCAAAGAATTCAGGCAATCTTAACATATCTCTTTCTCTCTCTCTCATGGTGTCATAGCTTCTTGTTTTGAAATTTGGTGAGATGTTGGTTCTAATGTCATGATTATATGACACACAGTTCCTTAGCTTACTGATGAATTTTAAGAAGGGGATGATGAGCCTGTGCAGAGCCTTGAAGCGATATCATGTCAAAGAAATTTTGGAGAGAGGAACTTTTTTAGAAAATAATTGTACTTCAATTATTCTTGTGGTGTCTTTTTTATTGTATATAATGCTAATATACTATACACTTTCTATCTTGTTACATGTAATATACATTTTTCTATCTTGTTAAGTTATTTTCTAAAAATGAAAGAGTAATATACTTTCATATCTTGTTTGAATTTTTCTATTACTCCCCCTCAAACTTGGCTATTTGAAGCCCAAGTTTATAGCAAAGATCTAAAAAAATATCTCGTGGCAAAGGTTTGGTGAATATATCAACAACTTGATTACAAGAGGAAACAAATCGAGTGATAGATAATCAAAGAGCAACATTTTCACGTATAAAATGATAGTTTAATTCAATGTACTTTGTTTGGGTATGAAAAACATAATTAACTGTCATGTAGAGAGCATTAATATTGTCACAAAAAAGTGTTGGTAGTTGAGAAAGAGGCACCTAATATCCTGAAGAATAAAATAAAGTCATGTCAATTCTACAGCAGTATATGCCATAGATCGGTATTCTACTTCAACACTTGAACAAACTACAGTCGATTGTTTCTTAGCACTCCAAGATATGCAGTTGGAACCAAGATAGGTGCAGAAACCAGTGGTCGAACGGCGAGTGATTGGACACGCAGCCCAGTCTGCATCAAAGAAAGTATATAACTCAAAGAGAACTATCAGATACGAGTCTTATATAGCCCAGTCTGCATCAAAGAAAGTATATAACTCAAAGAGAACTATCAGATACGATTCTTATACCACATCATTGTGTACCACTAAGATAAAGAAGAATCTGTTTCACTACCTGAAAATGTGCAATTGTAGGGGCATGCATAAATTGATACATTGATTAACACTATAGAAAAGGTCAGGCTGTGTTATAGTAATGTATTGGAATGCACCAACAATGCTTTGATAAAGGGATGGATTAGGAAATAGGTCATAATTCTCATGAATATTATTCTTCGTTGCTATTGATATTGAAATAGGTTTGGTAATGAGCATCTGAGCACAATCAAGAAGATCCCTAGTATATTTGCTTTGCGATAAAAAGTTCTACCTAAAAAATAAGATACGTCTATACCAAAAAGTAGTGAAGAGGCCCAATATCTTTTATGGCAAATTCCCTTCCAAGTTGGGAAATGAACCATTCTAGAAAATATGAATTATTACCAGTAATAATAATATCATTAACATATATGAAAAGGATAATAGTGCCTTGAGTAGTGCGGGAAACAAATAAAGATGAATTAGCTATGCTGCAATAAAACCCCAATGATAATAAATAAGCACTAAATTAATCAGACCAAACCCGTGGTGCATGCTTGATACCATATAAATATCTTTTTAATTTGCAGACATGATTTGGATATTCTGAGCTAACAAAGCTATGAGGTTGTTCCATAAATACAAGTTCTTTATGAAAGCCATGCAGAAAAGCATTTTTCATATCAAGTTGTTTGATAAGCTAGTGATGAACAATAGCTATGGTGGACATAATTTGAATACTAACAGGCTTAATAACATGACTAAATGTTTCAAAGAAATTAAATCCAACAACCTAATTATATTATTTAACAATTAGTTTGGCCTTAAGTATCTCTAGATAGCCATCAGGGTTTAATTTTGTCTTATAAACCCAATGGCAACCAACAACATTCATACCTGGAAGATAAAGAACTAACTTCAAAGTGGAATTAACTTGTAGGGCTTCAATTTCCTCTTTCATGACACAATGCCAGCCCAGATGACCCAAGGCAGACTAGATGGACTTAGGTTCTGAAGGGATAGTTTCAAAAGGAAGAGCATTTGAAACTCCTATCACAAATGGTAAAGAGGTTTTCGAGTACCATCTTGAGTTCTTGTGACCATGTGATGAGGAGGGTGCTCCACGTGAAAAATTTTGGGTCACAACATTTTCAACACCATGAGCATGGGCTACATTATCTTGGACATGTTGTGTTGGTGTTATAGTGGTGGTGTCTTCTTTTACAAGAGAAGTTGGGGAGCTATCACTATTGATAGGCAAATCAAGTGGAGGAGCAAGCACATCTTGGGCATCCCTTATAGGTTGTGTATGTGGAAGTGATAAATCAAAAGAACTCTGTATGTTAGATTCGTAACACTCATGCCATTATGCATAAGTAGTCAAGTCCCCTAAACATATGCACTATCAAACAAAGAATTTGGATTAGCATATAGAAAAATATTTTCATCAAATACAACATGTCTGGAGATATAGACTCGGCCTATGGGTGGACTTTACAAGAGACTAAACTCTAAACAAACAATTCACTGTTGACTTCATTGGAATGAGTTTCATTGGATTCGGCCAAGTCCACTCGGACTAGCAAAGTTCTCCGAGGTGAGGCGAGATTCCTCAAGTACAACTTGTCACACAAAAAATATTTTGAAAAAAAAAAAAAACAGAAAATATACGGGATTGTTCTATAAATTTTTGATATATAATTTAGATTTTTGGCAAAGATTGGTGACTTTTTTTGCCATAATCCCTATTTTTATTTTTTTAGATTTTTTAAAATGCCCCCAACTGTAAATAAATTTTTCTAGATCCTTTTTTATAGTTTTAAGCTTATTTATTTTTCAATGTTTGACTGAATTCCTCATGTTATAGAAATGTTCGTGTTAAGAAACACTCATAATTGATCGGTCTGTAGAAGTTCAATGCTTATGGCACCATTGAATGCTATAAGTACTAATTATGGTTAAAGAATTTTCTCAAAAACACGGAGTGGACTGTGAAGAGACCTTTCCTCATTCGCCCTGATGGTATTTGCATGGTGTGCGCTTTCCATTTTTGGCAATCAATTTGGTGCAAAATTGCAGTTATTTACATGGCCACCTCATGATGATATTTATGTGCATATGCACCTGGTTTTGCCCATAAATAGGAGTATGTCGACCATGATGCTAAATTTACAGGCCCAAACAGGTGTCTAATAGTTGGTTTGCTGAATCTTTTGCTAGTTTCATATAATCAATAATTGATTACTGTTTTAATTTTCCCGTCACTGATATGGTCAACATACATTCCATTCAGTCCATTAAGATTCAGTGATACTTTTAGTTAAACTTCCTTGGAAAAATTATAATGTTACCTTGGCTTGTTTTACCTGGATATTTTTCATTCCCAGCAAAAGTATGTTTCTGTTAAAAAATAGTGGTATTGTATTATGGCTTTTTATTATTTTATCAAAAATATGTAAATACTGAAAACCTATCTCGTTTGAGTATTTGTTTTCCAATACATTCATTTCATAATGAACAATTCATCTTCTATATCTTAGTTATCCAAATAGATAAAGAAATACGTAACAATAAAAGCCCAATTCGACACAAACTATTTCTCGTGCCATCTAATCAAATCCAAAATGAATGAAGAATAGATTCTTGTCACATTTTGAATTTAATAGTGATTGTTGTAAGTAATAAATTCTACCCCAAAGAATCTAGGGTCAATACATAAAAATCAAATGAGTAAAAAGAATACAACATGAAGGTATTCAAATAAAAAAATCTAACATGAAGGTATCCCCGATAGGTAAAAAATAAATACACAGCCAAACATTTATTGAAGCATTAGATACAAGCAAGGTAGATAGAGAGAGAAGTTGATGTCATTCTTGATGCTAAGAGAAAATTCAAAATGCTTGTTTTTTTTTCTTGAGAGAAATTTACATGGGTCGGTTCAAAGTGGACTCGCATCATGACAAAGAGAATACATGTGGAGGTGGTGGAGGTAACCATTTTAAAAACTAAACTAAATGGCCTTTTATGGAAGAAATACCTTTATTTTATAAAAAATAATAATGTGATGTATAGATAGTTCCTAGTGAATCCCCTTGTTCTTTCCATCAATTCTGTTGTTGATATTTTTACCTTTTAATGCTTTCTCCCATTTTCCGGGTTAAACATTGATGGGCCATATCCCTTCTACTTCTGTTTTTCCCCTTTTCAAGCATACATTGGTATGTGTTTTTCATTTCTTTAATGATCTCTCTTGTTAACTTTCATAATTACATATTATATCTTTTCAAAACATTCATTGAACAATTAAATTTTGAGCTTTTTAGGTAAAAAATTAACTAGGTTTTAGGATTTTTAGGAAGAGTTAATCTCTAGTAATACTTCTGGGCTTTTTAAAACTTTTCAAAGTATGTGTAAACTTGTATTAGTTTGTGCTATTTTTAACATGTCGTATATGGTAAAAAGGCATTAATTCCATCATTTGCATCTTATGGAAAAAACAAAAGGGCAAATTTATGCCGCTTATCACAAAAACAATTGGTTCTGTCATAGTGGTTCAATTAGACCGAAATTTAAGCAGAATTGGATTGGGAACCGATTAGAACATAACAAATGACTAGTTCTAATCCGATTCGGTGATTTTTAAAACCTGGTAATATCAATTATTCACTACAATGAAGGGTATTCTTAACAAAATAAGAAGTAAGGATCATATAATTTCATTGGTTCACATGGCTCCAGAAACATGCATATGAAGATCCATATGACCAAAAACCTTCCTAATATCAATCAAGGGTATCTATCGAACAAAATAATAAGTAATGATCATAGAAATCATTGGTACACATGAGTCTAGAAACATGCATATGAAGACCTTCATAACCAAAAAAAGAAAACAAATGCATATGCACCTTTTAAAAAACATACAATGTACGTATTCGCATGTCGTGAGGGTACGAATTATTTACATGTGAATCTATTCTATGGTCCATGATTATATAAAAAAAGGGTCCCTAGTTTCATCACCATGGTCGAATTTTCGAATGTGTTGTGATAGAGTAAATTAGTGGTTCTAAGAGAGTCATTAATTTGACTTAAAGTTCAAAAAAGAATTTTTCGAACTTCGTAATGCTTCTTAAACTGGCCAATTTAACATCTAATGGCTAGAAGTAATTATGACATCCTTGCATCAAAGATCAATGGTCTCATAGTATATAATTCTTTTCATAAATATCTATTTTTTTTAGAAGTATTAAAAAAAGAAAAAAGTTTATATAGAACCGAGGCTCTAAACAATCAAACTAAAGCTTACATAAAGATTTCACTAGAAAATGTTGTTTTAATGCCCAAATATCCTCAAATTGATCATCTAGACGTCAAGATGCATGGGCATGATAAAATAATAGATTTCAAGTTTTGGAAATATTGTATTTTGTAGTGCATTTTTGGACCATCAATTTTCAAAATTTTCAAGTTTTCGTAGATCTCATTCTACACTATTTTGTAAGCTTTAAACTTTATAAATAAAGATGAAAATATATTTTAAGGCTGTCACAAAGATTTCCAAAATTGAAACCACATTTTTTAGCGCTATTTGAAGGTACGCTCTAATTTGATTGTTTAGAGCCTAGGCTCTATACAAACCACACCCTTAAAAATATGATTTGTTTAAGATAAGACCAGTCACATTCACTCTCAGACATTCCATGTGAAATTTGATATATCACAACAATCAAAGAATTTTATTTCGAACTTTGTGTCTAGTCAATGACACATCCTCAACCACCCAATTTCATCTGTACTTGTCAATAATGAATTAACGATTGCGATCATCTCATACCAAAAGTAAATGGGTGTGGTTCTATAAAATAATGTATTGCATACATTTCTCTAATGGGTGTGGTTCTATATGGTTGCAACCTTCAACAATCCAATTAAGGCGAACCTCCAAATTTTATCATAACATGTAATTTTGGTGTAAAAAATTCTTAGGATTATTTCAAAATCTATTTTCATATCTAATTATAAAATTCTAAATCCAAAAAATAGTTAAAATCAAGTATATCTATAAATATGTGAAAATTTTGAAAATGGCTGGTCTAGATAATCTGTTGCAAGATCCACTATTTATGGAATTTGAAATCTTGTTTTTTTTTTCTTCCTATTTATACATCTCTATGTCGAGACGATCAATTAGAGGATTTTTCAACAATAAAAAAACCTTTTTTCATAGATTTTTGAGGTGCAACTTTAATTCTACATTTTAATGTTGCAACTTTATGTAAACCTTTTCTTTTTTTGATATATCCTATATTTTTTACGTTTTTGCACCTGTCATTTTTTGTATTTTTTTTTATTTTTTTAAAATGCTCATTTGTTGGCCCTCCAAGTGTGGCCCAAGGTTCACCCACATTCAAACTTTGCCATAGGGTTCTAGAGTGCTGGTACACCTGACCTGAAGCTTAGATAGGGTCCGCACATCGAGTACTGACCCAAGGGCAGTTTGAGAAAAAAGAAAAAAAAAAAAGAAAAAGAAAAAAGAAAAAGGCATCGGTATAAAATGTAAAAAATTGGAGATATATTTAAAGGAAAAAGTTTATATGAGGTTGCAACTTAAAATGTAGAATTAAAAATGCACCTCAAAAATCCATCGGAAAATGTTATTTTGAAAAACCTTCTAATTGATCATCTCGACATCGACTTGTTTGAATTTGAAAAAAAAAAGAAAAAAATTATTTTGAGTCCCAAAAATAGTGCATCTTGCAATACATTATCTAGATCGTCCATTTTCAAGATTTTCATGTGTATAGATCTAACTGATTTTAACCATTTTTGGAGTTTAAACTTTTATAATTAGATATAAAAATAGGTTTTTAGATAATTCTAAGGATATTTTACTCCAAAATGCCATAAAATTTGGAGGTATGCTTAATTGGATTATTTAAGGTTGAAACTTTATAGAAACCACACCTTATTTTAACTACCATTAAAAAAAAGAATATATATGAAAATTTCCTGAAAAAGTTAAATGTATAGTAAAATATTATTTTAAAAAGTCATTTTTCAACATCAAATTAGGATGCTTGTACTACTCAACATCCATGCTTTGTAAGAAGGCTAACTATTGGAGAACTCAAACTTTAGCATCACAGTATCAAGATGCTGCTTATGACTCTCAAATGTATCCCTTTTTTGGGGTAGACCAGTGCATAAATAATTAAGTTTCTAAACTATTCATAAGATTGTGATTCAGGCAATGCTACCACCACAACCCCGGCCCCATTCTCATTTAATATGCCTTTCTTACTTGGATGGGAATGAACGTAAGATAAATGTTTGATATGTCAAGGGGTAAGCATACAGGGGTTATGTAAAGTAATTATTTCATTGACCATAGGGAAATAAATGGTTAAGGAAAACAGTGCAAGCGTGTACTGGTCACTGGCGGCCTCGGGTAAAAATGTATTTAAAAAAAAAGCGTGTAGTTCCGATAATATCAGCGAGAAGATTCCTATAAGAAGGGTCAAGAAGTGTTCTTGATAAGGTCAAGGTATTAAAAAGATAAGTAATGATCCTATGAGACCTTCTCACACGCATGTGTTTAGTACGTCACATGATCACTATTAAATTTGGCATAGATCTCTTGAAAAATCAAATCCCATATCTATGTGCTAACTTTTTTAGATATCTATGTCAAATTTAATGGTGATCATTTGAGTCCTACACATATAGATATGAAAAGGTCTCAAAAGATCGTTATTCTAAAAAGACATAGATGAAATAATTTCTATAGCAGTATACTATCCATCTACTACGTTGTGCACGACATATGCTAGGAATATTCTTTAGATCTCAAATTTTGGGGATTTAAAAAGTATGAAAGAAAGAAATAATTCATTTATACTATTTGTCATAAAAAAAAAGACTGAATAGAACAATCAAGAAAGACAGTGCAAATGAAAATTAGTAAAAAAAAATTTACAACTTACCAATCATGAATAATTCAAAATTCATAATTAAAAATAAAAATGTTCAAGTATCTGACAAAACAAAAAATCAAACTTTATGTATGTTCAATCACATTAAAAAAATATAGTATTTTCATTAAAAAAACTAATGTACTGTTAAATAGTTATAAAAAAAATTTAAATATAAAAATTATAGTTAAAATACATAAAGCCGAAATTGAGATAAAAACAAAATTATGAT
>NW_006499897.1:1371579-1400432 GCF_000471905.2 Amborella trichopoda | reverse complement strand
GCTATTAGTTAATCATGCAATAGGAAAGGGATTCTTAAAGGATTAACAAGTCTCTGCGTGAATCATCTTGATCCAGCATTTTGGTCTTTGGTCTCTAGATTCACTTCACATAGAAAGATGAATTAGGCTTAGTCCCACGGGCGTAGAACCATTAATAAAAAATAATTTACCAGCCTATGAGGTCCTTAGTTTAGGTCCTTAGTTTTTGGTCATGACCTGAAGAAAAGGACTGATGGGGCTACCATGAGAAGGTTATTGAGTAAAGTGATCCATATCATCACCATATTATCCATCAAGGAGTCATTATTTTAGGGCCTGACTTACCAAGAAAATTACCATCAAAATTAAGCTTTCAGGTGCTTTTAGTAGAAAGACAGGCACCAGTGAGTGACAGGAGAGGGTCATATCTCTTGCTAGGACAAGCTGAGGTTATTGTTTTACATCAATGGTATACTTCATTTCTAATGTCTTTTTTAATAGAAAGCTTTCAAGAAATTAAATTGAAGTATGTTACCCTCCCATTTACTTATCCCAATTACTTAAGAATTGCTTTAAAATCTTCCATTTCTCTTTTCAGATGCCTCCAAAAATTGTGAGTAATATATTGGATTGTCTAAACTCTGTGGGGGCTTGTCAAACCCATAAAAAAAAAAAAAAACTTTGAAAGATCCTTCTTTTGGCTTCCTAAACAGTGAGGGATCCATAGTATTTTCAGAGCCCCTCTACTTCATCCCAATGTCTCTACCAACCCCTCATGAGATCCTCCTAAAATATATCACTAAAATCCTGTTGGCATTTACTTTTGAAAGGAAACCTTAACCAAGGTTAACAACTACAAAGGTAGGTGATGACATCAATTCTAAAGATAGATTTAAAGCCTTGAACTAGGCCAATCTCAATCTACTGCTTAGCTTCAAAGTCCTCCTTAGTAGCATCTCTAGACGGGGATTCCTTTAAAGATTAGAGTATTCATTTGGATCTTATTTCAAGGAAAGACTCTAACGGTTGACAATTTGATGAAGAGGGATAGAATTATGGTAAATATGTGTTTTATGTGTAGGGCAGCAGAAGAATGTGGTGATCGTTTTTTTTTTACATTGCTCTTTTGCTTACAATATTTGAAGTTGAATATTTAAGATATGGGGATTCTATATGGTTCTTCCAAATTCTCATATTGATAGGTTAAATCAATGGAAATGTGGACATTTAATATCTTTTGGAAAGACAATTTTTGGCAAATAGTGAGGACATCGGTAGTATGGGAGCTATGGAAAGAGAGAAACTTAAGAATTTTTTAAGGAAAAATGGTGGATTAAATTGTGGTTAAAAGGAGAATTATCCATAATGTTTTTAGATGGTTATCAATCACAAAAGAGGGTTATGGCCTTTCAGAGGTGGATGTTTCAGTTAATCTTGCAAATTTGATCAAGCAGAAAGTGCGAAAGGTTTGACTTAGAGGAGTGTGGATACCATCGGTAAATGAGATTATCAAATTTAATTTTGATGAGAGCCCTTTAGGACGATTAAAAGGAGTGTGTATACCCGGTAAATGGGACTCTCAAATTAAATTTTGATAGGAGCTCATTAGAAAATCCAAATGAGTCTGGCTTTGGAGGTATTATACAAGTCTCAAATAGAGACATTGTTTTATGTTATACAGGGTTTTGTGGTTTGAATACTGCTAATTATGCTGAAATGGAAGCGATACTTTGGGAACTCCGGTATTCTTTTTCAAAGATGCAGTAGTGTATCTTGTATTCTGGAGGGGGATTCGCTTAATATGATACACTGGTATAAAATGGAAACTAAATCTCCTGCGAGATAAATAGATAGAGGTTGTAGATATCACTTCACAATTAAATGTCTCTTTCCAACATGTTTATAGAGAGGCTAATGAAGTGGTATGTGGTTTGGCGAAAAAAGGAGCTGGTTTGAGATAAATGGTTATCTCTGAGAGTTTACTTGTTCGACTTTCTATGTAAATCTGTAATTTTATTTAATATTCTCAAAAAAACAGAAGTGAAAAGGTTGTTTTGATGCCCAAATATCACCAAATGAATCATCTCCATCAAGATGCATAGACATTAGAAAAAAAATAAGTTTCAAGGTGTGAGAATAGTGCATCTTGTAATGCATTTTTTTACACTCAATATTCAAGATTTTCAAGTTCTCGTAGAAATGCTCGATCTACACTATTTTTTAAGAGACCCGGTTTTTATGCGTTCAAGCCCGCACCTCTTTTGTGCGGGCTTTCAATTCAAACCGTCCATTTAGGTAAGAGCATGTGGTTACCAAATTCCAACGTGGGGCAACGGGGTTATCGGAACCCCAAGTTAACATGGGCAAGTTATCTTTAAAAATGCCACACGTCCGAAAAACAAACTTTACAGGTTTAACGCAAGGAAGCCAGCCTTTTAAACATTTTATATCCTATTTTTTTCGTATTTTTCATTAAAAATTTGTGGAGAGATTACAAGAGAAAAAGTTGCTTCGGTCTATAGAAACTTACATCAAAAAAAAAATACATCACTGCTCCCTAAAGAGATACATAGAGGTTTTTATCTGCAGAGCAGCAAAAACTTGTGAGGACCGTAGGGACAGATTTCACAGAGGAGAAATTTAGAGAGAGAAAGTAAAGCTACAAATTTGGAGGATGAGAGAGAGAGTTGCTTTTGTTTCTGCAATGGGTCCTCCCTCTTGGGTTAGCATTATTGAGTGTTGTGATTTGCTCTTTTATGCAATGGGTCACTCCCACAGTCGGCAGAGGCCAAGTATAGTTAGGCAGTACACGTTCAATGTACTCTCAGAACTTCATGTGTCAATGCTTTCTCTTTTTGTAGCTGTCTATGGGTTTCTAAAGGTTTCTCTTTCTGACTTGGTTAACTCACTTGTCTCTTTTGAAAACAAACCATTCATAAACGATAGCATAAATAACAAGTTTACAGAGGTAATTTTTTATTCCAAAATTTGTAGGGTAGCTTTCATTTGTATAATGAATCTCTATTAACAAATCTTTAATGTAATTTTGATTTGTATAATGGATTTAAGTTTGTCGTGTCTGATGTATCGTTTTTTGCTTTTATTTTATTTTTTTATATTTTATTTGCCAAAGATCAACCTCTTAAGTTTAGAGCTTCGGCCCACAAGAAAGACTACAGTGCTCTGAGTCATTTAAATTTCAGCAAAGGCGTCAAGAAAACCCTCACAATCCTTACACACGGACAAATGTTTACACGACAACACTACTAACATGGAAACCTCTTTATTTTTGCAATCCTGCATGTTCTCTGACCTTTCAATTCACTGTTTTCTAAGAGAGTTTTGGTTTGAATACCTAGTTTAGCATTTTGGTCACTTTTCTAGGGGAGTTTTGGTTTGAATACGTAGTTTAGCATTTTGGTTATAAGATGATACTAAGTCGTCCACTTCATTATCTCTGCACCGTATTTTGGTCACAAGATGATACTAAGTCGTCCACTTTATTATCTCTGCAGCCTTCTCCACCCAGGCCTCTCCCTTTAGCAATGGCTTAGTTAAAATAAATCACCAGGTAACATATTGAAAAAATCCACATTTACATTTGATTTAGTCGATATTTTGATTTTTTTTCGGCAATTTTTCTCAATATTTGCATCTTTCCCTCTTCTGCTATTTTTGTTTTTGTTTGTCTGTTTTATATGAACGCTAGGTGAACTCGAGGAGTAACATAAATCTCTCCTGATTCTCCAACCAGACTACAGAGAGAAAAAAGACAAGTAGAAAGAAGTATTAAAAGAACCAAGACGAAAAGAGAAGCGGATCATTTGTGCGGATCATTTGTTAGTTAAATCCATTGAGATATACAGGTATACAAAGAGAGTGTCCGGTGGAGAGAGAAAAAAAATCCAGAGATCCCTGTAAACCACAAAGTGAAGCCGTAGAGGTAGAATAAGGAGGGCACGCCTTCTTTTATCCCATAAAACTTATATACTTTTCTTTATCCAACTATTCTGAATAGACTAGCTAAGATTGTCCCAATCATAATGTTATATTTTTACATTATTTTGTTTTTAATAGTTTTTTTATAAATTATTTTTTACACCAAATTTTGGACGACCAATCTTAAATTAAATTCGTATTAGCGAAAAATATAAAAAAAATATTTCTAATAAAATAAAATAACTAAAATAATTTTAAAAATTTCAAGAGGTATTTTGGTTATTCTATTTTATCGAAAATTTATTTTTAATATTTTTTTTGTAAGTGCTCCCCAATGAAAAGATAGCACGTGCCAAATTTCATATTCATAAAATTTATATAATAAAAATTTAAAATAAAATGCTTTGAGACATCTAAAATGAAATGGTGAATGACTATCTTGATCAAAATTGTATAATGGGAAAAACATTGCCGTAGGGAAAATATAAAAACCTTTCTCGATAGGGCGAGAGTGATTAGGGTCAAATGGGAACAAAAGGTATAGTTGTCCGTGATGGGACATTTTTGAAACTCGAAAAGAGCATACACCTAGCCTACCGGTCACAATTATGGGTTGTCAAAAATCTAAGTCATTCAATTATTTGCTCATTATAGATTTTCAACCCCGCATAGCACCATGTGCAAGCTTGGACCCCTCAAACAATTTTCATTTCGAAGTTTTAAATTTTGGGAAATATCCTCTACCCTTCTTTAAAATTTTCATTTCTATTAACCCATCAAAATCCTTTGTACCCATCAAGTTTAAAATATTGGGGCCGTTAGCTCCCCCAATTATTTTTTTTTTTGTTCTTTTTATAAATTTGATCTTTTATTTTACAAAAAGACTATCCCATCCATTAGTAACTCCCTTCTTTTTTTATTTCGTTTACCTTTATGAACCACACTCTAAAATTTAGACTTGAAAAGAAAATGAAATTTTATTTAATATTATGATCTTTTTTATATCTTTTGAACTTGCAAAATGATTAACCAAACTTTTTATTACTATTGTTAATGGATTATTTTTATTTATTTATAAAAATAAATTTATCAAAATACCTACAAGAGATGAATTATTCAACAATTAATATATTGTTGTTGTTGTTATAATTATTATTATTATCATAAATAAAATTTGTATATCAAGTCACCAAAAACAGATAGATGACTAATATATGTGTTTGGCATTTTGTAAAACAAAAAGTTCAAATTTGTTAAAAAATATAAAAAAGCATAATTGGGAGCTACGGGTTCGGGTCCCAATGTTTAAAACTTGAGGGGGTAAGATATTTTGGTGAACCTAAAGAGCTAATAGGATAAAAATTTTGGAGAGAGGGTAGACATCATTTTCCCTTAAATTTTATAATTAAAGATAATAAAGATTTTCAGTATTGAAACCGCAGTTTTCAATACTATTTGAAGGTGCGTTTTACTTTGATTGTCGAGGATCTACCAAACCACACGCTGGGCTAAATGTGCCTTTAGCGGGCCAAACCGCACCCTAGGCTAAATGTGTCTTTAGCGGTGAAGAACATATTAGTAACATTTTTCTTCCTCGATATAAGAAGCAAGGAAACAATATACTGAGTTCGCATAAAACCAATGATCCCGTCCATCCTCTTCACTGAACGATGATGGAGGGGAGACAGCAATTACCCTTTAAAAGTTTAAAAATATCTTTTTATCTTTTATTTTTAACTTTCATTGTCTAATGAGATTTAAGAATTAAAAATATTAGCGGTAAGTAGTTGGTCTTAATATTTTCTATCTTAAAATCGTTTGAATTATTTTGACCATAAATTATTGACCTAAAAACTATTAAAATAACACTAAAATTTATTCCCAAGTTACTTTTTCTTTCTCTTTCTCTTTTGTTTTCTAAAAAATTATCTCAGCCCCCCCATATTTGTTTGTCGAGATTGGATAGAAAAACTTCCATTTCCCAGAGGGATGGGACCAGAGAGTGAATTACCACCAAGAGAGGAAAGCTTCACCATTTCTGGAGAGATTTGGTCCACAAGACCAGAAACACGAAGCTTTAGGGAGAGAAGTTGGAGGTTGGGGTCACGGGCTAGAGAGAGATTGGTTTTGGAAGATGGGTTTTCACATGAGAGAGAAGAGCCATCTTGAAAGCCCCATTTGAGGCCACGCCATTGACACGGGGTGGAGAGGTTGCATGTGGACAGGAGGAGGTGCTGGTTTTCACCTTGGAGAGCTAACTTGATGCTATGTAAAAGGAAAGTGACATCAGAGTTTTGAGAGTTTGCAGTGAGCAGTAGTACTAAAAAGTAGAGAGAAAAGAGGAGGGAGACAACGAGGTAAGGAGACAAAGGGAATTGCAGTCGATGGAGACGAGCCACGATTGAAATGATACTCCACGTGCCCAAGCGACTCTGCCTGCATTAAGATAGAGAAAGGAGAGAGAGATGAATAATTTGAGTACGACATAGATATTTAGATTCTAGAGAGAGGTGGGAAAATGGAAATTGCTTGTCCGCTCTATTCAATCTCAATAAACCAAGTATGGGGAGTTTTGAAGGGAGATAATTTTTTATAAAGAGAGGAGAAAAAGGGAAGAAAAAATAGTTTTGAGAGAGAGGAGAAAGAGAGGAAAAGTAGCGTGAGATTATATTTGAGGGTGTCATTTTAGTCAAAAATTTATAATAAAGAAGATAAAATTATAAAAGATAAAAAAGATACAAATATAGAGGATAAAAATATAAAAATTTATAATAAAAAGATAAAATTTATAATAAAAAGATAAAAATTTATAATAAAAAGATAAAAGTTTATAATAAAAAGATAAAAATTTATAATAAAAAGATAAAAATATAGAAGATAAAAAGATAAAAATATAGAAGATAAAAAGATAAAAATATAGAAGATAAAAAGATAAAAATATAGAAGATAAAAAGATAAAAAGATAAAAGATAAAAATATAGAAGATAAAAAGATAGAAGATAAAAATATAGAAGATAAAAAGATAAAAATATAGAAGATAAAAAGATAAAAATATAGAAGATAAAAAGATAAAAATATCGAAGATAAAAATTTATAATAAAAAGATAAAAATATAGAAGATAAAAATAGGGACAAAGGATATTTTCCCTTAAAATTTCTTGCCGCGACGTGGATCTACACAAACGAGATTCAAGAGGGAAGGCTCTGCTTTTCATCTAATGAAAGCCTAACATGATTCAACTCCTTCAGTTCGACACGTGTCGTGCAGATTCGAGCCATTCCTCCGTTTAAATCTGAATGTCCTTCTCGTTGTTTTCCCATATGGATCCCTCGTAGACATCGTCTTTTTAGATTCTCTTTCTCTCTCTACACTCTCTCTCTTCTCTCTTACTCTCTCTCTCACTAAGCAAGTAGTTTCCAAAATTTCACTGGAATTCAGCAACGAACATTTGAACTCATGTGCATATGATAAGCTTGGAAACTCTTTTCTTCTCGTCCCGTGTCTTTTTCCATTTGTTTCTATGCTCAATGAAGCTTTGTTGCCGAACCCTAATCCTAATCCTCCTTGATAACATCGTTCAGACGCTCTCAAGGTATCTCTCTCATGCTTCAATATTAAGCACTCTCTCTCTCTCTCTCTCTTATGTATCCTTCCGAATTCGGTGGAAGCAAGTTCCCTTAAATTTGCACTTCACTGAATTTCAGTAACTTATATTCGAATTTCGTGATCTTCACAGAATTCGATTGTCTTTGTTCTGGAAGAATGACATTAGTTCTGTATAGTTAGCATGCTTTACTAGTCCAATTATGCATTTCTCTGCCTTCATTAATTTGGGTTGAATTAGAAATCGGGTTTTCTTTGACTGGATTAAGTTTCTCTGAAGGCATTTCAAATGTCAATTGCTATCCTTGATCATTCTTTTCATGTTTAGATGAGTTGCCTCTGGTTTTCCACTCAACAAAAAGCAAATCATGTAGAGAATGTATTTCATGCGTAGTTAGCTGTTCCCCATTGTATTTGGCTGTAGAATATAGCCATCTCTCACTTAGTTTTTTGCTATAAACATTCTCTGTTGTTGTGCTGGGGAGTGGCGGTTTATTGAGCTTTTAATTTGTGAGATATGGACTTGTTTTACTTCTTTCTCTTTGTTCTTTTAGTTTTTAGTGGCCACAACTATGAGAAAGGATCTGCAATTACTGTCACATATGATGATAGAGCCCTCGTTATCGATGGGCAGAGGCGACTTTTATTTTCAGGGTCTATTCATTATCCCCGAACCACACCAGAGGTCTGTCCTTGTTCTCTTTGCTTCATTCATGGAATTATTTTCATTCTTTAGTATTTTAACGAATGTCTACAGTTTTGTTTTGTTAAGAGTGACTTTAAGATAGTGGAAGTTTTGAACTTCAGGTGTGGCCGGAGATTATTCAAAAATCCAAGGATGGGGGTTTAGATGTAATTGAAACTTATGTCTTTTGGAACTATCATGAACCTGAAAGAAGGCAGGTAGTTATTCTTGAAAATTTGAATCTTGGGCAAGTTATTGTTGCTTTTGAAATATTTATTTCTATATTATATTCACTTAACATGAAGTTGTGGACTAAATATGTGAAGAACTGCAGAGTCCAGGTTTACTTGCGTGGAAATTTATGTGTGAATTCCTCTATGGATAGTTTCTTTTTTTGTGAACTCTGTTATTGATATTACAATGACATGTTTCTGAAAATTTTAATGTAGTACAATTTCGAGGGCAGGTTCGATCTTGTAAAGTTTGTGAAGACAGTGCAGGATGCAGGCCTTTATGTACATTTGAGGATTGGGCCCTATGTATGTGCTGAATGGAACTACGGGTTTGTCTCTGCCTTTGATGTTAATGGGCTGATTATTGAGAATATCGAATGCGGAATCCCATCAACTAGTAACTCGTCCCTGTTTACCTATGAGGAAGACTTTGTATGGAACAACATTATTTTTCTTAATGGTTTGATTATCTTAAATACATTTGTAAAATGGCCTTCATTTTTTTTATTTCGTAGTTGCCTTCAACATTCTTTTTGAGTCAGCATGAAATATGAGTCAACTCTTTCTAATACATTGTCCCCCCACCAAAATTTTACATAACCTATTTATTATGATACAAACACAATATTTTATGATCACAACATTTGGGTGTTTTCATTTTTCGTAAGATTTTCTTTTGAGGTAATTCAGCTTGTTCCATCTGGCAGGAATTGACCGGCTTATGTACTAAAAACATGTTATTGCACTTGTTAAAAGTTCTTATTGACTCCATTTTATTTAGTGACGGTTGTCTTTGACATTTTGTTGAGGAACCGTCATTATCCCAGTATATTGTTATGCAGAGAGTTGAGCCTTTTTTTCTTATTCCATGCAATGCTCTCCATATGCTCCCTAAAGCTCTATTATTTTTGTTTTTATTGGATTTTCAAAATTATTTGTATTATTCTATTTTTTGTTTTTCTTTTGCAGTTTATATGTTGTTTTCTTCTTAATTGTTCAATGCCTCTATGAATTCTACTAATTCTAAGTAGAGTTCATGTAGGTTGTGAAGCTTTTTCCAGTGTATGTATGTATTTGTTATCCACATGCACACATATGCTTGTGTATGCGTGTGCAAGTTTCTCTCTCATATGCATGGTCCCCATTTTCCCAAATGCATGTGTGCAGATGGAAACTTGTTATCCACCTACTTAGGACTTGATAGTTATGAAGATCCACCTTGGACTTTCAAGGAAATCAAGCATATTCTGTCATAATGTTTCTCACTATTTCTACTTAGGAGTACTGTTTCTTTGATTCATGCAGTGGTTTTCCTATTTGGTTGCACTTTATTGATGGAATTCAATTTCGCACAACTAATGCTGCCTTTAAGGTACCTTTAATTCTTCAGGGTGTACTTTCAACTTGTAAATTGATAACATATGAAGCTTTGTTATACCTTGGTTCCCTGTCTTCTCTTCTTGGGAAAATTGCTTTGTTTCAGACTACTACAACTTTGAGAATACCAAATGACGGGTTCACATGCTAGAGGTTATGAACCATTTTGATATGTCTTTGCAGAGTGAAATGGAGATATTTTTGGCAAAGATAGTTAATTTAATGCAGGATGAAAAGCTTTTTGCTTCAGAAGGTGGGCCTATCATCCTCGCCCAGGTGATTACCATTCTCTGAATATCACCAAGTTCAAAGCTGAGTTTTTGTGATACTATAATAGATTTCTTATTTATATTTTCCTTATGAGCTATATTCGTGCACTTGAATGTTGCTTTATTAAAGAAATATTCATTTAAGTTTAGTGGTGCACTATAATCATTTATAGTGGGGGCCAGTGACATAAAATGCAACAGATGATATGTTAACTTAGCCAAAAAAAGTTTCTTAAAGTAAAATTGGATTGAACAATTGAATTTTGAAATCTTGACACGCAGTCCAAAATGTTTAATGTATGGTAGAGCATATTACTTTTGCCTTTTCTAAAATATGTATGTGCAAGTACTCAAGTCTGCCATAGACTGATTCAAAGTTCCTTTGCTGTCAGGAATATACGTACATATTGATGTATATGTCGAGGGACAGGTGGGCAACTATGCCCTCTGGTAATACCACTAGAAGCACTAGGATTTGCTTCTAAAAAATTTGTTGTACCACAACTTCATGGCTGAATTTAAGTTCTCATTAAAATTCATAAGCACTTTAATATGGAAATGCCTAGATAGATTTGCATTTTCCATAGTTCGTCCCTATAAGGAATCTAATGCGCAGATATAGGTATTTATTATTCATATAATCAATTAGTATGAATGTATGGGACAACGTATTGGGATGCCAAAGTGGACATTGCTCTTGACACTCGATCTTGCCATTTTGATTCTTCAAGATATTCATAATAATATTTATGATTTTATTCAACAGAATCAATTTAATTTAGTATTTTTGTTTGTTTGAAATGGTTTCTTTGACTCTCAATCTTACCATTTAGATTCTTCAAGATATTCACAGCTCTTCATAATAATATTTATGCTTTTATTCAACAGAATCAATTTAATTTAGTATTTTTGTTTGTTTGAAATGGTTTCTTTGGTCTCCGTGAGGGATGATTTAGGTTTCACACCATTGAATATGGACAACATGATTCTCGTTTTTTATTCCTCCTGTCCATTATAAGCTTTTGTAATTTGCCTTCCTTTGCACTGAGCTTCCTTACTCTCTAGTTCAGATTTGTTTGCCAGCATCATATTGTGAACTCTTCAGTTGTGTAAATTATATCATGGCTCAATACAACTTAGTGCTCAACTTCTAATATTTTGTAGAACCATCTGTTATTTTTTCCATTGATGGAATGGACTTCTGGTGATCAAGTTTTAATATTTTGTAATGCTTTCCTATGGCATTGTTCTGCACCTTTCTCATTGGAATTCCACCAACTTTTGGCTTTCTTTCGCATCTTTCTTATGCGTCCAACCCAAATTTAGAAACTGGTTTGTTGCATGCTATTCTACACAACTTATGAGAATGATTGGCTTTCAAATACTTCTGTGCTTAACAATCTAGATTGTTCATTGCCTCTTAACAGGTTGAAAATGAGTATGGAAATGTCGAGTGGGCATATGGGATTGGGGGAAAATTATATGTGGAATGGGCAGCATCAACTGCTGTGAGCCTTAATACAACTGTTCCTTGGGTAATGTGCCAACAAGAAGATGCTCCTGATCCAATTGTAAGTGTCTCTTTCAGCTCCATGGGCTATTATGAACTTTTCTAATATTCATGAATAAAACAGTAACCTATCTATTTGGTTTGTGTATTCTTGACTGTTGATGATAAAAAATGCCTATTTTCATAAAGAGCACATTTGATGCAATTTGTAGGCAATAACAGTTTTATAGACTGGGCAGCGGAAGAATGTAGGATACTAGATCATTCTCATTTAATGCAATTAATGGCCTAAACTTCAAAGAGTATGTATACCTCACTTGAGCGATCCAACTATCTATGGTACATGCTCATTTATATAGAAATGAAATAGAGAGTACGAGGTGATCTTACATAAATAAAGTCACATTCTACTAATGCTGTGAAACTCCCCCACGTCTTTTAGTGGGCAGAAGTACATGAGTTTTTCTGATGAGATATATCAGTGTTCGATTGCACGAACCAGCCTTGGAACCCGGCCATGGGCCGGATCTGAGTAACTCAGAACCGGCCCTAACCGGGCAAGTCCTGACCGGGCTGACTAGGGTTAAAAATGTCAAAAACAAACCTAGAAAACCCTAAAAAATATGGAAAGTATATTTAAAGTATAATAAAACAAAATACATCCAAATGAGATTAAAAAAGTGGTAAAAAAATGGATTTTAAAAAATCAATTTGTGCCCAAGGGTATTTTAGAAATAATCCAAAAATTGGAAAAATGTAACATATGGCCAAAATACTTCTCAATCTTTTCCAAAACAATAAAAAATATTACAAAACCATAAACAAATTTTATTATTTTTTTGGACTTTTTTTTATAATGTTTTCGAATTCTTTTTTAAGTTAGGGTGGTCAAGCCGGTTGATTGCCTAACTTGGCCAGTGGCCGGTTCCAAGTAATTCGGCTGGGCTGTCAAACACTGAGATATATGGACATAACAACTTACAGAATAGTGAAATCTATGGTGTCCTATACTTCAAATCAAATATCACTCTTGATTAGTGAGATGAATTTATCTCATTGAACCCTCTCTTTCTCCTTCCCCCCCAACCAAAACAAAAAAAAATTTCTTCTTATGATCCTTTCTTTTCTAGAGTTTCCAGGGCTCAGAATCAATCTCACTTGAAAATTTGGAGAAATAACTTCCTGGTCTTTACTCTGTGTTTTGTTAGGTTTGCACATTTATTTAGGATTAGAAGCCTTGGAATTGGTCTAAGAACGGTGGGAACCTTAAACTTTCCCTTAACCCATCCCTAGCCCGGGTAAAGGAGGTGACTAGTGTTAGGTAAGCAGCTAACAAAAAATTTTGCCAAAACTTTCCATGAATCCTAAAGCTACCCTTAATAGAGCAGAATGGCAGGCCAGGATTTGTATAGCTGACCCTAAGTAGTTGGAAAAGGCTCTAATGATGATGAACCTACAACAATAGAAGAATCGGCCAGCGGGTGGTTCAACTAGCCAACGAAAGAGATTTGGAACAACTGAATGAGAGGAAGGGCTGGGAAGCAGCTGCAATATATTATATTTATTTTTATAGTACTTAATTGTTATGTATTATTTATTTGAATTTCTTCTATGAAACAATTTTGGATTTTGATATCAACTGAAACTGGTGGGCGATGTAGATAAATACATGCAACGGGTTCTACTGTGACGAGTTTACTCCTAATTCCAGGTCAAAGCCTAAGATGTGGACAGAGAATTATAGTGGATGGTAATGGTATATTGATAGATTCAAATGTTAGCTTTTTAAAGCTGCTGTGCTTGAAGTATCTTTACCAAATCTCTTGCAATGTCATAACCCACTATAATTAGTGCAGGTTCCAAGCATTTGGCAGTCCTACTCCTTTTAGACCTGTTGAGGACCTTGCATTTGCAGTTGCTCGTTTCTTTGAGACAGGAGGCACATTCCAGAACTATTACATGGTATGTGCTCTTAATTCGATTTTTCATTTCCAAATTAGAGAGGAATTCCCTTGTTATAAAAATGAAATTTGATGTACCATGTTCTCTATAATAATTTTGATATGGTAATTAATTTCAGTATTTTGGAGGTACTAATTTTGGGAGAACAGCGGGTGGGCCTCTCATTGCATCAAGTTATGATTACGATGCTCCACTAGATGAATATGGTACTGTTCCAACAACATATAGTGCATGTGTTGGACTCATTTTGCATTTTTTTTTTAAACCAATTTTAGCCTACTGAATTTGGGTCCTTTCTTCATCTAATCTCATGATCGCAATAAATGTTAGCTTAATCCGTATGCTTCTATTGTTGAAGAATGGTCAATAACTGACACATTTGTATCTCTTTCATACCATTTTCTGTATTTATGAGCTGTGTTTCCAAAGTGTGTGTACTTTTCCATGTGGGGAACTGGAGATCCTCTAAGTCAGTGTAATCTAGACAATATGAACCTACTTTAAATCTATTATAAGATTTCAGTTGGATTCTTATTCCATGTTGTAGATCAAGGTACTAACCAATGGAGCTCAAGATGTCGCCATGTATCTACTTTGAGGAAACTACTTGACATTTTTCTATCCTCCCAGCAAATAACTATCTCATAACAATGACACTCTTCATCCTTAATTAAACATCTGAAGGTGCAGAATTTGATGTGGCTGTTGAGCTCACAACAATCTGGAATAAGATTGAGAACAAGATCATGCAATCAAACAAGAGGTATATTATAACCATTTTGAAATTCAATAAGAAAATGCATCGATGATCTAGAGTTTGAAAGGCCTTCTAATGGAAGACCTAATGACTACCAATGTCACCAGTTAGGCCAAATGTCCTTTAATCCGATGCGCTTGGGGATGTGGTTTTGGCACCTTTGGCTTGATTCATACGTGACCTTTCAAAGCACTCACTTGGCTGGTAGTTTCTCTACCGGCACTTCTGTTTTCCATCTTTATTTTTCCCTAGTGGCATCCATCAATGCATGGTTGCCGTAAAAAACTTATCTACAAATGCTATGATGTTGTGGCTAGCCCTTGGAGAATTTTCTTTCTTGAAATGGTTATTCTTGGTGAATTGGCTTGATTGGATATGCAGTTGTTCAAGATGTCCCATTCTTTTGTACTTTATGGTTTTTGAATTGGAATTTTTAGGGCATCTGGCTTGTTCTTGGAGATGGACAAGCTTGTGGGGCTCTAATCCATTCTGTGTTTCAAAAGATCAGAGGAAGGTTACCTTAATGTTGTACAACTAGAGCTGCAGGAGTTGCCTGCAGTGGGGCTGGCTAATACCGTTCAGGATTTTAAAGTATTTTGCGGCATGCAGTGTCCTAGTGTAAAGAAAAAGTGTAGGCCATCTTGTTTGTTTTTTCAGGACAAATTTCTGGGGTTCAAACCCTTGATCTCTCTCCACCCAAACTGATATGTATACCACTAAGTTAAAAGCCTAAGGGTTATAGTGCCCGTTGTGTGTGGAAACTTTAAAACCCAAGGCATTATTATTGGCAAAGTAAAGGGCAAGAAAATAACAACCACAGTCAAGCAACAAGCACATGCAAAAACAAGAACATAAAAGAATAAATAAGGAAGAATACCAAGATTTTATAAGGTTCATCATAGATGTGATTATATTCACAAGACGATTGACAGTTTTCAGCTGGTAAGAGGAAAAGGTGAACGATGATTCTTATATGAGAGAACCAGAGAATACACACACACACCTAATCTCAACATCTCATAATGCCTCTCGCCTTCACACAGACTTCTCAATGAAGTCTCTCACTCTTGCATGGACCTCTTGGACAAGCCTCTCTTTCTCTTACATGGACTTCTTTCTCACTCCTTCATATAGAGATCTTGAAACCCTTAACTTCATCCCCAATCGATCCAATTTGAGGTCTACTCTTTCCAAATAAGAGATAAAAACAACTCCACAGTATCCTAAGTAAGTTGATACTTTGGAATATAATGGGAAACAATACCAATCTTGTGACTTGCTTTTCTTGGGAGTCAAGGCAATGTCCAACATCTCCACCTTGGCTTAGATTTCAGGAGAAAGATCATGTTCGAACGTTTTCTCTACACACGCCCCCATGGGTGCTCACCTTGGCAATAAATTAATCAAGTTCAAGTATATTTGAACTTCTATAATGGAGCCGCAGATTCAACAACGAGATCATCTTCAACTATTATCTCATGGATAAATCTGAAATCAACATGCTTCATCTTTTGCATGATAGCTCAGGTTCTTCATCAAATTTATTGCTCTTTAACAATCACAATATAGAATAAAGCTCTCATTTCCTTCTAATGTTTGGTTGGTAAGGATTGGCAACACTTTTGCTTCTTTGATGGTGTGGTTTGCCTCAAACAATCGAGCCTTAATGAAGGCAGATGTCTGGTATCCTTAGGTTTCTCTTTCTGATAGATATGAATTTCGAATTTTTTGATATAACATCTTTTTACAATGTTTGGCGGATCCCATATAGTTAGGATAAGGCTCGGATGATGATGATGATCTTTTGACAATGCTTTATATGATCAAAACCTAAGTAGCTTCGTTTGTCTAAGAAAAGAAAAGATTCATGGACTCTCTTTTTGAGCATTTCTCCTTTTATGTTGATGTAAAAACCTTCTATTTGTTGCATTGTAAGGTTTAAAACTTGATACTTGTTTCTATCTATTTGAAGAGCGATATCTAGGCCAGAGTTTTCTCCATTTCTTTTCTAGGTTTTCCCACAGATATTAGTTAATATTTTGGACATCAATGCCTTTTTATTTTTCTTAAGGGAAATTATCCGGCAAAATATTTGCCCATATGTTGTCGATAGAACATGTTTATGATAGAATGGTCTAATAAGGGTGAGGACCTTAAACATTCCTTTAACCCATCTCAGGTTTGGGTAAAGGAGGTGGGTTGTTAGCCAACGTAAAAACTTTGCCACATCTTATTATGATAGCCGACCCCAAATCATTGGGATAAGGCTTGGATGATGATGATTATCTTTTGGCATCTATTATCAGAGATAATGACTCAATAATATGAAATGTGCAGCAAGATGAGTACTCACGAGCTTGGAATTCTCCATCACAAATATCATGAGGACCTTCTTAATGTAATCCTGAGATAACCACAATTTGCCAATTATAGAATCCTATGGAACCATCACCCAAGATTGAATATATAGTAGGCTGACTGCAAATAAACAAATGCAATAACAAATCGACAAAAAATAAAGCAAAAACTTAGGTACATCATTGTAATGCAAAGAATATGTGGTCCACCTCAAAGGCTAGGTGCACATCCTCGGAAAGTCAAAATCCACTATCTACAAAGAATAAAGTTTTTGGGTTACAAGGGATAACCATTCTTCCCTTCTGAACTCGCTCTCACAATTGAAAAAAACTGGCGATCGACTTCCCTCTTTCCTGCTGCTACACTTCCAAAAGAAAACCTTGAGAGTAGCTGAGATATTTCTTTTTCTAGATGTGAAAATGAACTGACTCAAAACCCATGGGAATTCTGCCTCTCTCTCTTGGAGATCCCTCCCCATGAACCCAAAGGGGTGGCCCTAAAAAGGATGATTATTATTTGCATCTTTGATCCCCCATATAGAGAAGGGTTGCTTGCTTGTTCTTTGAGAAAACTCCTTTTTCGTTTTTTACCGAAGACCATAATACCCTCAATCTTTTGAAGAAACATAGGAGTGGTGATTTTGGCTATCACCAAACCTGATAGTGTCATGGTGTAGATATATATACAAATAGAGAGCCAACAATTTAGTATTTCTAGGTATTCTTTAAAGTTCTGAGTGCACCTCTTAAGCTCTCCAACCTTTATTGCTTGATTTATATGCTGCGTTTCCTTTCTGATTAGTCATATCCTTGCTAATAAAATATTCTTTATTTTAACACATTCTTTTAGATATCAATTTTCATATATTAATCTTTCCTCATGCAGGTTACCTTAGACAACCAAAATGGGGTCACTTACGAAACCTCCACAATGCAATAAAGCAGTGTGAGAAGATCTTGGTCACGGAAGATCCAACTTACATTTCATTTGGTGCGAAAACTGAGGTATTCAAAGAGGACACCTTTTGCATTATTTTAAAAGTTAGTGGCTGGTACTTCTTTACTACATAGGGTAAAAAGCTTTTGTGCATTTTCAAAGCACCATATTAGAAGACTGATCTACTCATAAACCAAAATGGTTACTAGAGTTCTAAAATAATCCACACTATAAGAACTGTTAGATATATTCAAAATGGGAAAGGTTTCTATACTTCCTCTACTCTATGGAAGATATATACTTCCCCACATCCCACCATTCAATTTTGATCAAGTGAGCCACTGACTGATTGATCTAAGATCTGATGTTTCAGAGTGTTTTATTTTTAATTTTTTTACAAATTATATGAATATGAAATTTGGTACGTTCCATCATCTCAATGGGGGCACCTAAAACAAATATTAAAAATATTTTTGGCAAAATAAAATGACCAAAATACCCCCAAATTTCTAGGGGCACTTTGGTTATTTTATTTATTGAGAATTTTTTTTTTTTTTAGGTGCAAGTTTAAGAGAGAAGTGGACGCCCAAAATTTGGTGTCAAAATGTTTTGTAAAAAATATTAATAAAATAGTGTAGAGGTGTGACATTGTGATTGGGGCCATCTCAACCATCCATTTAGAATGGATGGTTGGATAGGGGGAAGTATATAATTTTATAAATTAAGGGAAGTATATAATTTTATACATTAAGGGAAGTATAGAAAGCTTGCCCATTCAAAATTTGTGTCCTATGGCACTGGAACTCCACATAAAACTTTCCTTAACTTGATAATGAATCTAATTCCTTTTTTCTAAGGTCATCGTCCTATTATTGTTTAGTCATTGTCATTTGTCCTAAATGTGTTATGAAAGAGTAACTACTCTATCTCTTGGAGATGCTGATGTGATATCCACCTTCATCAATCTTAACTTTGATACTGTATTTGTAGTTTTACATTCTTTTTGAGGAATCATGTTTGTTATTCTCGACTTTGACCGTCTTTCACTTATTTTTGTGATCTTTGATGCTTGTTTTCCTTGCAATGGAATTTGATTCTCTGAGTGGCTTTTACAAAGCTGATACATAGTGCACATTAAGGATGTTATTTTAGCACAGTTTTTGCACCTTCAACTTAACCACATAGGAGATCTGAATTGATAATGCCATGAATGAATGCCTGGCCACACCTAAAATTCGTTAAACAGCGGCCGGAATCTTTTGGGGCTGTCCAAGGTCACCGTTTGTGAACTTTTTGTTTTCCTAGGGTAATATAAGTTAGTTTCACTCTGTTTAGATGTATGACACAACTCATTCTCTTTGTATGAAGGTACAAAGATGCCTTGCTACAGAATATAGCAGATAAAACATAATGAGAAACTTTACTGGCAATCCATATATTCTTGGTTTTTTTCTCCTTTTTTTTTTTGCAGTACCATGATAACAAGCATTTTACATTATGAACAGCTTCTGCTAATTTACAAATTAGTATCAATTATCAAAGAACTGCATTGATGTGCTTTGATATCATTGAATGCAAATTATTTTATTGTCTAATTGGATATAGGCAATGGTTCATACTCCACTAGAAATGATATGCTCATTTTTTTTCTCTCTAAATAATAGGTTAACTTGTATTACCATTTGCTTTCATTTTCTTAGGTTTGTCTATCATCATAAATTTCTGAATGAATCTTGGTATATGTTTGTCTTAGTTAGTAATCATTTCTTTTCAGCTTTATAGTGTAGATCAGCAAGGTTTCTGTTTGTTTCTTCTTTCATGATGCACTATGTCATGGCAGGATTGCTGGAATGATTAGCACGTATAATCAAAGAAATTTTACAAAGCCATAGAATGATTTTGTACATTTTGCAAATTTGTGCTGCCAGGCACATTACTACAATGGTTCAGATGGATGTGCAGCATTTCTTGCTAATATTGACGATAGTTCTGATGCTAATGTGACATTTAATGAGAGATCGTACTTCCTTCCTGCTTGGTCAGTGAGCATCCTTCCAGATTGCAAGAATGTCATATTTAATACAGCTAAGGTAAGAGTTATTGTTATCACATAGCTTGAGATTTGTAGAAAGTTTACATTTTTGCAATCATTAGTGTCTCATTTTACAATTGTAGAAGGAAAATAGTATTTATCATCTTTTGATGATTCAATTTTTACGTGCCCATTTGACTTTTGATGAAGTTTTTCATTTTATTTTTAATGACTTTTGACAATGTTGTAAAGCCTGGTCATTATTGATGGGATTATTGTGATATATAGTGGTTACAAGTATTTGAGAATATAATTAAGAAAACATGAAAGAATTGAAGTATCTATGGACACTGCTGATAGGTATATCCAACAGATTATGTAGCTGATATGCATATGGATCTGTAGAAGAGTATAGCACACATTTAATCAAAGGGACCGGGATGGATTGTGGGTTAGTGACAACAATGGACTTAGGATGAATGTTTTCGATATATGGTACATATCATATGGATAGGCGATTATATCTTTTTCATTTAAAGGGATGAAGTACATTGTAGGTAGTTGCTAAATGATAGAATTCTTGCAGGACAACTAGTGGGGTTTTAAAGCTACTGGCTTATACGCGATAAGATTTCTCACAATGTTATGTGGAGAATGGAATTATAAATGCTTACTTTCATCTGTTGTACTATATCTACTTCTTGCAATGTTTGTGACCTTACAGGTTAGTGCACAACAAAGCATCTCTGCACATGGAACTTCCACTTTTGTCAAGGAGTATTCTCTTGCATTGTCTTCATGGAGTTGGCATAAAGAACAAGTAGGGATTTGGGGTCGCAATTCATTCACAAAACCAGGATTGCTGGAGCAGATTAACACAACGAGAGATGTTAGTGATTTTTTATGGTATACAACAAGGTGAGATAACCATGTTTTGTGCAGTTGCCCTGAAAATGGAAACACATAGAATTTGTGTTTTAAAGATATTGTGACTTCAAGATAGTATTGGCAAACTCGGCCGGTCAAACGAGAACTGGGCACTTGCCAATCTGGTTTTGGCCAGTTCGACCAGGTATTTTAGAAAAAACTCAAAAAAATTATTTAAGAACCCAAAAAATAAGGGATTTGTTTTTAATGTGTTTTTTTAATTTTTAATGATTTTGGAAAATATTGGAAAATATTGGAAATTGTTTTGGCCATGAATACTTATTTTTTAATTTTCCCATTTTTTTTTAGAAAATTTCAAAAATACCCCTGGGTACAAGTTAATTTTTTAGATTACATTTTTTTTTTTTTCACTGGTTTTCAATTTCATTTGGATGTGGTTTGTTTAATTATGATTGAAATATACTTGTCATATTTTTTTAGATTTTTTATTTTTTTTTTAACACTTTTTGGACCAGCCGGGATCTGCCCGGTAAGGCTGGTTGAACCGGCTGGTTCAATTTTTCAAAAACTGCTTCTAGGTATATTGATTTGAATCAATGAACTCCATCCCCTTTTGGGTTCTTAGAAAGGAGGATTTTATTTGAAACTAGGTTAATTTGGCATTGATTTGCTTCTCAGTTTAACGAGTGTTAATAACTATGTTCTACTGATTTGCATTGGATTAAAGGTTGTCCCCCAATGGTCTACATTGGTAAACACTCTTGTCAAATTTTATCAATATATTTATTCATAGAATGTCTAAGGGAATTTTAGAAGAAAAAAATGCTAGAGGGAACATTTCTGATTATTAGAAAATGAACTTAGTCATTATATGTACTGCATCATAGTCACCGAAATATATCTTAGCAATTGCTTGGAAGGTAAAAAAGTTCAATTTTTTTTTTTTTTTTGCATTTTTTGTAAAATGGCCAAAAGCCAAGAAAGTACTCATGTGAAATCAGGGTATTGAAGGGAAAACTCAACAAAAACTTAAAAGGCGTTGTACATATGCATATAATGTCAAAGGGAAGTGAACCTAATTTAACAGTATTTATCATGAAGCTGCACATTTGGGGACAAATATAGCGTTTTTTCTCTCTCTCTCTTTTTTTTCCTTTTTTTTTTTACAATTTTTATGTACATTTCCATGTCCATCGATAGTGACATAGCTCAGAAGTTTAAACCATTTCTGGTGATGGGAAATTTACCTTTTCTTGTTTGTCTTGTCTATGTGTTTAAAGTGCTTGTATTTTTATCCTCTTAATGATTTCACTATTTATATCATGTTGGATGAGCTTGAGATTGTATTCTGAAGTTAAAGATTAATTTCAAGACACTATTTAGACTTTGATAGTTATTTCAAATTTGTAGTTGCGATTTGGTTTCACCTTTTAGTTACCCTTGTTTTAATGTCATCCATGACCATTATCTCTTATTTACAACCTGATACATTTTATGAAGCCATGTAAATACTGCACTCTAACACAGTGCTCCAACATCTCATGTCATATTAGATTAGAACATGATGGGAAAATCATCTTATCCAGATGTTGTGGTGGAACTCATCACTAGTTTCTATTTCTATTTTGATAGTGTCAATGTTGATGAGAAACTCTCTTCCGAGGACTTATATCTGGATGTTGAAAGTTTGGGACATGCTTTGCTGCTCTTTGTTAACAAAAAGCCTGCAGGTATTTGTTCTTATCGAGGTTGTCTCTGATTTTTATGCCAATATGTGTGGGTGCCTTGTCATGTAAAAAGTATGGTCATTTCGGATTGTTTGCATAACGTTAACTGCTCTTCATGTAGTTGGGGTAGATTTGTTATTTTTATGCTGCAAAGGGTAAGTGGCAATTTAGACTATTTGATTCCATACATGAGTATAGAATGTCTTTGATGCATTGGTTAGTGAGAAAATTGTCATTCTAATTACCATCTTTTAGCAAAGATTTATGTGGTGTCAGAGCCTATGAGAAAGTTCCTAGTTGGAACCACTTTTGTGAAGCAAGTCAACATGAAATATCTAGGAAACCAATGTTTTGGAAGTGGAAAGAAGTTCTTGCCAGATCATTGATCTATTCAAAAGGATATTTTGATTCTATCTTGGCAAGTCTTTGGTCTTTTTAGGAACCTAATTTGCCAAGTGATATTATGTTAATTTGGTGACAGGGAAATTTTGAAATTTAGAAAGTCTTGTGTTCTTTTCTCTTAATCCAGAAAATTAAAGTCAAATATTGCTACATGTTTTGGATACTCCTGAAGTGCATGATATATATTGTCCTATTTGTCAAGAGTTAAAATTGTGTTGCAAACATTTTAGATAATGCCTCACAAATGGAGCCATATGATCACATCAGTTATCTCATTGTTTAACATCCGCACTCTCATGGTTTTAACTTCTTGCAGCTTTTGGATATGGTAATCATGAGGATGCAAGCTTTACACTCAAGACTCCAATTGTATTAAACCAAGGAAACAATACACTAGACTTATTGAGTATGATGATTGGTCTACAGGTACTCGTCCTCCCTATCTTAATGTCTTGATTTCATCTGAGGATATTCTCCTTATATACCAATTATTTTCCATCCGTTTATGTTCATTTTTACCTTGGTCACATTTTATCATTTTAGCAAGGATAGATTCTTTTGTCATGTTATAGATGATTTCTTTTGTTTATAGTTTTCAATGTTAGTAATTGCTATATTGGAGCATTTTATGTATATTGAAGCATTTTATTCGGTTGCATTACTTTTTTGTAATACTGAGTTATTGGAAAGGCCCGACCTGTGGTTGTTCCTTAGATACAAGAACGGGGCTTTAAGATGGTCCGATGGCAGTGGTCATTAATTCAAAAAGCATTCAGCGCCTAGCGTTAGGGGGGCCTGGGTGCATCGCCTAGGCTTGGGCGGACCAACTAGGCGGGCTGTCCTTGGATACCCACCTAGGGCCCCTAAGCACCCGCCTAGTACCCCACCTAAGCAGGTCCCTAGGGGCTACCTAGGTGCCTGGGCAGCCGCCTAGGTGCTGGGCAGCTTAGATCCCCGCGGCCACTTAGGTGCTGCCCGGTATTTTTTGGAGCACTGATGGTGGTAAAATAACATGGCTACATATTTAAAAAACATTTGTTTGAAATAATTGATGAAAATTTTACTTTGAGACTAATGTCGTGCAAAAGTGGCAGTTCCAAAGTGTCTCTTCTTTCAATTTCTTAAGGACATCTACCATGTTGAGCCAAGGCTAGCCCATTTTGAAAATCGAAGTTATAAGAATTAGACATGGTAAAATGGAAATGTAATTACTTGTTTCAGTAAAAATAAAAAAGGTTTCACTTGGAGGGAAGATCCCAATAACTATTCATGAACCGTAAAGTTGTTTTCTTTACACCAACTACACTATTAAAGCAGATGTTTGTGTCCCTATTACCATGATTGTACTTTTTAACATTTTGGATAAAATAACAATTCCCTTTGAATAATTTTGTGACCTGCATAATATGTCATCATCCTTTTTCAGCTATTGATCACGTTCATAGAATATCCCTTAATAGATGTGGGAAATTAGCCAAGATCTAAGGCACCAGAGAGCATTGCTTAGGTCTCCACCATGTCCAACTTGTTGTGCGTAGAGGCATTGAACAACACCTAACAAGCTCCCCTTGTGAATATATGACACCCATGCATTAATTGGATGAGGTATTCCATTGCATATGCATTAAATTTAGTTTCCTTGTTCTGAATATTAAAAATCATGTATGCTCTTTTAATCTTGTCATCAGGTTGTGTCTTGGATTCCTAAGCCATTCCTATTAGAATGACCCCCTTTTCATTTCCTAGATGATTCCTATTAGAAAATTTCTCTGTTCATTTTTGCTCCTCCCAGAGGTACTCTCCATGCGATTCTGGTAACTATGGACCCAATTAGCTCCATCCCACTTGATATGCTCTCTCTATACTCTCCCTTTGTTATTTGTTGACCTGTGGTTCTTCCTTAGGTATTCTCCCCTTTGTTGGGTAAATATGTGTTTGCGTTGCCACTTGTAAGAATGAAAGTCTGCCGAAGAACCTTTATCAGCTAAGGCAACTTTCTACTATAGTGGTACTACATGGTTGTTTGTTTTTCTCTTTTTTCAACAGCATATCACCATAATTCATCATGATTTGTCTTTTTTGTTGTCTTGCAATTTGAAAACAAAATTTTGGTGCTTCTGTACTGCATATGTTATCAATTGACACACAATAATCTATAATTCCATGAATTCACAAAAACAATCATCATATGGACACATCAATTCCAACAAATCAGAATCAACCAACCTTTGAATCCTTGAACACTTGCCATCTTTTTCTTTACATTATATTGATTTATTGCTATAATTATCTGCTGATTTTTTTCATCTTGAAAATTATTTTTTATTTTGAAAATTTTTGGGAAGAAAACAATTTTTAATTGAGATCATCATTATGAGGTCCACAGAGAGTTGAATGTTGAAAGCAAAATTCATCGTTGGTTTCTCTTTATCAATGTTATTATTCTTTATTTAAAATTGAGGGAATAAAAAACTATGGAGAAAACCATTGCCTAAGGGGCAATCGACCCGGACCCGACGACTGGACCTGACCCAGGTCCGGGTATGGGTCAAAAATTGGACTTGACGGGTTAGGTCCGGGTCCAAATATCGGACCAAACACTATTCGGGTCTGGGTCCAGGTCTATATGGACCCAACCCTAATAGTTATTTAAATAATATTCAATATATAATATTTAAATATTTAAATAAATACAACTATATATTCTAGTTATAATTTTTAAATAATACATGTATATATTTAAAATAATACTTAGATATATCTAAATAGGAAAAGTCTTCCCAACGCATATAGGCGAAAATGAACAGTGATTTCGCCTACTCTCATCACCGTCCAAAGTTCATCGCACGATCACAAATGTCCGGTAGTGTTTTATTTTTCATTGTTTTATACAAATCGGAATGATCTGAAATTTGGAGTGTGTGTATATCTTAGTGAGGCGCACCTATTTTCTTTCTTCTTTGTCATTATTATACTCCCAAAAGTGGAAGTAAAGAGATGAGTTTCACATTGTAAATAGCACTCTTCTTGACTATAAGAACCTATGTTTAGGCATATTCTGGACCTTTGGGCCAGTGTGGGGGGAAGTGTTGGTCATGGGTTTGGTCGTGTGCCCTGTAATATTAGGGCATTCTTTCACTGGGGTTGATTGTTCAAATGTTGTTGGATGGGATTAGAATTAGGCTTCCCAACCTCAGCAATTAGCAATGATATTTTATGTGAGTGTTTGACATCTATGATTCTCATAGTGTAGCATTTCACCATGTTTTGAGGGGGGAAAATGGGGGAAAGATCCTTTAGCTAATATGGGTGTTGGTAGGGAGCGCTTGCTGGTTGAGGAGTGGTAGATATTTTTGGATTTGTATCTGTCTTCTGAGTCCTTTATTTTGTATTTTTTATCTTATGATTAATAATCAGTTAATTGTCAAAAAAAAAAAATTATGTTATAGCAGCCTAAGGTAACTTACTCTCATTCAACCAATGTTCTTATGCACTTATCTGTTCATAGAATTCAATAAGTTAGCAGATCACCTAACATGAATTTATCTTATCCTTTGCAAGAATTATGGGCCATGGTTCGACATTGCAGGAGCTGGAATTTTTAGTGTGATGCTTGTGGGATCGGCAAATATCTTGAAAGATTTTTCTTCTATCGAATGGACATACCAGGTATATTGCCTATGCTAGATATCAAGAATAGACCTGCTAAACTAAAAGAAATTTAATGAAAACATATAGAAACTGATCAGGGAAAGGTCCAGAACAGGATATAATATTGTTAATCGCTGTATGTAAAACCAAAAATATTGATCAAATGTGTTATATGATTCAAAATCATATAGATATGAACAACATACAATTGCAGTAATTCCGGCATTATAGTGGACTGTTCACCACATTATTCTTTTGTAAGCACTATAATGCTTCCACTATTATGGTGTTTTCGATCCAACATATTATAATAAGGGGACCTAAAGTCACATTCTCAATTTATGTCATGAAGGTTTAAAGATAATTAGTGAGGGCTCTTGTACGTTTGATAATCTGAGCCTGATTGGGACATCAAGAAAACAGGACATATGCCATTTCCCATCGTAATCTCTACTGCTATTCATTCCAAAAAATAAATGTCCTTCTTTCCTCATATCTGCAAATAGATTGCATCTTTGGATTCATTTATTTTTCACTTCTTCTCATAATAAGGTTTCTACTTTGATATTTAGATGTGGTCAACGTGAATTCTGTCTATTATGCAGCCACTCCAAAGTTAACCCCTTAAATTGACTATCTTCTGTGCAGATAGGAATGGAAGGTGAATATCTCGAGCTTTACAAGTCAGAGAATAATTCCCTGTGGGTTACTGGGAACGACATTCCAAATAATCAAAGCCTCATGTGGTACAAGGTAGGCTGCCTAAAGGTCATCCGTTTCTCTTTCTAGACAAGTCAGACTATAAGCATCCTATGTATTACATGATTCCATATATCGATGTCCTACCGATGCAATTCTTATCCCAAACATGCTGGTGAAGAATATTATCCCATTGAATTTGTAAATGTCACTTCACAAGTGGTTCTTCGTGGGCAGAAGAGATGTCTTCTGTTTTATGTTCAGCCTTATTCTGGATAAACTGGAAGACTGTATCTTCGCAGCCACAATAGTTCTTAATGGCCTGAACATATTTCTTCTGGTGTATGTTTTGTATTTCCAAGATATATTGTCATGTATATCCCACTTTCTTAGTATTTCTAAAGCCTAGAGTGCTTCTGCCATAAGAAAATTACTTATTTGAGACATATGCCTTTTATTAAGACAATGATAGGTCCTGCTTCTTGATCAAATTATCAACATGTTCCTTTTCCTATGAGGTAGCACTTATTCTGAGAACAAACCCTGGCCCTTAAGATCGCTTATTATTGGTTGCACATAGAAATTGGCCCAGAAGAACAAGTAGTAGAAGGAGCTAGAAAGGGCCTTGTTTGTTTGAACTGTTACATCTAGTGGAGAGTCCGAAGGTCAATATATTCTTGGATCATGAAAACTTGATGAAGCCAATGTCCATGCAGCATTAACTTATGAACTAGGACATCTCCAGGCATAGGTGACTGCGTGATCTAAATGTTACAAATGCGTGATCTTTGTTTTCATGTCTCGGGAATTTATGCAACTCCGAATGTGATTCCTTTTGCCATTTCTACTTGTCTCATTCCCTAAAATTTTTGATCACCAGAGAATTATTTATGGTCTTCTCTTTTTCTGATTCAAGATATCACATGCTTTGTACATTGTTACTGCCAAAGTCAAAAGTCTGCTCATGAGCAACATCCTTTGTGGAACACGCATTCAAGGTTCTTTGGAATTATGAGGGATCTTTAATTTACAGTCTGAGTTCTTGGGTTATTTTCACCCCTGAGAAGCAGAGAGAATTGTGGTGGTTAGGCCAAGCTTATCATTTTAGAAAGAGTTCTGTAACCCACAATTTATATATCTGGTCGAAGGTCTTGTTGGAGTGACTTTGGGCATACTTACTGTAAGCAGGATAACTCTTTTGTTGAGTAACATAAATGTTCATACTTGACTTGTAGAACAAGTTTGACTTGTTTCTGCGTTCTCAAATATGTTATGCTTTCAAAGGAAGTAGGAGTTTCCCCCTTTTTTAAAATACCAGCATTTTGGATGCGGTACAATTCGATATCAGACCTATTATCTTTTCATGTCACGATTAAATTCTATTGATATTGTGTGTTACTTATGCAATCTTTTTTACCTACCTCAGGCCACATTTGATGCACCTGAAGGAAATTCTCCTTTGGCACTAAACCTTGCAAGCATGGGCAAGGGTCAAGTCTGGGTTAATGGGCTTGGCATAGGGCGGTATTGGCCTGCATATTTAGCCCCGGCTGCTGGTTGCGCAGACCCTTGTGATTACAGAGGAACATATGATGCGCAAAAATGTCTCAAGAATTGTGGTCAACCATCACAAACTTTGTACAAAATCATCCTCCCTTGTCTTTCAATATATCTTCAACTTTATATTTATATATGCAAACACAAGAGAGAGAGAGAGAGAGAGAGAGAGAGAGAGAGAGAGAGAGAGTAGTAAGTTATTATTACTTCTTACCTACTATATATATACTAGTAGTAGTACTAGTACGTAGTACGTATACTCGTCCTCCGTCTCAGTCGTACTACTAC